>OZ010671.1:70830523-71303023 GCA_963932185.1 Troglohyphantes excavatus | reverse complement strand
TAGAAATAGATAGAAATAGATAGAAATAGATAGAAATAGATAGAAATAGATAGAAATAGATAGAAATAGATAGAAATAGATAGAAATAGATAGAAATAGATAGAAATAGATAGAAATAGATAGAAATGGAGATAGAAATAGATAGAAATGGAGATAGAAATAGATAGAAATAGATAGAAATAGATAGAAATAGATAGAAATAGATAGAAATAGATAGAAATGGAGATAGAAATAGATAGAAATGGAGATAGAAATAGATAGAAATGGAGATAGAAATGTATAGAAATGGAGATAGAAATGTATAGAAATGGAGATAGAAATGGAGATAGAAATGTATAGAAATGGAGATAGAAATGTATAGAAATGGAGATAGAAATGGAGATAGAAATGTATAGAAATGGAGATACATGCACAATACTACAGACATAAAAAAGAAAGCCCCATCTCTAAAACGCTAAACTTTGCAGGAGACAAGACAATCCGAATGTATCACCTGAATCACAGTTTTTATACTTTGAAAAGATTTTGTCTAAAAGTAACTGTATACATGTACAACATTTTATTTTGGTGGTAGTTATATTTTCATTTACCTTGTAAGTTTACCATGGTTTTTTTTGTACAACTCATTATGGATTTAGGGCTTTTTTTTTGGTGGTAGTTATATTTTCATTTACCTTGTAAGTTTACCATGGTTTTTTTTGTACAACTCATTATGGATTTAGGGCTTTTTTTTTTAGTACTTACTTGTCGTACAGGTCCTTTTTTTTTTATCAAAAACCGCCTCGAATTGGAGTTGGGGTCAATATAAATTTCACTATAATATTTGATTAATAAAAATTATATTTATTATACATTATATTTGATTAATAAACTTTTAATGTCATAAAAAGTAAGTTAGAGACAAAAATGAAAAGCTAAAAAAAAATGAATTAATAAAAAAAATGGAGTTTTTTTTTTTTTAACTTATGACGGCAGAATACTCACTCTTGAAAAAATATCATCTGATGGATTGTTCTCTTTCATTTCCCACGCAAAGGTGATCTTTCGTTTTGAGAAAATATTGAAGAACTCTTTTCCTAATGTCACATTGGGAAAGGGTTTGGATGTGATACAGACTGTCCTATGTTCCGAGACTGCAGAGACCGTGGTGAGTACACTCACTTATTTTAGTAACAATTTTGACGAGAGTACGGTGCCTCGTTATTCGACATAATTAAATGTGTTAACGATTTTTCGATGGTAATCTACCATATTCTATTTCCGACATAGACACTGATTGCGTAGAATTTATTTTATAACAAAAAATCGGGTATAGCCATTATAGGAATAAAAATGCTTATTTCAGTGTGTGCATCATTGAAACCAAGTGATATGTGGAAAATTTGTCTTGCCTATGCGATCGTATCCCTGTAGGTAGCAAATTCGATGTTTGAAAAATGTTACATTTTCTTTTCTGTAAGGTTTTTAATACTAAATTCATTATGTGCCAATTCATTCATGCGCCAATTTTAGTTGGCGGGCCTTGGCGACTTTCAGAACTAAACGAGATCGAAGTATTGGAATATGGTTTGGCGTTTAATTTTGTATTTAAATATCGTTTTTTGAACGAGTGGCACAATTTAAGGGAGTTTAACAGATATATTAAAGAGATTTTTCTTACTTTGTACATTTGAACGTTTGCATTACGTTTTTATGTAAAAAAATTACCATAAGCGAAGTTCTTTCAATTGTGATTTTGTATAGTTCAATAAGAAAATATGAACAATAAAACCTGATAAATATAAAGAGTTTCGTTTCTTCGAGTATTGGACACAAAGAAATAATATTTACGTTTCGTTAATGAAGGGGAATTATTTAAAGCACATTCTTTGAAAATAAATAAATACCTACATATATGTTAAGAAGTTGAATACCGACAGAACGCCTTATCACCAAAAAGGAGAAAGTGAGTCAAATTTGGAACTCCAGTAGATGTTGTCCTCGTCATTTTACCATGTTTCAAAAATACGAAGCATCCATCCCGGATCTTTCCTACGATATAGACCCCAAACCGCCGCCAATGGCCCACTGTGTAGCTGTAGTGCGACGTTAATTCAACCAAACAGACAATGAACCAGCCGAGAAAACAATGAGCTAGTTTTAAATTTTCAAAAAGTAAAGTAGCACTTACTTCCGCTCGTTACTCTTAATTTGCTTTACTTTGCTATTACTTGCATATATTGGCTATTGTAAGGTTTTTGGACCACACCACCCTATGTGGCTTTATTTAAAAACTGATATTTTAAAGGTGCGAAAATGTTGCGCACATTGCAGTGCTGTAAACATTGTTAACCCACCAGAACACGCGCCGTGAACGAAATACTCACACCAAGAAGAAAAAAAAGTATATCTGGTATTCTACGTCCAACATTTTACGTCCAACAGGAACATTTTGTGCCCCACAAATAAAAATATTATTATTATTTTTGTATAACATTTGGTGTTTAGAATAAATAAAAATGTTTTTTAGTTGAAAATATTTCATTAACTAATAATTTTTTGAGGGAAATAGGTGGTGTGAGACAAATTCTCACGGGTGAGTTCTCAGGTCACTCATTTTGTATATATCAGGTCTCTCATCATTATATATATATATATATATATATATATATATATATATATATATATATATATATATATATATATATATATATGCTCGTTCTCGCTCTGTCTGACGGAAGGCGGGGAAAGGGGGAAGCAACTATTTGACGTCATAGTGACGCCTACCTTCGCCTTCTGTGGGCGTGTCTAATGCTCTCGTTTGTGCAGTCGTTTTAGGGTCTACAGAGCAAACTTAATTTAACAAGAATTCTTGTTTGTAACTAATCAGGAATTTATTTAAAAGAAAACAGTTAAAATTTGCTTCAAAAAACAATTTGAATCGATTTGCAGAGTAGTTCAGTTATTAAAATATCTCGATGTTAATTGCAGCCAATTTGAACCAATGGTTCGTGACGTGCTGCCGTCTATTCGTTTTCCTTCCTTCTCTAAAAACCATCTTCTGAACAACTATTTTAAGTTTGTCATGTCGCTGTGTTAAGATGATGGCTTGAACAGAAGCTGAAATTAGCAATATTAAATCTCACTGCTCATATTTTAGAAAGTATGGTTGCTTAAATTTGAGTACGTCATCGCTCCTGCACGACGTAATTGTACTGAAGAATAACGAGTATGTTTAGGTACTCATTTAAATTTTTTTTTATTTTACAGTGTAAAGATTTGTGTGGATTTGAGAGGGAATTGGGCTAAGAAAATTGGGGAGGGAGGGGCCATTGAGCTGGGAACCCATCCCCCCGTCACACAGACACGCACACATCAATATATGGTCTCATTTTATAATTTTACAACTAGCTTTTAATTTATATATATCAAAATGATTCTTTTGTAGTGATGTGCTCTGAATTAAATTGGAAATTTTGAAATTAACAATGTTTATAACCAGGAAGTCTAGAACTATTTCAAATCTGAAACTTCGTAAAAATTGATTTTATGAATGTGTTAATGTATTGTTTGATTTCCTTGTCTCTGGGCATAATATGTGTACAGCAGCGAAAGAAAAAAAACGAACCACCCCGGGTTTCTCGGCCACTAGTTATTGTAGGGCTAAACTTAATAAACCATTTTGTAGAGAATAAAGTCTACTACGCATTGATATACCAAAAATTTGCATAGGGGATTATCTTCATACTCGAATCCGCACCAACTTTAAAATTTTCAATAGCAACACCTGCTTCTCAGATATGTTCCCCGCCCTCAAAATATTCTAAATAGACATTTTCGTTAATTTCCTACGTTTGTATGCAGAGATATTAGACGATATGTATCGATCTTATTCGAGGGGCTATCTCCACATTGAAACAAGTATTAGTTGGACTGCGAAATGAAGGACGCTGTTAGAAAATGTTTTGACGTTCTTATACGTAGTCAGACTCGCCTAGAATAGTTCAAATAATATCATACAGTATGTTTTATACATAAAGATATGTTACTACTTTAATGTGATTTTATATAATATTTTTGCTGACGTCAAATTTTATTATTTGTATTCTTAGGATGTTCTGAAATGATGTATGCAAATGACAAACTTTATTTTTAAGAAAAATAAATTAAAAATAATAGAATATATCTTGGAAAAATTATTTATTCCAGGTTTAAATTACATATACCAAAGATTTACTTTAATTTTAAAATTCAGAAAAAACCATTTTTTTTTAAATATTTTAACTAGGGTTCTACCCATAAGTAGTTACGCAATTCTAAATTTAAATGAAATATTGTAAATGTTATATTTACACACTCAGTTTAAATTGATGTTATATAATTACTTATTTTTTCTCCATAACATGCTTGTATTAGGTTATACAGGGTGTCCCAAAAGTATTTTAATACTTTTAATACTCATTTAAAAAACAAAAATATGCACATTTGTATTTAATAAAGAAAGAATCAAGATTTTTAACAATGTTTACAGAACTTCAATGTGCGCAACATTTCTGCACTTTTAAAAAATCAGTTTTTTTAAGTAAAGCCACATACGGTGTTGTGGTCCAAAAACCTTACAAACTTTACACTATCCAATATTCAAGTAATAGCAAAGTAAAGCAGATTAGATTTGGTTTTGTTAATTAGCGTCGCACTAGAGCTGCACAGTGGGCTATTGGCGACGGTTCGGAGCCAATCTCGAAAGAAAGAACCGGGAACGATGCCTCGTATTTTTGAACCATGGTCAGATGACGAGGACAGCACCTGAACTGGAACCCAACGCCTTCAATAGACGGCGGGACTTTGGATCCCGATCAGATTTATCGTGCACCCGTCCCGTATACACGCCGATAATTTTTGTGGATGTTCCGAACGACATTCCTAGTACTTTTTAGTGAAGCTGGCAACCATCCAATCACTACTTTTTTACTTTTCTTAGTCAAGTCCGTCCGCACAGGATCGAACAAGGAACCCTTTGATACCCAGCTTACGCCTTTATCCACTCGGCCACGGAGGCCAATACAGATTAGGGGTGACGAGCAGAAGCAAGGACCACCCTACTTTTGAAAATTTAAAACTAGCTCCTTCTTTTCTTGGCTGGTTCATTGTTTGTTTGGTTGAATTAACGTCGCACTAGAGCTGCACAGTAGGCTATTGACTACAGTTCGGGGTCTATATCGTAGGACATACCCGGGAACGATGCTTCGTATTTTTCAAACATGGTCAAATGACGATGACAACACCTGAGCTGGTACCCGACGCAACCTCAATTGACAACAAGACATTGGACTTGGGTCATATTTAACATGCACCACTCCCGTGTACTCCTCGCCGGTATATAAGAATTTAAAATTTTATGCCAGCGCGATCACAGCGCTTTTAATTCGCAAAATTGGCGAAGATTTCTTTAGAGTGCTGTTGATCTTAAATTTGTGTATGACCCCTGAAATGATCATTTGATGCACATTTTATATAGCAAAAAATCTATAAAGAGGAAAATCACGAAATTTCAGATGTATATATAAAACGTTTTTCTGAATCCATTACTATCAAAATATAGCACGGTTGCTTTTCATAAATTTTATGAATATTAATGTCTTAATTAAAAAAATATGCATATAAGTAATGAAAGTTAGTGTATTTTATTTGGGTCGCTTAGAAGTAACACATATAAAAATATAAGCTTAATAAAATTGTTATTTCGAGAGATATGATTCAAAGTTTGAAACAATTATTTAACATTACGAATTCTAAATTTTCGATATTCACAATTAAAAAACTACTTGACCAAATGACTTGCAAATTGATATCCAACGATACATTTTGTCGTAGATTCTAAATATTGAGTCAAAATTGGGTGTTGCTATTGGAAATTTTAAAGTTGGTGCGGATTTTAATATGAAGATAGTCCCCTATGCAAATTTTTGGTATATCAATGTGTAGTAAACTTTATTCCTTACCAAATGGTATATTAAGTTTAACCCTACAAATAAATAGTGGCCGAGAAACCAGAGGTGGATCTTTTTTTTCCCCGGCTGTACATGGTTTAATCGTCTTTTCCAAAACGTTTGTTACGTTCTTTCCCCCTCCCTTGTGCTGTGCTTTGTCGCGTAACAGAAATCCCCTTCTCGTGACTTCATACATTCCATGAGACACTTCACATTGCATTCCCTTTCTCGATACATGTGTTGACGGTACTCCTTTTTTCATTTTGCAGATGCCCTCTTTCGTAGCAATGTACGAAGATATGAAGGTGTTCGAGGTAAGCACTCTTCTTCTGTATTCGACTACTACCCTCTACTTCCTCATTCCGATATCAGGCAGGAAAACTGCTATCCAAAATTAAACATTGTAACATTTATATATATATGAAAAAGAGTGTCAGTGTTTTTTTTTAAATTTAAATTTACAGTTTTATTCCTTGCTTGATGAAATTTGGACGCACATTTTACAAAACAAGAGGATCCGAAGACAACAAAACACGAGATTTCGAAAAATCCCCCCCATCCCCTTTTCCCACCCCTTAAAGCAGAAATTACTTGTTCTTAAATCCGCCAGATTAAACCACGTGAAGAAATCAGCCAACACTCATCGGAAGACCCGAGGAACGCCGGGGTATTTCAACTAATAATAAAAAAAAAGAATTTTTACAATTTAACATTTTAAACGTTTTGTCACATAAAATTGTATATTACAATATCTACACTTAGGCGGATTCGCTGCCGATTCATTTTCCGAATTTTGTGACCTCTTGGCAGAGACAACCCGTCTCGAGATTGCGCAATTTAAAATGAAACATTTGCATGCAGCAATGGTTACAAATTTTAAATTTTGAATTAAAATTGCAGTTTCATTTTCCCCAAAATACGTTTACTCTAGATTAAATAACAGTTTATTTCAGCATATTTTTTATGAAGCTTAAGATTCTGTGAAATAGTGAAAATAGGGGGTCCTCAAACGTTTCATTTGCATTTATGTACAAGACTCACATAGGCGGTCGCCTTTTCTTTTTTATTCCAGAGGAGCCTCTCCGGCGGTCTGAGGCACCTGAAGGATTCCGCCCAGTTGCAGCGCACAAAAGTGAGTCGTCCTTCTTTCGACTCTTAAAGGAGAATCGAGCCCCAAATCCTAATTTGTTTATTAATGAATTCAGACATACCCTTTTTTTTATATTATTAGAACATCTTTTTCTAAACAATAACCAAAAACACAAATATATTTTAAAAAAATTATTTTTGTTATTTTTTGTATTTTTTAAGCTTAAAAAGACTTTTTTTAAAAACACTACTCCTTTTAATTTTTAATGTTTTTAAATTTTTTTAATTGATTAAATAACGTCAAGTTACATACTATAAACGTATGTATAGACTTTTGCAGATTCAAAACCCAAAAAATATTAAATTTTTTAAGTTTAATAATGTATAAAAAAATAATTTAAAACTTGATTTAAAAAATCTATACATACGTTTATAAAACAAATATTAGAGCTTCAAAAACTATTAACAGTTTAGTTTTAAGTTAATTATTAACAAAGCCTTAGCATTTTAAACGTGACCACAATTTAAAAAAAATATTTTGAGTAAATGACGATTGTTGCAGACGAAAAGTATGTAGAGAGATGATAAATGGTATATAAACATCTAAACGAACATATGTTATGTTTCTTTTACCGCTTTGAAATTTTGTACACACCTTCTTAAGTACGTTTAGCATCGTTTTACGAAGAAAAAAAATTTAGCAATTTTTCCGGATCTTCAATTATTTGAAGAGTTTTATGCCCATGGGACGGATTGGGTGAGATTCAATGGATCCCATTCTTGACCGACCCTGACAACACATTGTTTGCGATCAACGCACATTGGCGGATGGGGCGGCAAACATCAAAGCCTGCTTTTTAAATTCAGATGACGAGTCAGACTCGTCCACCGTCACTTCGCCCAAGTAAGCAGATGACGAGTCTCACTCGTCCAATGTACCCTAAGGTTTAAACAACGCGCACGCTCCTTAGAAATTACACACAATTAGGAATTTGGTATCGATGGATACTATAGCGAGGGGAATACGGAGTCTTTCCTTTCGGTACGGGTACTACACAGGAGTCGCACGGAGTCGCATACTGAATGCCGACTTTTGTAATATCCTTATAACTCCATGTGGAATCGGCCTATGAGGACAAATGACATACAATCGTATAGAGGAACATGAGAAGTGTCGAACAGTCGGTTATTAACTTGTTCCGATTGTTTTCAGTGCAATATGGTTAAATTTATATTTCTAACATATTCAGTTCTAGGAAAAAAACCAACAGCAATTACTTGAAAAAGTACAGATTTCAAAAGATGCCCAAATCGAAAAATTCAGAGCAGAATATTTTTATAGTCATTGAATCCCTTGACTTTTGACGTAAGAGAATCCTCATATTTTCAACGAAACTCATTTATCCAGAGTTCTTTCCGATGGTTTCGGTTCTCGTGTCCTGTGACGTGGTACACTGATATTTGGTTCTTGTATGTAATTCAAAGCAGCCGTTTCAGCATAGTCGATAAAGCGTTGGACTTCGGACCAAGAGATCCGTCTTTCACGTGTGCCCGTCAATTTCAAATCATCTAAATTTTTAACAAAAAAAAAATCATGAAAAAACCGACAAAAAGGAATTTCCTCAGTTTGACGAAATATTTAATTGGGGAGTATAGCAGGCGCCCGTTTCGTCAAAAATGACGAAAGTTTCTCAAAATTCGAGCATGCATATAGTGTTGCACTCGAGGAACAAGTTTGATATTTATGTATGTCTTTTTTATAGAACAATGACGTATCCCGTTCCTGCTTTTTTTAACCGACTGAAAAGCGCGCCAACCAAAACTCCGAAATAAAACCGCCAGAAATTTTAAATTAAAACCGCCAAATCGCGCGCCAAGTCGAGAGGTTATAGATTCGACCTTTATGTATTTTTTTTTATGTATGTTCGCGCAGAACTTCGGTTCTAATTCAGATATTTGCACAATTTTTTTGTTGTTTGATAGGGGATGTTTCCAAGGGGAGCAATTTGAAAAAAATATCCGATTATTCGGCATTTAACTATCCGGAATTCTCAATTAACTTAACCGTTTGAAAACAAATATTGTCCGATTTCGAAAATTCTTTTTTTGTTGGATAGACAAAAATCCACTTAGGCAAAATCTGCAAAAAACTATCGGTTATCCGGCTATTAAACATCCGTAAATGCCGATTAACCGGAGTTTTTTTAAACAATGTTTCCGATTTCATAATATTTTCATTGTTTAACAGAAGTTTACAAGAATGACATTTCGTTTAACCAGCATTGATAGGAATTGTTTTACAATATGCATTGTTGAGCACAAGTTGTTATTTGAATTTCTTGGTGAATA
The DNA here is from genome assembly GCA_963932185.1 of Troglohyphantes excavatus. NCBI lineage: Eukaryota > Metazoa > Arthropoda > Arachnida > Araneae > Linyphiidae > Troglohyphantes > Troglohyphantes excavatus. Next base: position 71,293,616 of record OZ010671.1, on the reverse strand, counting down.
ATAATAGGGGGCGAAGCTTCCCGCTAAATAAAAAACTAAAAAGGGAAAAATAAAATAATCTTTCTTAAAAAAACGAAAAACGACTTGAAGAAAATTGAGCAAAAAAGTAAAAAATATTTTTTTTTGATTTTACGAACGCATTGAAAATATGGAATTATTTAATATCAATTTTATACTTATTACAACTTTTTGAAGTTGGTGCCAATTTACAAAATTCATACCTAAATTTTGGAGCCGATTTCAAAAAGTTTTTATAAGTATAAAATTGACATTAAATAATTCCATATTTTCAATTCGTTCGTAAAATAAAAATATATTTTTTACTTTTTAGCGCATTTTTCTTCAAGTCGGTTTTCCTTCTTTTAAGAAAGATTATTTTATTAAAGAAGTTTAGTGTGCTCTTTTTACTTTCAGGGGGAATAATTATAAAAATAAAAAAAGTTATACGAGGGAAGCTGACTATTCATCTCCGTATACCAAACACGTGTATTTAGGGGTTTGTGACATGTGTCGAATGTTTTTTTTGTTTTTTAAGCAGGGTTTGTGAGGAGTTTCAATCTGAAGAAAGTTTTAGATTCCCTTGGTGCTTGTGATCAGGGACCGACTTACAAGCTTAGGGACCCAGGGCAAAATATAATTAGGGGGCCCCTCGACGTACCTCAATATAAAATTGCTAAATTTTTGTCTAAGTACACATTGCAAAATAACAGAATCGGCTTTAATAAAAATGTAAATACTGCAAAAAAAAAATTTTAAACCCTGAGAATTCGAATTAACTTTAATTGTCTATCAGTACTTCAACAGTTTCTTCATACGTTTCTGGTTCTGTTCTTTCTTCCTTGTTTAGCTTTATTTTAGTTGAGCCAGATTTGTATGTTATACCCATTTTATAGCTAGCAAATCTCTAACGATTATAATATCAGAAAATTTGGAATAGGTTGAAAGTATCAGTAAATGACAAATCTACGTTTAATTCGTAAACCTAGTTTGTTTACGGTCCTGGTCATGAATTGAACTTTGCAAGTGATCATCCAAAGGGCATCATGAACGTGCAGGAAAAGTGAAATCAATTGGATAAAATAGTAGAAGTTTTACAAAAAAATAACAATTGATTTTTAAAAAATATATTAATTTTTTTGATTGAATTCAATTTAATTGAATTTAAAAAAATAATAAATTTTGTAATTTATTTTTAACTTTTTCACATTTTATTAGCTTAATAATAATTTTTTGGGGGGCCTCCTTAAAATGGGGGCCTGGGTAAGTTCCCCGAATTCCCTGCCGTAAATCAGTCTCTGCTTGTGACGACAAATGTAAATTCTGTACTTTAACTGACACTTTAGTCTGAGAAAATAACTTTTTAAAGTGAAGAATATGTTGTTCTCCTTCATTTTGAAGAACAGAAAGAGGGGGGGGGGGGGGTCGTTATTTTGGTGAGTTAAAAGCGACACTTGAGTGCAAAGGGTTAATGAAACATGTTGAGACTCAAGTGATGTCGTACTTTTAAATGAAATTTAAAGAACGATCTAACGAAAAAAGGCGTTATTTATATTCAAGAACATGCCGTTCGCGTTCAATTTTAAGGACAAAGATCAAAAGAACAGATCGTTATTTTGCTGATTGAGAGTTAGTTGAAACTGGAGTCCAAAGGAGTTGCATGTCCTGATCTGAAAATTAAATAGACGGATTTCGCAATCCTCCAAACAGTGGCAAGTCGCGTCTAAAACCGAGGAGAGTTGTAGCAATGCCCCCAATTTATTTAAAATATATTTATTTCCTATCGCAAGACAATTAAGTTTCTTAGTCATCGAAAATCCATCCTTATTTTGCCCCAACGCATTATGTTGCTCTCTAACGCACATGAATGAAAGGATCTCTCCGAAGCCAACGCCCCCTATCGGCCATACTGTTAATTACGCAGTTCAGTTAACTCATAAAGCCGGTTTGTTACAGGGCATGTTCATAACTGCGTCAGAATGAAGCAACATGAAAAACACTGGATATTATTTAAACATCCCTAAAATGCTTTTAAAGAGTTGTAGGTAGGTCTTAAACTTCTTTAAGACTTCTTCTCTAATCAAAGTTGTTGAATCCTATAACAAGATAAGATTCGTAAGGATATAATCATAATTATTGGGGGCGGATGGAATATAATAACTATTTGAACAAAGTAAATGTTCAGGGGATAAAATGATTTTACAGAAAACGCAAAGCAAAGTTTTAACGTCCACACTTGAAGAGTCAATAGTTTTTACGTGCTTTCTTTAAAATAGATTCGCCTTCGAATTTTTTGTAGAACTATTTTATTCGTCCAAAATAAAATGTCCCTTGCACATTCGTCCAGCACACAACATTGAAAAAAAAATTGCAAAGGTTAGAAAATGAATTTGTGGAAAAGAGAAAAAACAATTCTGAATGCATATGCACGTAGAAATAGTTATTTGCGTTTTTTCCCTAATCGCTATTTTAATAGAACGTATTCCTTCAGAAAGGACGCAGTGTGATTGGTGGGGGGCCAGGTACAAAAGTGCTTCCGGAAGGTCCTTCTGGCAGGACTTTGGCCTTTTCGTTCTTATAAAAAAAAGGTTTTGAATGTATGCCCCTTAGTCAGCCACAACATTTGAATCTATATTTTGAATGGACTCGTTTCTTCTATTCGCTCATCTATTGTCTTTAATGGGCATTGTTTTTACTTTTTCACAACTCTTGGCTCGATGCCCACTATAACTCCTGCAGATATGACAAAAGCGGACTCTATGCCTTGATTTAAAATAAGTGGACCATTATTGTTTTCCCCTGCACCCTTCCAATGTAAAATTTATAACGTAAAAAAGGGTATCTGGAATCCAGTTGTGCGAGGTTCAGTTTATGTACAAGCCTGCGTACACAACACTATACATAATGCAGTGTGTAGCGGCGGCTTACATTAATGTTTTGGTGTTGGGTTTTCTTAAATGACAGAAATCAGTTGATTAGGTTTATTAACAAATGGTATTTACTGAAAGACTATATTTACAGATTTTATTGCTTAAATTACTGAGCGTGAAAAATGTGAGCGTGAAAAATGAGCGAGCTTATTGATAGCCTGCTTGAAGGGAACAACTTTTTAAAAACAAAACAATCCGCTTGGCTTTGGCGCCGTAGCCCAAAGATGGCTACTTCGCAACAGCGCCAAATAGATAAAGTGATTTGATTGGCCCGAACAGTTCTTATTTCAAAAAGAATATTCTATTGCTCACCGTCACGTCGAGAAGGCGGCGTTCCGTGTGCCATTACATGTGTTGAGAGTGACTCCTCGGTTAAAGCGGGTTTGTCGCAAATGCGGTGTTCGTATTCTTTCGTACGGAACAGGTGGGAGAATGATCGTACTTCAGTTTAGTCAAAAAGGGTGCCTTCGCAAAGGCAGAAGTTGCGGTCGGAAATGCGATGAAGGACGCTCCTAGCGACATCTCTCGCCAAGCAGATAGAACTTCAGATCCTTCCCAAAGATTTGTAAAATAACTAAGTTGTTTGGTTGCGAAGTCTTTTGAGTTCAAGATATTTTTTTGGAATCACCCTCTTTCGTTTGTCTTTTCCACCTAGATATGCGGCACGCCCCTGCTCTCCAGATGCATGGATTCCGGTTCCAGCTGCTTCTGAACAGGTGAGTGACTCGTCTCCTTTCGACACCACTTCCAAGACATTCTTCAAACAGGGAGGCTGGACGTGTGAATGGTTTTAACGACGTGTAAACGGGGCAGCGGCTGATGTGTCTGATGCTCTGATATGCGGTCGCTTACGATCAGGGACGTCGCACCGGGGGTTTTCCCCCCCCCCCCCCCCAATAATTTTAAAATCCTAAAAGTTGGGAATTTCAAGGTTTGAAAATACCTGAATTGGGGAAATTTATGTCTGCAGAAAATTTATATTTTTAACAAATGAAAGCGAAAACAACAAGGTTATCAAGGGAAAAATAGAAATTGTCCAATAAATACTTTATCGAAGTTGAGAAGCAATGTTTTCAGATTTCCAGACAGACAGCCGTTATCCATTGGCGCCCAAATAAATGCTCGCATCTGCTCATTCTGTTTTTATTTTTGGAAAAACAAACAATACTTTAATACCATTTTACATTAAAATGTAGTATTGTCAATATAATATAAATATTGTAGTATGTCACACCAGTGGCGGCGATTGGCTGCTAAAAGTGAGGGGGCAAGATCAAATGGGAGGGAGGGGAGGGAGAGAGAGTTGAAAGACACAAAAAAATTGGACTCGAGCAACTTTGAAAATTTTTTTCAGAAAAATAATAATTGTGTTCCATTTCCGATAATAGAAATATATTACAAAAATTTATAACAAAATAATATTATATTAATCTAGAGAGAGAACACCTGAACGGTTTATTTACTTCAATATTGTAAATCGGATAGCTGAAAAATTAATAAATATATGCATATGTAACAAAACGTTTCCACAATAGGCTAAAAAAAATCGTAGTTTTCCTTTCAGTAGCTATTTAAACACTAGCTACAGAGACATCGCCCACTTGCACGGCCCTGCTGCGCTATGCCACTTAAGTCTCATGTCTTTGGAGAAAACACCTCACTCATAACAAGACTCGAGCACGATAGCAGCTTAGTGTTAGCGACAGTGATTTAACAAAATATTAACTCGAAATATTTTCTGTTGCGTGAAATTTCACATCACACTACGTTTAATAAATAATTAAAAAAATATATTAAAGTATGGATTATGTACAGTTTCATTTGATTAAGTCTAACTAGATTTTCACAAAAGGGCAGTTAAAGGCGGCACACAGATCGTCAAATTTCGCCCACAGTTTTCAGCGCATGCACGTACGTCACAGACTCCAGACATCGATTTATGGCCTCGGCAAATTGTGATATCCGGCCTTCCGCATTCGACTACTTATGATAACAGCAGATTCGCCTTCGGACAGTCGTTTGAGGTATCACGACCCCCTGTAAGCAGTTTATTTTGACAATCTCACATAGGAAATACATTTGTAGGTTTCAAATACATTGAATTTAATGGGCCATTCTGCATTAAATCGAATGGGATGTGATACGAAGGTCAGTCGTTTGGTGCATTGCATCCCCTTCCACTCATACCCACAGAAAATTAAGTGTATTTACTTTTAAAATTATTATAAAACTGCGCACTATATTTTATAAGTAAACAGTAACATTAAAATAATAGCCCACATAACAAGGAAATAAAACAGTCTTCCAAAATTTTAAAATATCTAGTATTCCATTATATCATGTTTAAAGTGCATAAATCCAGAAAAAAATATCTTAACGTTCTATATATATTTTTTTGAATTGCACTGTATTTAACTAGTTATCGTAGCTATCAAATAGGTTGCCAAAATTATAAGAAATATTTACTAAGCAAAGTAAAATCGTTTGAACCAAAAAAATTTACAAATCACCAAATTCATATAATTTTCCGAAAAAAATAAACTGAATCTTTCGCGAAAGTGTACAACCAATCAGAGTTCGTTAAACACTTGTATATTCTAAACCAATTGACAACCGTATAATTGCTCGACGATATTGCGCGTACAAAGCAAACGCGAGAGTTCACTTAGGGATGCCCACGCAACCGTAGACGAAGAAAGATAAACAAAGAGAAGAACTTTAGAAGGCCACATTAATCGGCCCAAACCAGACATATCAGCCCCCTATACACCCTCTGCTGCACGCACAAGACGTTTCACGTACCCCATTGCAGCTGTGCCTCCTGTACACCCTATTCAATTTTTAACAGAAAGAAGTAAGTTTACAAAACAATCTCAAAACCAATTGATTAAAGGTTTATGAAAAAAATCAAACAAAACTTACTTTTTCAGGGTCTGTGTTTCTAAATATGTCTGGCTTAGATCAAGAATGAACAATGTCAAAATGGACAGTTTTGAGAAAAGTGGCTTCCTTATATATTTTAGGCTCTGCCTTGTTTCGCAATGTGACGAAAATCACGGAATTGTTTCACTTGAAGGGTTAGAGGAGCCTGACACGGTCCCCATTTCATTTAGAAGTGATGTATTGAAAATAGTTTTAAAACATCGAAATTGACAGTGGTCCTTCCACATGGTCTAAGTCACGTATATAATGTTATAATTGGGGGGCTGACATGGGGACGACAGTAAGTCACAAAATTTTGAGTTTTCCGTTTTTTTCACGGAAGAAACAGTAAACGCTTATGCCAATGGCATGGAATTAACAGTAAGTCAATCGGCAAAATGGTTTAGTTTCTACGAACGACGGAAGATGGCACTTGCATGTAGTCCACGTAGTTGTAAAACCCATTTTTTGCTTCCCCTGTAAAATGTACTTTTTGTGACTTACTGTCCTCCCCATGTCAGACCCTCAATTATTCTCAAGTATTAAAAAAAATCCCGATTACAATTCCCCTTTCTAAAAATAATTTTTCTCGTTTTTTCTATTTGGAATATAAAATTTAATGTATACGTAATATTATTTTTTTCTTGAATATTATTCTGCACGAATCAGTTACTTTTTTTTTAATGTTTTTAGGATAGAGTCAACATTTTTGACAGTACGGCGAAAAGGATAAAAATTGTTAAAATGTTATGATCTCTGACGAAGCATTTGAAATGTAATACTGCAATAAACATTAAAAATAAAATATGTTTCCCGAGTGTTTGTAAATTATTTAAAGGAGTTAAGGGCGACGGTTGAGAATCTGTTCAGAGTCTTCTAATCTTCTGAACAATTTTTATATGTATTTTTAACCCTCTGACGGAGCTGAACGACTTAAAATCGTTCATGGACTTCCAGTTTTTCTAGCAATACTAGATACACTTTAAATTCATAAAAATATTCGATGTTGACATATTTTTCAAATTTAATGCGTTGGAGTGTTCCTTTTCACCTATATATCTATTCAAATAATACAAATTAAAATATATAGATAATACACATCTATTGGAAACATAAAGAAAACTATTTTGCGGAGACAACAACTTTACAATTTTGCCCTTTTTCTAGCCGCTCGGAGAGTTGAAAAATAATATTATATCATCATACGTCTTAATTGTATTTTGTCTGTGGGATACAAACAAATTTATAACAAATTAAATTTTTTAACAAATTAAATAGAAAAAATTTCAAACATTATAGCATTTTTCCCACCTTGATATTCATAAGTTTATTCCTTTTAAGACATAACTAAAAAAAAAATTGTACAGCTTCTAACTTAAATTTTTTTAATTAATACAAATAACACCTTTTATTAAACACCAATATTTTATCACAGCAATTGCATATTTATTTTGCATAAAATCAACAATTGTTGTGTATGTAAGTGTAGCTGTATCTCAACACACATAACAACGATAACTGTGTCTGTAACTTCATAAATGTAACCGCAACCAGAATGTTTCGCCATGGCTGTAATAGAAAGCAGACAATAAAACATGGCGCAGTCTCATGTGAAACGTGTTAACGAACTAATAAATCGCTTAAAATAATCATCTTGCTGACGTAAGTCAATGACGTGAATCGAATTGATTGACGCCGTTTTGTCTACTAAGAAATATAATCCAGTAGTAGGACCCCCCCCCCCCCCCCCCCCAAAAAAAAATATATATATATATATCCCCTCAAATTTAGTTAAGCATATAACTTTATTAGAATCTCAAATTTTCAACGGAATCCACACAAAACTCCACATTTCGTATTTTGTAAATCAGTTAAAAATTAAATCAAGATACAAATTTGGTTACTTTAACTTATATACATTAACTTATATGTATGGAACTTATATAAGATAAAAACGTGTCTTATAGAGCATTGCGTTAAGAATATTAAAATACAAATGCAACGTCAAAATACGCACTAAAAATCCACGAGATCTGGACATGTTTCGGGAGATACACCTCCCTATTTGAGCAGAAATGAAAAGGGGGTCAAATCTTTTTCCACCGGAGAAGTTGACAGGATTCTCCCTTTATTAAATTCCATAGATCCTAATATACAATTCACTACTGAATCCTAATGCAACAATACTCTTCCTTTTCTTGATGTTTTAATTACTCGTAAAGATGACCATTTGTCCACCACCGTATACAGAAAACCCTTCGCTGGTTCTTTGCCACCTCATGTTAAGTCCTGTCACCCTATACAACAAAAAATAGCTGCTTTTACACTTTTGTTAACCGTGCTCTTAACATCTGTTCTACACCAGATTTACTCCAGGCTGAACTTGATTATTTGAGAGCTGTCACCGTGGATCGAGGTTTTTCACCCAATGTCGTTGACAAAGGCCTACATATACTTAAAAATCCTCTAAAAATTCTAATATTATCCCCAAAATTTCTAAAATTTTCGGTAGGTTCGACATCGCTCCATTTTTTCACCTATCAATAAGATAACTTTCACACAACTTAAATACCCCATTGACGACCCTAATAACTAGGGCATATACAGTATTACATATCAATGTGGCCTGTCATATATCGGTCAAACAAAGAGAGCATTAAGATTTCTTATTAAAAAGCACCAAGCACATACTGTCAAACAAGAAATAAAGAATTCCTCCATTGCCAAGCACTCTTGGAAACATAATCAAATATGTATTTAATTTTTCTAACCCACATTTAATTTGCAAACCCAAATCTTCAGTTGAACTTGACTTCCTGGAGGCGATTCATATTTTTAGCAATATTGATTCGATTGCAATGAAATATTTGCGGTCCCAGTATTTCCTGCTTGTGGTACACAATAGTTAACTCCAACCGATTCAGATAGTTTTTGTTCTTTGGCAACACTTTCAATTCTGGGTTTATTTCCATTTTATTGTATACACAGACTTTTCGTTTGTGCTGATGAAGGGAGATGTAATCTCCCGAAACATGTCCAGATCTCATGTTTTTTTTTTATATCGTATGTTAACGTTGTATTTGTATTTTAATATGGTACTTATATATTGCCTTAAACTTCCTCTCCGCATCTCTTTACAACGTTTCATTGCTACAAACAAACGTTCGGAGGTTCGTGTAACATAATTTTGCCCAATAAAATAGTATTTTCAGAAATTTATTAATTGTTAAAACAGGCGTTAAATTCATAATAAATTCCATAGAACTTGTTATTGTCTGTCCAGTAAGAATCGATCGATTTCGGTCTCTTTAAATTTAAATGTAGTGTTTAGCTTCCTTTTTGTCCAATTGGAGATTTTTTTTTTTTTTGTCCTGGCGTGATTGGGTTTCTGTTGTGAGTGGCGTGTGATAGGATGAGTGCTACAACTACCAATTTAGATTTTTCTTTTCGATATTTAAACTTAGATTACAAATCAAATAATTGGGTTTTAGTCCTTGCAGACCTGGGTACCTAGTAATAATTGATATCGTAGTAGTATCAAGAATCGTAGCTTTGTTCTGATCTTCTCTGGTGATTTCTACAAAATGTGATCGATTTGGCTAGGTGTTGTTTTCAATTTCACTAGAAAATATAATTTACAAAAGGACATTTTTAAAATTTTAATCCCTATTTTGGAATTCAATTTTGTAAACACCTCAAAGTAGTTACTGTATAAATGCAGACGGTAATCTCTGCCTGTTCAATTTCGAAAAAAACATCGCAATCGCTCCATTTAGACTAAAATAACAACCTACAATATTTTATTTTATTACATTTATCAGTGATATATGCAAAATCGCTTTAATTAGCAGAAGCACATGACGTAAATAGGTTTTACCCTAAATGCTCTGTAATTGTGCTTCTTACACGTTAGCCAAATGTCACTGAAAATGCTGAAACTGTTATAGTATATAGAACACAGCTATATATATGGTCAAATAGAAATATTTATGTAAAAGTGGGAACATCCGTGCCTTAACGGTTACAGATGTCAACATGAAATAAAGTACAGATTATAAGTAATAACTTGTGAAAGTTTTATAAAAAAAAACATTTATTAAAACGAAACAGGTAAACCCAAAGATAGAAAACAAAAATTTACGAAATTCATTCAAAATACTGAACGTTACTGGTTTTGTTTAAATCACTCATGACCTTCTACTGTTATGGTTGGCTATTTTAAATATGACTATCAAATCCAAAAACTTTATTTTATCGAATTTTAAGAAATCTTTTAAAATTAAACTTTAGTTTAAAAATGCTATATAATATGTATCCACTTACCAGTACAGTTTATCAATCTCAGAAAATACTTTCCATTAAGGCTGTTTTTTTTTACAATTTAAATATTCGCAGCTTTACCCCACATTTCAACTGCAAGTTTAAAAAAAAAAATCCTTGCTGACTGAAATATATTATCCGTTCTTTTATTGTAAGACTATTGAAATTATTAAAACTGATTCGACACCCCAAGACGAAACCCAAATATAATAAAACCTCCTACGCTTACTAGTGAACAAATAAATATATAAAAATGTAGTTAGTTTCTTGTGGAGTATATTATATTTATATTATATTTAAATCTTATTTATATTTATATTAAAATCTTAATATATATTATACGTGTTATTGAGATGAGGAGACAGTGTATGTTTCATTGCAGTTTTTTTAAAAACATATGCCACATATTTGCAAACGAAATAATTAACTCGGTTGCAGTCCGCGTTTTCTTCCCAGTTTTTGTTGCAGTCTGCAGTTCTTAGATTATAGCAATCTTCATATTTTTAATATTATTTTTATGTTCTTTCTTCCTAACGGAAAAGTGATTGCTTCACATCGAATTTTAATTGAAATCTCAGCACTGAAGTGTAGTCGTCTGAATGTATGAACCGGACCAGGGGTGCCCATCCCCCCCAAACCCAATGGCGCAAATCCTCCCCCCCCCCCAAATATTTCTCTACCCTTCCCTTTGATGGACGTAGCTAGGGGGGAGGGGGGATAAGGTACCTAAAGAAATTCTTTTTGGGGGGGGGGGGAGTTCCCCGTAGAGGGTGAATCCTTAAACCTCTCCCTAAAAAAACATCGACAAACTTATTCCCCCCCCCCCAATTTATTCATTTTCATTAGTAAAAAGGAATACATTAGCATTTGAATATCGAGGCAGCAACATTTATCACTGTCATTAACTACTTTTAACAGTTGTTAATAACTATGTACTTTTAAAATTAGTAAATCACTAGTTAATCATGAAATAAATTTAGAGAACAAATTTAAAGTTTGAGAATCCTTATAAAAATGTGTGGTAACGATTAGTTAGATAATTTATAGTTATGATAGTTTAAAGATCTAATAAACGTTTTAGTTGACCAAAACTGGTAAAGTATAATATAAATTATAAAGGCTACATGATCTAAAGTATAGTAAGAGTCAAAACACTGGATTTAATTTGGTTTGGTTAATTAACGGCGCACTAGAGCTGCACAGTGGGCTATTGGTGACGGTTCGGGGTCTATCTCGAAGGAAAGACCCAGGAACACATACATATTCATACATGCACCTCGTTATTTTAGAACCATGGTCAGATGACGATAAAACACTCGAAATTGCATGGTGTTGAGAAACCCAATCGCCACTGCTAATTTTAATACATAATTTAATTCAGAGAAAATTATTTACTTATTACCAAGGTCATTTTAATTCAAAGATTTAAAAGAAACAAAAAAAATTGCATCAACCTAACTATGCCAGATGTTGTCCTCGTTATCTGATCATGGTTCAAAAATACGAGGCATTGTTCCCGGGTATTTCCTTCGATATAGCCCTCGAACCGTCGCCAATAGCCCAATATGCAGCTCCAGTGCGACATCCATTACAGTGTCCATTCGGAGGTCTAATTTAAGTTTAATCTTACAAGTTGGGCAACCTAATCTTCCAACCTTTCATTTGCTATTTTTTTGGGTTAACATTTTCCCAAATCAGGGATTTTTAAAACTCGCAATTCCCAACTTTTAAGGATTCGAGATTATTGAAGGGGGAGGGGGGGGGGGGGGGGGTCGGCCGGAACAAAACCACAAATCACAAAGGGTAATAAAACAAGCAAAAAATGCTCAGACCGGCGCCTATAGATTACGCAATACTACATTTGAATGTAATAAGTTTCATATAGACATTTGATGAAAGAAAGGGTGTCTGATCTATTTTTAAGATTAAATAAAAATAAAATGGGCGATACGAGCCGACTGGTCTGCGTCCTGGGTTGATTCGTACAAAAAGTAAGAAAAAAAAAATCGCTCGCTTGTTTTTCGAGAAATTTAGATAATAATCAAAGATCAGGTGTTTTCGCGGTACAACAATAACAATAAATTACAAACCATTATAGAAAACATGAGAGATGGTTTTGTTTCAGAATAAACTGTCAACTTATAATGAAGTATTTTAAGATTAACGAAATTATGTGGTCTTGCTCGAAGAGACATACCGCAATATGGTATCCGTAGCATGTTTTGGAGCATCTTGTTTTTACGACCCCGTTTAACGATCTTTTCCCTTAGTTATCTTTTTTCAAATTAAAAATAATATCTCTATTTTTATGATTTTTACAGTAATTCGTTTTTTTTTATTTGGCTTATAATGGGGGGTTTGAACCCCCCTCCCCCCTTCCGTTCCCCTTATCTACGTGCCTTTTAGGTAAAAATGTCGACGGTAACCTGTGTTCGTTCAACTTCAGAAAAACCCTTACTATCGCATATCCCAATTAGACTAAATTAACTACATACAATATTAAAAAAAAAAAAAAAAATTTATTGCAAATTTATTAATTTAATTTATGCAAAATCGTTCTACTTAGCAAAAACACATGATGAAGTTGGATTTTACCATAAATGCTTAAAAAAAATTAATTGCCTCTTATATGTTAGCAAAATGTCACTGAAAATGCCACTCTTTATATATAAGACAGAGATATAAAAAACAGCTGTTTTTTAAAAACACATTATGTAACATTAAAGAAATAACCAAGGAATAAAACAGATGTTATTTACGCGCGTTAGATGCAGAAAGTGTATATGCAAACAACATGGTTTGTATTCCCCAATCACAATGCCATCTTCAAAAGCTAAAGAGCGTTAATAATGTCCCCATTCTACACGGACGTTATTTACGCTCATTAGCTGTTGCAGATTACTGCGATTGGTTCATACAAACCACGTAGTTTGAATGCACCAATCATAGAGGTCGGCAATGCAACTCGCGGAAATAGCGTCCGTGTAGAATGTGCCAAAGAAGATATATTTTTTTTATTGGTTAAGTATAATTTCTGTTATCTAATTGTATACACAAAACTGCATAATTATATATAGAACGTTATATAAATAGGGTCAAATAAAATATTCATGGAAAAGTAGAAAATCCATATCTTAACTGTTACAGATATCAACATGAAATAAAGTATAGATTACAAGCAATGAAAAAGTTTCATAAAAAAACGTCTGACATACCCCAACAAAAGAGAGGTAAACACAAAGATAGACATTTTTTTATCGACGAAATTCATACAAATTACTTAACGTTATTGGCTTTGTTTAAAATCACTCATGACCTTCTATTCTTATATTTGGCTATTTTAAATATGACTATTAAATGCAAAAACTTCATTTTATCTAATTTTAAGAAACCTTATTAAATTAAACTTTAATTTAAAAAGGCCGTATAATATATATCCACTTACCACTACAGTTTCTCAAACTCAGAAAATACTTTTCATTAAGGTTTTTCCTTTTTTACAATTTAAATAATTGTAACTTTGCTCCACATGTCAACATTAATTCAAAAAAATCAAGCATTTTTGTTAACTGAAATATATTATCTGTTCTTTTGTTATAACACCATTGAAGTTATTAAAACTGATTCGACCGCCAAGACGAAACCCAAATACATTAAAACCGTCTACTAGAAAACAAACGTATGAAAGTAATTAGTTTCTTGTGGAGTTGTATATAAAAATCGTAATTTATGTTATACGTGTTATTGAGATGAGGAGACAGTCTGCTTCATTGCAGTTTTTTTTTAAACATATGCCTCATCCCAAGCAAAAAAGTTAAATTTGTTGCAGTCAGCGTTTTCTTTTCCAAAGTGTAGTATGAATGGAAGTGTTTTAACAGTTGCTCAGATATATAGTGATATATATATATAAAGCATAAATATCGAATCAACATATTGACCATCATATTTATCAAAGCAATTGCTTTAAATGTTTTAAAATGTAATCATAGTTTATGATATAAGGATATGAAATGAGATTCCAGGTTGAATTTATAGCATTCTTCATATATATTATTATTTATATATTCTTTCTAATGGAAAATTTATTACCTAACAGCCTTTTTTAATTTAAATCACAGCACTGAAGTGTATATTGAATGTTTGAACCGGACAAAGATCAGTAAACGTGTACGTATTTTTTTTTTTACAATGTTGTCAGCTTATGTGCCAAAGAGGCATTTCTCGATATAGCTGGAAATTCCAGTGATTGAAGGCATATTATATAATGTATTATACTTATTAAATAATTTTTTGTCCAAAAAATTTCCCCCCTAAAAATTCAAAAATAATAATAAAAAAGCCATGTAAAAAATCCCCCCCAAAAATTTTGATGGCGCACCTTGCGCCATGATCCCCCCCTGTGGGCACCCCTGAACCGGACAGAGATCCCAGTCCTCCACCTAAAAAAAAGCGAGGTGCGCATGCGTCTCACACACCTCGGAGCGGTCGGGGATTCTTCCACAGCCATTAATCAGATCATTTTTGGAATTGATTGTAGATCTTTCTTGAAATCACTGGAAATTCCAATGACTGGAGACATATTATATATGCGAAATTATTTTTTGCCCACACTATTTCTCCCTAAAAATTAAAAAATAGTAATAATAAAAAGGCCATGAAAAAAAATCCCCCCCAAAAACTTCTGATGGAGTTCCTTGTGACATGAATTATCGTCCGACTTCGATGGACCCTCAGGACCATCAGGATTTCACCATGGGGTGATCAGTTTTTTAATTATCGCAGCGTGTGTTCCATTAACTGCAGAGAAAGGGAACGCAGAGATGTTTGTGTGTTGTGAAGGGTCGCTGGGCACTCGGTTTACATCATTATCTGCGACGCTCTCTCATGTTTGTGTGAGTCAAGTGCTTCATCGCCTCCCTTTCGACAAGATGGGCAGGGAAATGTGTCTACTGTCTCACCACAGGAGGGCCTATCGAACGATAAACGAGGTAAGAAAAAAATAGCTTTCCTTTCAGCTGTATGACCGATTTTTGAAATTTATTTAGAGAAAAAAAAAACCCGTTTCTAATAAAAGAGTTTTCTCATCGCACAACACAATTATATCTTTAATAAAAAAAATTCAAAACCAAGATTTTACAAAAGTATTTTTTTTTCATCCATTGTGCTAGTAAGCGAAAGGGGGGGGGAGGGGGTAATTATTTTTTCAGGGGGGCAATGCCCACCCTAGCTCTTAACCTGGCTACAGAACTGCCCCCCCCCCCTCCAGAGGACAGGCTCCAAAGGGGACTCGTCCAAAAGCGTGAGCATACAGCAGTGGCTTAGCAATTAAAAAATTATGGGCTCAGCTAGTTCCATTCCCAGAATATTTACCAATATAAAAAATAAACGCTAATTAGCAGTTGTGCTAATAATTGGTCATTAGTTATCAATTTAGCAATTAATTGTTAATTTTCAATAAATTATCAATAATTTGTTAATTAAAAATGGAATGACATTCTGACATTTCTGAAGATATTTACAATTTTGGGTAGCAAATATTGACTATTTCAGGGGGACAGGGGGGTAAATAAATAAAACTCGTGTACCGGCATTATTCAACAAGTTCGTTCCTTTATTTGTTATTCAGTTATTCATTTCATTAATATTAAATGATATTCATAATAGTATGAGTGGGACGGATATGCCTGCAAATCACTACACATTTTCTCAAATCGTGGAATCAAACCGGACGCTGACACACTCGGTTCCTTTTCCACGTTGATTTTTGCTCTATACTTGCTGGATTCAAGATCCTTTTGCAAAGTGTCGACGGTTTACCGCATAGTTTTAGACAGCTTCTCTTTGGTGAATTTAAAAAAAAATCCCTTTTCTTTGGCGTATTTTGTAGTTTTTAACTGCGCAGTTACGCATCTTACGATTAATTTTAGATTTGAGATTGTTTTTAATTCTAGATTTACACTTTGAATGAACCTTTGACCTATACGATTTTTATTGCATGGGTTTTTCCATAGACAGTGGTGCCCTCTGTTTCTGACAGCGGAATCAAGCGTAGCAGCATAAAAAAAAAGGCACAGTTCTGAACTCGAGACCTTTCGTGTGCGAGCTGCTTGACCTGCCACGAGACTACCATGTCCAACTGTTCCCAGTATGTATTATAGAAGTGTTTACACACACCACACATTGTAACAAGGTATTGAAAATTTATATTTTGTATCCCAGTTTTGATGTGTCGTTAAAATTGGAAAATAAAATTCTTATTAAGAAGATATTTTTTTAAATATATCTTTAATTACATTTACATTTTTTAATGAAACTTTTCAATAATAATAATGAAAAGAAATTACTGTACTTACTCAATTTGAGACAGTGCAAAGTACCTTCAAAATGTAGAACACTCTAACCCCCATACCTGCAAACAGAAAATCTATTAGTAATCTAATAAAAAAAGGTACCTGAACAAAATGCAGTTTTCAATCAAATAGTGTTCTTTTTCCACTTTTCTTAAAAACAACGAGACCGTCAAGTTTTTGAGTTTAAAAAACGTCATCCAAAACCCTCAATAATTTTGGAGAAAAAAAAACGGTTAGTAATAGTTTCGTAAAGAGAACGTAAATGTGAAAAATTTGGAGAAAATTGTGGCTTATTTATATAACTCCATTTAAAAATGTGACATAACTCGGGTACCAACATATTTTATCAACCCTTCGAACTTCAAGTGTCGGTTTTGTCTCCAAAGTAACGACGTCCCATTTGTTCTTTGTTCTTCGAAATGAAAAGCAACACCCTATTATTGAGTTTACAAAGTTATTTTCTTACACACTTTAGAAATAGAAATTATTTTTGTCATCATCAGGTATGTGGGTGATTTAAAGATTTCATTCTTCAGATTGAGCATCCACACAACCTCCGGGTTTTTAAAATACGTTTGGCAAATGTCATAAACCTCTAAGTGTAGGATGAGTAAACTGAGGTATTCAGCTTCACGCTTGACTTTTTTCAAACCAAAATAACGACCTGTTCTTGTTTTCCCTGTTATTCAAATCGAACGTGAACTGCACGTTCTTGAACGTAAAACTTATTGTTCGTTAGTTTGTTCTTTTATGTAACTCCATTTAAAAGTATGACACCACTTGGTTATTAGCATACACTCAAACCTGTTTTTATGCGATTTTTTTTGTGCGACTTTTTTTAGTGCGAATATTTTTGTGCGACTTTTTTTGCGTGATTTTTTTTTGTGCGGTATATGAAAATTTCAATCAAATTGGAACATAATTAATTATATGGCTACCGAGACATATACAAGCGTCTAGTGAAACAACAGTCGTCGCAAAAACTGATCACCGACTACAAGGTAACTGAAAACAAGTCAACTCTAAACGAGTGCGAAGTGAAGAAAGCAATTTTGAACCAAGTTCGCGTATTGTCAGACTGCGAAGGATAATGGTTATACGTTTTGAAAAGTTTTGTATGTGTAAAAAAAGCACATATGTAAATTAAATATTTAAAAATGTTTGCACGTGTATTTTCTAAATCATGTTCCAAAAGGCTTGGCGAGATTCCAAGTAGCTGTCAAGCCTCGTGTCTTGATATCGTTTAAAAAAGAAATTCCTAGTTATTTCGTAAGGTTTTGAGTTATTTTTTATGTGAGACTTTTTTTATGCGGTCCCTATCCACCGCATAAAAAAAATATTTTTTAATTATGATGCGAAAACTATTTTTTATACTACTTGTGAAGTTTTGTGCGAATTTTTTTATGCGTTTGTTTTATGCGGTCCCTATCCACTGCACAAAAACAAGTTTGAGTGTATTTTATTAACCCTTTTCTACTTGAGTGTCAACTTTAAGTCGCCAATTTAACGTGTAGATGCTACTGTATTCTTAAAAATGAAGGAGAACTACGTATTTGTGTGTTTAAAAAGTTATTTTCTCACAAATTTGAATACAAATTATTTTTTTTATCTAAAACGCCAAGTATAGGTGGGTGATCAACTAAATCTTCCTTCAGCTTGTAATTCTTCACAACCACTGTATTTTTTTTTTAATTTAACAAATGTCAAAAAATTCTAAATATAAGAGTTTGGTACACTGAGGTTAATATTCAGCTTCACACATAACATTTAAATTTTTATACTTATCCTCCCTGAGCGTAAAAATAAAACTTGCTAAAGAACACCTCTTTTAGAAAGTACCCCATCGAGCACAAAGGGGATCATGAAAGCGAGAAATTGAACTGAAATGACGCTATGCGTGTCCGGTCAATAAAGAAAGACGTGATCTTACATTGCGCATTCGCCTGGGGTTCCACCGCAGATCGACATCAAACATGACTGAAAAATAAAAAACGGTCGTCAACAAAGTGTGGATTCTCCATGATAAAAATTATTTATTCAGCACACAAAGTTCTTACTTAAAGCTATCAGATTGTAAATTCAGTATCTTCGAGCATGAATGGACTGTAGTAGAGCGAATATGACGTCATAATCGTGAAACCACCATCTCCGACCGAATGGCCTCAAACACGTGAATTCTTTTCAAAATGATGAATTAAAAAATACTCGCGATTGGCTGATCAATTGGGAAATGTGTAACAGTGAAAATTTATGAATGGAGTGACGTAATTAACCACGTGTCTGAGGCCATACATGTTGGCCTCACTTTGGTGTTACCAAGATTATAACATTATGTGTTCTCTACTATGAAGGATCCATGCTCGAAGTTCAGTATGAGGTGTTTACTGCACATTTCTTGCGCCAACTCAAATATACTGTTTAAAATGTGGATTACGACTTATAAGTATTGCAGCTAACAACTCCCAAGTTTTTCTAATTGTGCCAACCCAAGTTAATAAGCGCTGAATTTCAAACGTATTCTGCACATAGTTTAAAATTTAAATATCACATGCGCATTTTTAAACAACATTTACGTGTCCGTAAATTTCTTTAACGTCAAAATACCAACCAATATAAAATGTTGACCCGTTAACAAATATTTTCGCACAACTGTATATTAAAATATGTGATATTTCACCCAATCCGGCCACAATTAAGAGCATGTGACCAGGTCAGTTTTAGCGCCTAATGTCGCAGAACATTAGAAGGACGCGTGCTTCCCATACTTTAAGTTTAAACTCTGGGATTTACCAAAGGTGGGTGGCTCGTAAGAAAAATGACGGGGGGTGGGAGCAAAGGAGCCCCAAAACGACGAAAAGTGAATCCCATACCTTCTACATTTCACCGGAGCATATTTTAAAGAATTTTCACTGGTGGGACAAATACTGTTCCATGGTCAGAGATGGGATGCTGATAGATAGCTGAACCTCGCGATGTTAACCTTTTTAAACTAGTACGACTGAAATAAATAATAAAAACGGAAAAAACCTACTCTCAGATTTTCATTGGATATCATCACATCCGTTCCGTAATCATTCCTTCCAGAAGCATCCTAAAAATAGGATAAAACACCATAGTAATAGAAACAGAAAATAAATACATTGACTTTTAATTCAACAACAGTCGTATAGAAAAAAAATCAAAAGGTTTACTAGTGAATATTTGTTAGGCTCCCAACACACACAGGATTGATTGATGAGATGAATCGTAACCGATAAATCTGATAAATTATCGGTTAATCTGATAAATCCGATAAATCTGGAGGGTGAACTGATGACGAATCGTTGGACTGTCGGAATTCCCTCAGGTCCGATCCGCTGTTGTCGGCATCAGGTAGAACGGAGTGTTGGTAGGAAACTTCCGATTCGTCGTCAGTCCTAAGCGAATGAACACGGCATGTTTGGTAGTGTTGTAGAAATACTTGTATACGTTTTGAAGGGGTCTATGGCTTAATCATGGTGAATTGATCAAAAAAAATTATATTGCCATTTATTGGAATTTAGTTTAGGAATCCACCGGCAATTTGACAAATAAAACATAAAGTTTATCACAACAAATAAAAGGAGGAATACACGCTTTTGCTGTTCTCCTTGATGTGGTGCAGGGAGCAGAACCCTCTGCAGATAGAAAAACTAACCCCCCAAGGAGTACTTTTCACAAAGAACTTGGAAGTTAGATAAGGCGGGATAAGTGGGTACCACCACATATTTATTTTGAGTTCAGACGTTTTTCTCGAGTTTTTTTTTTTTTTTTTTTTTTTTGTACTATTGTAATATATCAAAGCGTTCAGTATATTTGAGTCATTAAACTATTGTATAAAACTTCTTGAAACTAATTACGCATGTTAATTGTTGTAAAAAAAAGTTTTTTTTTCTAGTGTGTAGTCAGGGGTATGCAGTTCCCCATATCGTCGGTGGTATGTGGACCCCCTAAAAAATTTAAACATAGTGAAGGGATTTTTGTTTTCCGGGATGTTCTTTTGTTATTTAACAATGTTTAAGCGTTGGTTACTTCCTAGGTGTCGCTTTAATTTTTCATAAATATTGCAAGCAAATGGTTATGTGGAATGGAAGATTATTTATTTAATGAGTAAATGTTGATAAATTAAGAAGACACCGAAATACCCCAAAAATTGTAAGATTTACGATGTTTTTTTTATTTACAAAACTTATTGTTTTGAATCTTTGAAATATTCTTGCAAAATTCTAGATACGTATTATGTTTTTCTAATGAGTTATTTGAGATTTTATGCTGTATTAACAGTAGAGGGTGGGCTGAAAACGGCATTTTTTTTTTTGGAATCTCTTTCACAATAGTGCGGAAAAGTTGCTTCCTTGGACAGAAAGAACAAACAAACAATTTCATGAAATTTAGACAAATTCTAGCCGTGGCATTTTGACCCTGAAAAGGTCAAACAATGCTAATTAAAGCCATTTATAGAAAATAGCATCTTGTAAAAAAAAAAAATCACGAAAAGTTCTAGAAACGGCGTTAAAATTTACCTTTTTGATGTAGTAACAACCACAAAATATTTTATAAATTTTTCTCAAGATTTATACTTCCTATGGGTAAGAATTTTAGAGAAAGTTATACAACTTTCTCTAAAAATAGCCCATTATTATGTGAATTTTTTATGTGGAAATTGTTTGCACGCGAATATTTCTTGAAATTGCATATACATTTAAGTTATTAATATATAAATATTATAAAATATTTCACGAATTTTTATTAGTATCTAGCTGCGTACCTCCGACGTTAAAAATTTAAATCAAGTTTAAAAAAATGATTTTTTTCAAATAAAGTTGATTTTTTTTTATCAGCCATACAAAACGAAAAAATTGGATTTTGAGTTAGTTACCCCCTAACAAATCTCGTGAATTTGGTTTAATACCTAATAGTATCAAGGTGCGATTGAAAAGTCACAAAAATATAAAATTAATGCAATTTTTTTTTTATTTTTTTATTTTATAATATTGGAGCATTTTGATCTTGGAGCAGCGTGGTTGGTTTATGGGTCAGTTAGAAAAAACCATATACCTTATGGGTAAATATGGACGTCGGAGTGCAGCTGATGAGGCGTTTCAATTAAAGTTTTAAGAAAGATCCATTACAGGCCTTTTAGAGGGAAATTATTCGTTGTGGCTCACGATTTTATTTAAAAAGTCTTCAATAGTCCCTTTCCCTTCTTATCTTCCACTGAACGCCATCTCAGAGCCCTTTTTTCACTACTTTTAGCGCATCAGCAGCAGCACATTTGCACCCATTCACGCATCAAGTCTACGGCTTCTTACTGATCCATAGAAAAACTTTTTCACTGTTTCACACTGCTCCAAAATTAAAATAATAAAATATTTTGGAATGAGAATTTTTTTTTAAATAAATCAGTATAATTAGGAATTTAATTTGTCGTTTTTTGTTTTTTTTACTTTTTATTTGGAGTTTGACATTATTAAAAGGTATCAAACAAATGTCACGAAATTTTTAGTAGGGTTTAAATAATTATGTAGACATATTTTTGTTTTGTATCACTGCTAATTTTTTTTAAAAAATTCCGAATTTTTTTTTTAATTCATTCCAATTTCAATTTATTTTTTAGTTTTTCAAAGTTGAATTTTTAGACACTAAAAAAAATTAATGGAATATTTTAAAATATTTTTATGTCTGAATAACTTACATTTCCATGCAGTTTCAAAAAATATTCGCGAAAATAATTTCCACAAAAGAATTTCCATAATAACGTATAATATAGGGTATTTTTAGAAAATTTAATAAGTTTAAGGTAAAGGTAGAGAGTATGAATATTAAGGAAAATTTAATGAATTTTTTAAGGTTTTTAAATACCCCAAGAAGTTACATTTTTGTGCAATTTAAAAAAAATCGTGAAAGTTATTTTCACAAGATAATTTTCCATAAATGGCTTAAATTTGGATATTTTAAACTTTTGAAGGTTAAAGCGCCGTGCCTAGAAATTGTTTAAATTTCACGACATTTTTTTGTGTTCTGTCTGAACACACACAAGCTATTTCGAAAAAAAGTCTTTTCGACCCACCCTAATTTACAGGTATGTCTTTCAAACGACGAAAATTTAAATTCGTTTTTATTTTTCACAGTTCGATTTTCCTTGATAGTAAGTTTTACGAAACCCTAAGGCTTTTTTTATAATTAATGGAAAAATTTATAATTTTTTAAGCATATTGTAAAATATGTGTATATTATAAATTAATATGCGAATTATATATATATATATATATATATATATTTAAATATATATATATTTTTATATTTCTCATTTTTATTCTAAAAGTCAAAAATAAAAATAAAAGTTTAAATGGTACAGTGTACCTTTAATAACGTTACTCTTTTAATGGATCAGAAATTATTGCAAAAGTAAAACATGTAAAGGATAATTGAAAATAATGGCAATTAACTAATAAATAATGATGACAAAAAAACTATATTATTAAATGTGTGAACATTTTCAATAACTGATTAGGAAC
This sequence comes from Troglohyphantes excavatus, assembly GCA_963932185.1. Lineage (NCBI taxonomy): Eukaryota > Metazoa > Arthropoda > Arachnida > Araneae > Linyphiidae > Troglohyphantes > Troglohyphantes excavatus. The sequence goes on along the minus strand of OZ010671.1, from coordinate 71,270,561 downwards.
CAACTTACGAATGCTTTCTTCCCTTGAGCATTGACTTTATGGAAGCAGGCTCTCTAAAACACAAATGAAAAACATGTCTTATAAATAATTTCAAATATGCCAATCTAAAGCTAAAATATTTGATCAAGGAAAATTCTTTAAACTTTTGTTAGTTTGCTTCAGAGAGCAATACGCTTCCTTCCGACCATCACAAAGTCGCCAACAGCCCATTCAACGGTCATTCACCCACCTCCCCCCCACACACACATCTGACCATCTCCATTAATGCAAAAACCCTCGACACTCACTTACCGACTCATACACTCACCCATTACTAAATTGTAATACTTTCCGTATAACAAGGAAGATGACATTTGGCACAGTGGCTCCTGACAACTTAAGTGAGAAAATTGAGCCATATTTGCGAACTTCTATCTAAAATACCGGTTCTGCACGCGGGGTTAAAATAAAATTCACTCACACCCCTTGCCGTGTACCCAAGGAGATGAGATTTGGCAGAGTGGTGCCTTATACAGGGTATATGATAATTATCTTTACATGTTTTACACGCAATTGTTGTTGTTGTCACCGTCAACTGTTATTGTTGTCACCCCCCCCCCCCCCCCCCCTCCCTTCACCGTCCTCTGTTTTGCGGGAGAAAATTGTAGGAAATACTTTCCACGGGCATTCACATTTGTCCCTTTTTCATTTAACTCACGATCTTTCTGATATTCATTATTGAGATGTTTGGTAAAAAACAAAATCACAGGAAAATTGCTAAAACTGATAACGAACTGTATTTACGTCGAAAGTACCACAAAATGAAATAAGAAATAAGCGTATGCTTCTAAAATGTCTATTTAGAAAAAAATTCTAAAACAACAAATTAAATTTTTTTTAAAAGTCTCCATGTTCCAAAGCATTATTTTAATAATTTTTTAATTAATTCAGTACATAGCACTTCAAAAGAAGTCAATGTAAATAAGGACCAAAAATACTTGGCGTAATAAATGTATAAATGAACATCTCAAATCCGCCCTTAAAGGTGTGCGACGTGTGCCAAATCTTGAGATTGTAGGGGTCTTCTGTAGGGGTTCGCGATCATCAGAACAAAATGAGCAAACTCAGAATTTTACAGATTTTTTTTTTACTTCCGACGTGAAACAGCTTAAATATCAACTATGTGGGATATCACGATAAAAACATTATGTTACGCTTTTAAGCTTAAAGGAATCCATTCAGACACTATAACCCCGTATCAAACAAATAGCAAGATTGGCATAAATTTGGTCTTATTCTGTAGGAAATTAGCCTTATTTTTAATTTTTTATAAAAAGGTGCAGCGACATGAGTTCATCAACCTTTCTTTATCTTCCAAGCATTTCTCGGAAAGAATTTCCACTTCAGTGATGTTTACACCAAGAGCCAATCACAAAGCTCCAGCACATGAGGCCCACGCAGGGGCCGGACAAAATCATGTGAACACAGACTGAAAGGAACTCATTCCCAGACATTCCATTGAACTATCTGCACGCTATTTCAGAGTGCCGCTCATCCTAATTGTAGTGCCATAGTCAACCTTTCAATGTAAATCCTTAATTGTTAAATAATTAAATATCATTTGTTTTCTAACTACTATGACTATCATCAATTTGTCCATCACCAAATAAACTTAACCTTCTGATATGGAGTCTACAATCGCGTGGCCTCCCCAAACAAACTTGGGCCCCCGCAAAGGACAAAATAATGCAGACTTTCACATTTCGAAGTTCTCTAATAAATAAAATATGCAGACTATGTCTAGTTGCATCAAGCGTTTGTAGTGGATAAAGGAATACCGATTAGTTTTTAAAAATTATTTTAAATACTAATCAAATGTTTATTCAAACTTATTGATTGAAGTTTGTGTGGAAGATTAAAAGGGGCTTCGCACCGGGACCCACGACTGCTGAGGGCGTTCCTGTAACTAGATCTCTCCCCATCTAGAAAATATTCTGCGGCCGTCACTGCCCTTTGTCCACTTATGCCTTCTTTGAAACCGTGCGTTAGGTTCTGAAAACCAAAGTAAGCTGCCGAACTCCAATACGGCACATGAACCCTGCAGAGGGTCGTGCTCCTCAATGCAAGATGGATCGAATTTTCGTTGAGACGAATTGGAAAGATTCTTACACTGTGGAACAACATCCCTTACTATTAAAAACACCGTCACTTAGTACGCGGCTCGGAAGAACTAACAAATAACCTACTCGACTAGATGATTTGGTTCATATAGAGAAAAGGGTGACCATAGGTTCGAGTGATTGCTTGTTTATTTTCTTTAATGTTATTGTACCGCTCAAGAAAATAATTACATCGAGGGATACGATTTACGAACATTAAACAATGGATTTCGGCTGTGCAATATGCAAATATACTTATGTGTCACGATGATCGCTTCTTATTACACTCTAGTCAAATGTGTGCTGGTTCTTGTGCAAGGGTTTAATGAAACAACTCAAAGCGGATCAAATCGTGATGCGTGGCGTAATAAGTGACGGCCCCCTAACAAGAATACGTTCGCTGCAAGACAATAAAGAGAGAAGACATGCTTCACGTACCCTGGGTCCGGGTTCCTGCGCGCACATCACGGACACCCAGTCCAAGTAGGGCGTGTCCTCTTTAAAAGTCACGTTCAAGTCGCACTTGTTGATTTCCCGGATCATCCACGCTTTGCTCTAAAAATAATACACACACATCGGTCTTGTCATAACTACATGGAAAAGAGCATTTTTAATTTTTTTTTTCGTATGTGTGGGCAACCATGAGAACGCCTTTTCATCATTTACTCAATTATCGAATACGGGTGCTTTCAAAGAAGTTATGTTCGAACAAGCATATTAAAAGCTGTGCCAAAAAGTAAGAAAAGTTGTAATAACTCCGTTAATTTTTAAACTATCGACACAAAAATAAATGTAAAACCCTTTTTCTTTAACTGCTATTGCAATCCTTTGCACATGAGGAACATGTTTGAGAATTACGTTATTTTTATGGAACAGTTATTTTTTGTTTGTTTTTCTAAGATGTATTCTTTAGTGTGTTCTTTTTCGTTTAGGGTGGATCTGAAGTAAATTTTAAATCATTCCCATACTTGGCGCTTCTAAATGACACAAACGACTTATATTAAAGTTTCAAAGAGACACTTTTTAAAATCAAAAACATGTTATTCTCTTTCATTTTGAAGAGCAGAAAAATAAATAACACGCCGTTATTTTGGTGACGGAAAGGCGACACTCGAGTGCAGCGATTCTCAACCTGTGAGGCGCGCCCCCCTAGGGGGGCGCGAACACACTAGAGGGGAGGCGCGAGAATATCCAAGAGAAAATACTATTTAAAAAAAATTGATTAACTGACTGAAAGGAAAGCACACATACACATAGAAAACAAAATACATTTCGACATATTTAACAAATAAAGTAAAACAACTTACTAAATCAAAACTTAATTAATCAAAACATACTAAATTAAAAACAAATTTAATAATTATTAGTGACTTCCTTGGGCCTGTCTTGCAGAGCAAAGTTTTTCGAAGGAAGGCTTAATATTAGAAATAGCCACTCTCAGTTCTATTGCTATATTTAGCCGAGATCTATATTTTGTCTTCAAAGAAGCCACAGCAGAAAATCCAGTTTCACAAAGGTAGGATGTTGAAAATGGTAATAGAATGCGAAATGCCCTTGTTTTTAGTGTAGAAAAACCATCCTCTACTTCTGCCCAAAATTCAAATAGTGATATATTACTAAATTGTCTTTTGGTTTCGCCACTTGTCGTGAAGTCTATGAATTTTTCTTCCTCGTCAATTGAGAGTCCTTCGGGAGTCTTATGAAATGGATCCCTAACCCACTCGTAACGTGCCATCAGTTTGTCGTCAGCAAGAAAATACTTTTTAAAATTCTTTGCCAGCATGGCTAAATGATTTAACATGTTCTTCTTCAGCTTTGTAAGTTTTAGTACAATCATCCACATTTGCAAACATTGTTTGGTTTTTTTGCTTTAAATTTCTGCTCCACAATTCCAATTTTCTTCAAAAAGCATTAACTTTATCACTCGTATCCGAAATATGAGTATTTGCTCCTTGGAGTTGAAGATTCAAGTTATTTAATTTCTCAAATATGTCGATCAAGTAGCTCAATTTCATTACAAATAAACCATCGTGAAAATTCTCGGCTTCAGGATTTGTTTTCTTCTCCTATGAAAATGACGATTTCTTTTTTTAATTCATAAACACGTTGCAAAAATTTCCCACATGATAACCATCTTGCTTCGCAATAAAATAGTAACGCTGAATGTACTGAACCCGTCTTTACAAAGTGCGGAAAAGATTCTCGATTTCAGGGGTCTAATTTTTATATAATTTACTACGGTTACAACCGTAGTTAACACAATATTCAGACCAGGACTCACTTCTTTCGAAGCCAAAGCTTCTCTGTGCTTGTATACTTTGGAATCTTCCGAACATTGAACGAGCACCATCGGTGCGTATTCCGACGCAATTTTTCCATTCTATGTTTGCCTTGTTCATAAAATCATTTAAAATAGCAAATAATGTGAGCGCTGTTGTTTTGAGTTCTATTGGTTTGCAGAAAATTAGTTCTTCTACTACTGACATATTATCACAAAATCGAACACAGGCAATTAAATGAATGAGCATCTTTATTACTATCTGTTGCTTCATCAAGCTGTATTGAAAACAATTTGTCACACAACTTCGAGAAAAGCTGACACTGTACATCTTTAGCTATATCACCAATTCGACAAGCAACAGTATCATTTGAAAGAGGTATGGACTGCAATTGTTTTGAAAAATTATCTCCAAACATAGTTTCTACAATCTCAATTGCTGCTGGCGAAATAAGCTCTTCACCAATGGAGTGAGGTTTTTTACATCTGGCTATTTTATATAAAACTGCAAGATGCAATTAAAGCTTTTCTATTCACAGACAAAGTTTCTTTAAAAAATGATTTTGGCTTTTTATATGATTTTAATTTTAATTCGAAGAATTCTCTGGGTTTGTTGACGTACTCACTATGAAGCGTTTCCAAATGTCGTTTAATTAGGTTTATTAGGTTAATTAGGTTTCATGCTGTTTGCGGCCAATATTTTTGAGCAAATGATACACAGGGGCATTTCTTCTTCATTTACTTCAGTGATGGTAAACCCAAAATGTAAGAATTCTTGAGAATATTTTCTTGGTTTTATTTTCGGAACCACGCTCGTCTGTGTACTTGTTGATGCTTGACTATCGTCTAATGCTCGCTTACTTCCTCTTAAAAATTTATCCATGAGTCTGCATAAATCTGCTGCCGTGAATATTTAATATGGTGAATTGCAATTAACACGAAAACATATATAACATACACATTCACCATAGATTCGATAGCGATAGAAGGATCGACTTGAATGAGACTGGCTGGAATTGAAACTTGTGCTATCGAACATTTTCCTTCTTCCTATGAGAAAACATTTGCTCTGAGCATGCTCGAGACGGCATCGGAATATAATAGTTGAACTATTTTTCCCTAATTTTGTACGATTTTAGGAAAGAAATTTTTATCTTTTATCGGATACAAGCGAATGCCAACTGTGTTCACAGTTTGTTTAAAAAAAACATGCGGAAAACGGCTACTTTAGCTAGGAGAACACAACTAGCTTATTTTTCCATTTTTAGGTATGAGGAAGAAATTACGTTGCCAAATTTCAACTTTCTGGGTACACAGGAAGTAGGAGAGACTGTGAAATTTATTTTAACTTGTGCGCAGAACGGGTATTTCTGTTAGAAGTTCGGAAATAGCTTAGTTTTCCTATTTAATGTTTAAGTAACAACTTTGACAAATGTCATCTTCCTGGAAGTAGAATAATTTGCGTTCAATTTTTCGTAGCATTTTCCGTTACATTTATTTGCTGTCATGACGCAATTTTAAAAGACGAATCCACGTTAATATATTAAACAATTCAAAATAAATAAAATGTGAATTCACGCACCACATTTACAGCCTTGAAATGAGAGGCATTCGTACAGACCGTCTCCCTTGCTTTCCGGTCGTTGTACGCCGTCTTCCAGCGACACGTCGACCCACAGCAGCAGCAGCAGCAGCAGCGATGACGCTCGGAGGAGGGGGAAGGAACGGGGGGAAGAAGCCATTTCTCTCTGGAACCTCTTCTCGAAAAAATCCTCAGCAAGCTCTATAAATACTTTTCAACAATGCGCTAATTGAATGAATCGATATTGATAAGGGACAATATTTTAAAAAACATCGCCAATTTTGAGGAAATCATGCTTACTTGGCAAATTTTGAGAATAAATTACTGAAATATGGATAAAACAATGCAAAAATAATTATACGTTATTTCGATTTTAAATTGTTTTAAAAATATTTTTAACCGACTGAAAAGCGCTCCAACCAAAACTCCGAAATACAACCGCCAGAAATTTTAAATTAAAACCGCCAAATCGCGCGCCAAGTCGAGAGGTTATAGATTCGACCTTTATGTATTTTTTTTTATATATGTTCGTGCAGAACTTGGGTTCTAATTCAGATATTTGCACAACTTTTTTTGTTGTTTCATAAAGGATGTTTCAAAGGGGAGCAGTTTGAAAAAAATATCCGGTTATCCGGCATTTAACTATCCGGAATTATCAATTAACTGGACCATTTGAAAAAAATTATTGTCCGATTTCGAAAATTCTTTTTTTGTTGGATAGAAAAAAATCCACTTAGGCAAAGTCTGCAAAAATTATCGGTTATCCTGATATTAAATATCCGGAAATGCCCATTAACAAGAGTTTTGTTAAACAATTTTTCCGATTTCATAATATTTTCATTGTTTAACAGAAGTTTACAACAATGACATTTCGCTTAACCAGCATTGATAGGAATTGTTTTACAATATACATTGTTGAGCACAAGTTGTTACTTAAATTTCTTGGTGAATAACAATAAGGGGCGAAGCCCCCGCTTAATTAAAAACTAAAGAGGGAAAAATAAAGTAATCTTTCTTAAAAAAAAGGAAAACCGATTTGATGAAAAATGCGATAAAAAGTAAAAAATAATTTTTAATTTTACGAATGCATTGAAAATATGGAATTATTTAATGCCAATTTTATATTTATTACAACTTTTTGAAGTTGGTGCCAATTTACAAAAATCATACCTAAATTGTGGCGCCGATTTCAAAAAGTTGTAATAAGTATAAAATTGACATTAAATAATTCCATATATACAATGCGTTCGTAAAATTAAAAATTATTTTTTACTTTTTAGCGCATTTTTCTTCAATTCGGTTTTCTTTTTTTTAAGAAAGATTATTTTATATACTTCTGTGATAATAATATTATATTTTGTTTTAGATCCGAGTGGTATATTTTACTTTGAAATAATATTTCACAATGGGATATATTTTGTTTAGTCACTTAGAACAATAAAAAGTTGATGTACTTGATAAAAACAAACGTTGTCTTGAAAAGACGTTTCCACCGAACTACTTTATTGGGATTTTTGAAATAGAGCTTCATCTCACCCTTTCAACCCTTGAACTACATTTCAAGCTTCGATGGCACTTGTCGATTTTCACGAGTGAACTGCATTCTCAAAGTGCTCTCCATCGCAAACGTCCGATTTCTTGTGCAACGTAACCATTGCGCAAATGTAGGATATCCATTGAATGGATGTATTCAAAAACTTTCCAAGTCCTATTAGGTGACTATAGGATTTGTATATCAGATTTTTGAAAATGTGAATGTTTCGGTTGAATTGATTAAAGTCTGTTGGTGAAGAAATTTTAAGAATCTTCTTTCTAGAGTCCTACTTTAGAATCCAAAATAGACACTTTACCAATACTTTAGACAACAAAATAGATCGGTTGTTCAGTGCTGTCTTTCAAAGATTCGGACTTAACGTTCAAACTGCTCTTTTATTTTATATGTTTAGTAACCACATTTTTATTGTAACAGGGGGGTTATATACCATTCTCGATTTGCTACAGCAGTTAACGCACGTTTTAACATAATCAAATACGTAGGCGCAACCATTCCCTTCCTTTAAAAACATTGTTGTATATTTGAGTCTCTTTAACTCCCGGGTGGGCCCTAGTTGAAGAATCGTGATATGTATGCAGAAGGTGATTAACAGATTAATTGGGACTACTCTATTTTGGCCTCGTCGAAGTCCTAAATTTTTCCTTTCCTTTCGCAAAATAGAGTATCATCTCTAATAAAAAAAAATTACAAATTTGAATTAATGAGAATGTTTTTTGGCATTACTCTTAATTTTTAGAACTCTTCCCATCATCGAGTTGTAACCTATTTATTTCATCTTTTAGAATATTATGGAGAAATTGATTATGGGATATGCTCATTTCGCCCAAAATATATGACTGAGTGTCGACTGAAAAGAGGGCTTTATCGTCAAGGGGTTTCTCCTCCAAACATGAGATTCAAGTTTGGATTTAGACCGAGATATTACCAGCATTTCCCTCTGCTATGGCGGTTTCATTAGGACGCAAGCCACAAATGGGTTTATTATTCTCCTGGGGAATTAGTGTCACGTCTCGATGCAGAATTATTATCCCTATTAAGAAGTACCTGATCTAATTTGAAATGCAAAGATCCGAGTTCTTCTTCAATTTTAATTTGACAGAGTTTCCCAGTCCGTAGCATTTCTTGACATTGATTAGCAGTTTCCTGTACAACAAATACTGAAGCACTGGAATTTAAGAAGGGATTTATATTTAACAGGCATGATTTCCACGCTTTTTCATGTATTCGAGAGTTTTTCGCGTATTCGGTTAGTGACGATCCTTTTGATTTCAGGGAAGAAGTTTTCTACTAGCATAGCTTTAAGCATATATTTGCTCATGTCTTCCTCAAAGTCCCTATCTAAGTCACCGGTGATAATAAACTTATTTGACTAATAGCTCGATTAATTAAATTTTTTTTAAAAGAATCAAGGAATCTACCAATCATCCCACAATCGTCGACGAAGAAATTTCTTAATCGTTTAGTAAAATATATTATAAGGAATCTCAAACTTTAAATTTATTTCATAATTAGGGAGTGATTTATAAAATTTAAAATAGTTATTGACAACTGTTAAATATAGTTAAGGACAATGATAACTGTTGATGTTATTTATCTGCCAACGTATTCCTGTTTACTTGATCGAAAATTATCTTTTAATGGAAAAAAAATTGGTGGTGGGTTGGGAGAGATGTTTGTTGATTTTTGTGGGGTATTCCCCCTTATAGGTGAGGGAGGGTAGATAACTAAAGAAATTCGTTGCTCAGTCACTGAACCCGCATGAAATAATCGGTCAGTAAATATCCATAAAATCTATACCTACGTGCCTGCACTATTATACAGTTTGCAACTGTAAGTATTTTTCTCAGGGTTCCAAAAGTCACGCCACAAATGTAGAATTGTAAATGCTGCAGGAAATTTTCTACGGGTTGGGAGGCTGAGGAGGTAAAATTTCCTTCATTTCTTTTTTAACACTGACACAAATGGAAAGGATACCTATCCCTTTAGAGGTCGGTCAATAAATATGTTAATTAGATTATTTGCTACAGTCCGTATCCTTCCAAAAACAAAAATTGGGGAATAATCGGAAATGGGTTAATAATCGACCTGGGCGGCTCGTATCTATTTTAAGTTAATATACTTTCCTTCAAATAACTCAAAATAGAGAGTAAATATAAATATGCAATATTTATTTTTTTGGTGGTCAATATTTTTATTACTACCCCTCCCTCTCCACACACACTTGTTTCACCTTGATCTTGCCCCCCCCCCCCTTTTACCACCCAATCGCCACCACTGCTCTGAGGTATAAATATGTTGACTACCAACGCGCGCCAAGTCGAGAGGTTATCAATTCGACCGCTATGTATTTTTTTATGTATGTTCGCGCGAGATTTCGGTTCTACTTCAGATATTTGCACACTTTTTTTTTTGTTGGATAGGGGATGTTTCAATTAGGAGCAATTTGAAAAAAATATCCGGTTATCCGGCATTTAATTATCCGGAATTCTCAATTAACCTTACCGTTTGAAAAAAATATTGTCCGATTTCGAAAATTCTTTTTTTGTTGAATAGAGAAAAATCCACTTAGGCAGAATCTGCAAACAAATAATCGGTAATCCAGCTGCTATATATCCGGAGTTTTCAATTAACCGGAGTTTTTTAACAATTTATCCGATTTCATAATATTTTCATTATTTAACAGAAGTTGTACAACAATGACATTTCGTTTAACCAGCATTGATAGGAATTGTTTTACAATATACATTGTTGAGCACAAGTTGTTACTTAAATTTCTTGGTGAATAACAATAAGGGGCGAAGCCCCCGCTTAATTAAAAACTAAAGAGGGAAAAATAAAGTAATCTTTCTTAAAAAAAAGGAAAACCGATTTGATGAAAAATGCGATAAAAAGTAAAAAATAATTTTTAATTTTACGAATGCATTGAAAATATGGAATTATTTAATGCCAATTTTATATTTATTACAACTTTTTGAAGTTGGTGCCAATTTACAAAAATCATACCTAAATTGTGGCGCCGATTTCAAAAAGTTGTAATAAGTATAAAATTGACATTAAATAATTCCATATATACAATGCGTTCGTAAAATTAAAAATTATTTTTTACTTTTTAGCGCATTTTTCTTCAATTCGGTTTTCTTTTTTTTAAGAAAGATTATTTTATATACTTCTGTGATAATAATATTATATTTTGTTTTAGATCCGAGTGGTATATTTTACTTTGAAATAATATTTCACAATGGGATATATTTTGTTTAGTCACTTAGAACAATAAAAAGTTGATGTACTTGATAAAAACAAACGTTGTCTTGAAAAGACGTTTCCACCGAACTACTTTATTGGGATTTTTGAAATAGAGCTTCATCTCACCCTTTCAACCCTTGAACTACATTTCAAGCTTCGATGGCACTTGTCGATTTTCACGAGTGAACTGCATTCTCAAAGTGCTCTCCATCGCAAACGTCCGATTTCTTGTGCAACGTAACCATTGCGCAAATGTAGGATATCCATTGAATGGATGTATTCAAAAACTTTCCAAGTCCTATTAGGTGACTATAGGATTTGTATATCAGATTTTTGAAAATGTGAATGTTTCGGTTGAATTGATTAAAGTCTGTTGGTGAAGAAATTTTAAGAATCTTCTTTCTAGAGTCCTACTTTAGAATCCAAAATAGACACTTTACCAATACTTTAGACAACAAAATAGATCGGTTGTTCAGTGCTGTCTTTCAAAGATTCGGACTTAACGTTCAAACTGCTCTTTTATTTTATATGTTTAGTAACCACATTTTTATTGTAACAGGGGGGTTATATACCATTCTCGATTTGCTACAGCAGTTAACGCACGTTTTAACATAATCAAATACGTAGGCGCAACCATTCCCTTCCTTTAAAAACATTGTTGTATATTTGAGTCTCTTTAACTCCCGGGTGGGCCCTAGTTGAAGAATCGTGATATGTATGCAGAAGGTGATTAACAGATTAATTGGGACTACTCTATTTTGGCCTCGTCGAAGTCCTAAATTTTTCCTTTCCTTTCGCAAAATAGAGTATCATCTCTAATAAAAAAAAATTACAAATTTGAATTAATGAGAATGTTTTTTGGCATTACTCTTAATTTTTAGAACTCTTCCCATCATCGAGTTGTAACCTATTTATTTCATCTTTTAGAATATTATGGAGAAATTGATTATGGGATATGCTCATTTCGCCCAAAATATATGACTGAGTGTCGACTGAAAAGAGGGCTTTATCGTCAAGGGGTTTCTCCTCCAAACATGAGATTCAAGTTTGGATTTAGACCGAGATATTACCAGCATTTCCCTCTGCTATGGCGGTTTCATTAGGACGCAAGCCACAAATGGGTTTATTATTCTCCTGGGGAATTAGTGTCACGTCTCGATGCAGAATTATTATCCCTATTAAGAAGTACCTGATCTAATTTGAAATGCAAAGATCCGAGTTCTTCTTCAATTTTAATTTGACAGAGTTTCCCAGTCCGTAGCATTTCTTGACATTGATTAGCAGTTTCCTGTACAACAAATACTGAAGCACTGGAATTTAAGAAGGGATTTATATTTAACAGGCATGATTTCCACGCTTTTTCATGTATTCGAGAGTTTTTCGCGTATTCGGTTAGTGACGATCCTTTTGATTTCAGGGAAGAAGTTTTCTACTAGCATAGCTTTAAGCATATATTTGCTCATGTCTTCCTCAAAGTCCCTATCTAAGTCACCGGTGATAATAAACTTATTTGACTAATAGCTCGATTAATTAAATTTTTTTTAAAAGAATCAAGGAATCTACCAATCATCCCACAATCGTCGACGAAGAAATTTCTTAATCGTTTAGTAAAATATATTATAAGGAATCTCAAACTTTAAATTTATTTCATAATTAGGGAGTGATTTATAAAATTTAAAATAGTTATTGACAACTGTTAAATATAGTTAAGGACAATGATAACTGTTGATGTTATTTATCTGCCAACGTATTCCTGTTTACTTGATCGAAAATTATCTTTTAATGGAAAAAAAATTGGTGGTGGGTTGGGAGAGATGTTTGTTGATTTTTGTGGGGTATTCCCCCTTATAGGTGAGGGAGGGTAGATAACTAAAGAAATTCGTTGCTCAGTCACTGAACCCGCATGAAATAATCGGTCAGTAAATATCCATAAAATCTATACCTACGTGCCTGCACTATTATACAGTTTGCAACTGTAAGTATTTTTCTCAGGGTTCCAAAAGTCACGCCACAAATGTAGAATTGTAAATGCTGCAGGAAATTTTCTACGGGTTGGGAGGCTGAGGAGGTAAAATTTCCTTCATTTCTTTTTTAACACTGACACAAATGGAAAGGATACCTATCCCTTTAGAGGTCGGTCAATAAATATGTTAATTAGATTATTTGCTACAGTCCGTATCCTTCCAAAAACAAAAATTGGGGAATAATCGGAAATGGGTTAATAATCGACCTGGGCGGCTCGTATCTATTTTAAGTTAATATACTTTCCTTCAAATAACTCAAAATAGAGAGTAAATATAAATATGCAATATTTATTTTTTTGGTGGTCAATATTTTTATTACTACCCCTCCCTCTCCACACACACTTGTTTCACCTTGATCTTGCCCCCCCCCCCCTTTTACCACCCAATCGCCACCACTGCTCTGAGGTATAAATATGTTGACTACCAACGCGCGCCAAGTCGAGAGGTTATCAATTCGACCGCTATGTATTTTTTTATGTATGTTCGCGCGAGATTTCGGTTCTACTTCAGATATTTGCACACTTTTTTTTTTGTTGGATAGGGGATGTTTCAATTAGGAGCAATTTGAAAAAAATATCCGGTTATCCGGCATTTAATTATCCGGAATTCTCAATTAACCTTACCGTTTGAAAAAAATATTGTCCGATTTCGAAAATTCTTTTTTTGTTGAATAGAGAAAAATCCACTTAGGCAGAATCTGCAAACAAATAATCGGTAATCCAGCTGCTATATATCCGGAGTTTTCAATTAACCGGAGTTTTTTAACAATTTATCCGATTTCATAATATTTTCATTATTTAACAGAAGTTGTACAACAATGACATTTCGTTTAACCAGCATTTGTTGGCATTGATAAAGATTGTTTTACAATATACATTGTTGAGCACAAGTTGCTACTTGAATTTCTTGATGAATAAAAATAGGGGGAGAAGCCCCCTGCTAAATTAAAAACTAAAAAGTCTAAATAAGATAATCTTTCTAGAAAAAAAGAAAACCGAGTTTAAGGAAAATGCGCTAAAAAGTATAAAATAATTTTTAATTTTACGAATGAGTTGAAGAAATTTAATTATTGAATATCAATTTTATACTTAGTACAACTTTTTGAAATTGGTGCCAATTTACAAAAAGCATACCTAAATTTTGGCACCAACTTCAAAGTGCATTTTCCTTAAATTCGGTTTTCCTTTTTTCTAGAAAGATTATCATATCATCCACAAGTTTTTGAGTATGCTTAAAACTCTCGCATTTTTTTTCTTGATATTTATTTCCCACTTTGTTCTTTTTTCACTTTCCTTACACTTGCACGTGTGTATCCTTTTCTTCGTTCTTTTCAGTCATCTCTACGGAAGACACCTCCTCCGTCATCAGAGAGAAAGCCATACTTGACAGGAAACAGGAAAAAATCCTTCAGCTCCATCGAAGTTTTGGTACTTTAAAAAGACTTCTTTTATTGTCTAAAAGAAGTTGTTTGCATGTACAAAATTTGATATTGGTGACAGTTATATTTTATTTTACCATGTGCAACCGACTCAAACTGGAGTTACCTATAACTCACGATTATGATTGATTTAAGGATTCTTAATGTCTTCACAAGGAAAGTACGAATGCCCTTGGGGAAATTGGGTAGTAATCTTCAATGCTAGAGTCTTTTACCTTATGACGGCAGAATACTCACTTAACTTCACAGAAACAGTACAGTAAAGAGAATGATACAAAACAGCTGTTGTCAACTCTCGGTGCAAACAAAACCGTTCCATGTCACCGACTCAGAATCTTTTACTTGGCATTCGAACATTTCTGGTAAAGCATTATTGTAATAGAAACGTTCTCGTTAAAATCTTTGTACATGCGCATGTACCTTCAAACAACAACAACTTCCCGCCAATAACTAAAATTAAATAAAAAAAAAAAGATCGACTTAGAAGGTTTTCGTATACACATCGATTTGATTTGTCGAGTTAATTGTGAGATGCGTGTGGACGGTTTTGAATGGAAGTGGAGGGCAGTTAGAAGTCTATTACATAAATATTAGTCTAAATTTAGTCCAAAATCCATTTGAACAAATCGAGCGAGAGCAGATCTGTCTAAGACAGGGATCGGCAACCTGCGGTTCTTTTGATGTAAAGTTGCGGCTCTCCAGTTCCATACGAAAAAATGAATAATTTATTATCAAAACCCTTAAAAAATAAGAAAATATATTTTTAAGTACCTAATTTCTCAATAGCTTCTATTTTCATAATCGTTAATTACAAATCGACACAATCAGTTTCATTGTGGTATCGGTAGATGCCACAATGAAACTAAATGAACTAAATCTAAAACTGCAAGGAAAGGGCAACCTAGCCTACGCCTTGCTTGAAGAAGTAGTTTGTTTCGAAAAAATATTACTTCTTTTTGTTGAAGACATGGATAGCGGTAAATTATTTCATTTTAAAAATCTGAAGCGATATCGCGATGAGACCAGTGCAACTATTGACACGAATTACTTCAGCATAGCTTTAAAAAACATGAAGGATGGATTCGCTGAGAGATTCGAGCAATTCAAAACAAACAAAAGTACTCTCGCGTTCATAGTAAATCCTCTCAACACAAATACAAATGAGATCAACATTGAGCCATTTGGAATTGATGCTGGATCGCTCCAAATGCAATTGCTAGATTTGAAAACCAAAGACTTGTGGAGTGGCAAGTTCACAGAACTCAAGAACAAGTTGGAAGAGTTGGAGGTCCATAAATGCAAGAACATCGCGCAGCACAAGTGGACAGCTCTAAAAGAAATTCCGCGAGTTGAGGCCCTCATATTCGGCGCATGGAATAGTCTTCCAGAGTGCTACAGAGTGAGGTGAAGAAGTTGGCATATGGAGTGCTGACGCTCTTTAGGTCGACATATTCGTGTGAGCAAGCGTTCTATCGCATGAATATAATAAAAAGTAAAGTTAGAAGTCAACTAACAAATAAAAATCTATAGTCGTGCTTGAAACTTAAAACAACAAGTTATAAGCCAGATTTAATCAAACTTTCAAAAGGCATGCAAAGCCAATGCTCCCATTGATGTAACTATCTATATTTGTGTTTTTATATGAATAAATATTTTTCCGTATTTAAAGCCGTTTATTTTAAAACAAAAATCAAATATATATAAGCAAATACAATAATATTGAAACGAAATTTTTTAGTGGCTCTTTAAAAATTGGGAAATTCTATAAATTTAACTTTTGGTCCTTCCGTTTCAATAGGTTGCCGTCCCCTGGTCTAAGACCACGAGTATGGCTTCTGTTATTTTACTTCTGTTTAATTTTTTTTTATCATGAGTCTGGCTCGGTGTTGTGAGGAACTAGGAATGTGACGAATAGTGATTTGGCCGAATAGCCGAATATTCGATGGCCAAATAACAACTTCCTTTAAAATTCTTTATACAAGTAAACAAACCAAGTACCTGAGGGTAAAGGTTTAGAACATAAAATTATCATAATGTAATTGCAATATAGTATTTGTATTTACTGCAAAATAGTAATATTATTAAATATAATAATAATAAATATTAAAACAATAGTCAATTCAATTTGAACGTTAAATACACAAAACCTTTTTTTTTAAAAATCATTTAATATAAAAAAAAAACATTTTTTATTTAATATAAAGTTGAGAGGTGGTGTTCATTCAGGTTTTTGTCATCCTATCATTATCAACAATTTATTTTGTCATGATCAGAATAAAAAAAGTACATTTTAGGTTTAATAGATTTCATCATTTTTTTTTTAAGATATTTTAAATTTTAATTTTAATTACTGGTTAAAAAAGCTGCATACTTCTGAAAGTGATTAAAAAATAGTACATATCACATATACTTATTTTAATTCAGCTTAGATTATTTTACTAATTACAAGCAAACCATTTTTCAAATCCGATTTTTACGCCGCTTCTATGACAGCTATTCGGCTGATGATTGATCGAATACCAAAAGTAGTTGGTCTAACACTCTAACCGAATATTTGGCATATGGGCCGAAAACCGAATATTCTCGTCCCATCTCTACCTGGAACAGAGTTGCATATACATTAGGGTGGAGTGAAAAAATTCATAATTTTTGTTTTACATCTAATAGTGCAGAGAAGCTGCTGCCTTCTGGTGTAAAAAAAAGACAAATATAAAATTTCAGAGTAATTGGAGCACGCTTTGAGATTCCACAAGTACGATAAAGTTCAATAAATTTGAAAATGTGTGTTCCATTTTAACTGCTTTACTCGTTTCCTATTTGCACTATAGGAACCTGAATCAAAAATTTTGTAATTTTTGTCTTTATATTGATGAAACAAACGGTTATTTTTTGTTTAAATTTTATAGTGAGGATAAAAAAAATTTAATCAAATATCAAAAATGGAAAAACATCGACTTTTTTTAAAAATAGAAAAATTATTGTATTCGAAAATGGAATTATTACTGCGTTCTATTTTTCACTGATGTGCGAGACTTAGAAAAACTGTGCTCGTACACACAGTTTCAATTCTGCGTTGATTTGGTAACCGCTCACTTGACGATAATAATTCAAGAAAAGAACGGTCTCAACACTGAAATTTGTTTCAAAATATACAGCAGTTCAATGTGCAGTGAAAAATCAACATTTTCAAATGTTAAGAAGTTTTTAATTTTGTAAAGGATTTAAGGGATTTAATATTGTTTTATCACTGTCCAAAAATCTTTGCGTGTATGTGCCGACGTATCCTATTACAAACAATGTACTTCATTTAACTATCTTGTTCCTGTAACAAGTTTTAACAAAACCTATTAAATTAGGAAAAAAACAAAAATTTCGCAAAATTTGCTCCAACTAAACTTTTTTTATCGTGTATAGATGTGTCACAATAGATGTGTAAAAACCTTTAAAAAAATATATCCTACACAGTTTTATTTTTAATTACATTTTAAAATATTTCAAATATTTAAGATCTTTGCAGCACCTCAAAACATTGTAGTAATACATAAAAAGTTTCATTTTTTTTCTCATCATTAACCCTTTGGGTACATTTGACGAGTGAGACTCGTCATCTGCTTACTTGGGCGAAGTGACGGTGGACGAGTCTGACTCGTCATCTGAATTTAAGAAGCAGGCGTTGATGCTTGCGGCACCCCCGCCAAAGTGCTTTCATCGCAAACAATTTGTTGTAGGGTCGGTCAAGAATGAGATCAATTGAACCTCACCAAATCCGTCCCATAGGCATAAAAATCTTAAAATAATTCAGTACTCAAAGGGTTAAAAGACAACTTTTTGTCACTATTAGAAATCTTCATTCTAAAAATAAAAACGTTTAGCCCCTTTCGTTCCACTCATGTACAAGGTCACATTTTAGTTATACCACGACTTAAACTGTTGTAGAGTTGACAGAATTTCATATTTGACTCGGGCATACGGTAATAATGCAAATCGTGCCCAATGTTTATTACACGTAAAGAAATAAAAATGTATCCCAAATTTATAGATTTTATAATTTAAGTATGGCTAGAACATGGACATTTAAGAATGTTTTCACTAATATTTTACTGCATTTTTAACTTGTTTATAACATTTTGCTTGACCCCATAGCTTTCCATTTTACCCAACCAAATACGAATCTTCCACCTGCACACATAAAGAAATCATTTATACGTAAGTGATGGAAGCAAAAAATCTTTGCATTTTGCGATGAGTGAATATTTTTAATCGGAACAGTACAACATCCTTCAAAAACGAAAATATAGAAAACGATACGATAGTTCATTAACAAACGCAAAAAAAAAATCGCAATTAGAAAAAGATGCATATCTAAATTTTTTTTTAAAGATACATATCAAAATTCCCATAATTTCAGCACCAAGGGGTTTTTAAAATATTCAATTTAAAAAAAATACTTGCTAAAATAACTAATGAGGTGAATTGTCATTTTAAGTAAAATGAAATGGGCTTCTCTATAATGATGATGTCGCAACTAAATTTGGTTAAAAATCGGCTGTGGATGTGTCGGAACACGACTGCTAAGGTTTTACTTTAAACTTCATATCAACATAAGATTATAGAAATACGGATGGGTCTCCAATGAAAACACAGCAGCCAACAAAAGAAATATAAACAAGGTGTTCTGTCTGATGCCGTGGAGTCCGATGCGCATGCTCAGCTTTATTCCAGAATCCTACATCCACTCGGATGAGACCCAATGAATGTTACGCTAGCCACACACAAGCAACAATTGCACAGCAATCAACTGGGCAACTCAAAAATCACACATAAACTGATTTATTGCATTATTTTAATTGCATCCGACTCAAAGTAGTCAGGTCCCAGGTTTCGCAATTGCCAATTTGAAGGTGAAAATTCGTTTACCACAATCATCAAATCACAAAATTGTCCTTTATTTTCCATACCTGTTTTAGCGCGGTAGCCAGCGAAATATTTTTTTGTGCAATTAAAAGTTGTCTAAAGTTGAAAACACACAACTGAAAACATACATTTAAATAATTTAGTACCATTTCCGATAGTTGACAGTGCGCGGCTAGGCCTCTTTACATGCTTTTTATTCTTCGCTTCATTTGTCACGAAGTTAGTATTGCTAAAAGTTACTGTTGTTCACATTTAAAGTAAACGAATTTTCGTGAAATTTTCTTGAGTAATTGTGTTGTTTTAAACTTTATTTACAAATTAATTTTTATTTATTTTATTTATTTATTTTTAATTTAACATTTTATCCCATTAACTTACACTTTTACAACTGTATGAAACTGTATAAATCAATAAAAAAACATTCCAGACCTATAGAATTTAAAATCTTTTTATGTTATACATATCAAGTTTGCTCATAAGATATCTTGTCTTTTCATCCAAAGTCTGGAAAGAACACAGAAAAAAACAAATTAATTTTACAAAATTATGTTTACAAGTAGTAAAATATATAGAAATTCAAAAAATCGAATATAATATTCTTTTCAATAGCATGCAGTTGAACTGTTCTTTAATACATGCATTTATACTTACATGGTTTGAGAATTTCATCTTTGGATTGATTGAGGTTTTATCCGACGCTATAGTGAAAGGAAGAGATCAATAAGGAACATATCAGAAAAAGTTATTTAAAAACTTGATTGAAAAAAATGTTTATACGCAACATGATACAAACAACTCGTATCAAGCACGGAAGTTATTGGTGGACCATCTGAAATTGGCTTGTTTCAACGATAATACGTGCAAAACGACTAAAGTCCTGCCAGGAGGACCTTCCGAAAGTATTTTTTACAATCTCCGCCTCTTGAGGCAGGACGTCCAATTCGTATTTATTTTAAATTTAGAATCGTGAATTAAACAGCAAAGTTGTCAGAAACGCTTGACGCGCAAAAAGTGTATTTTACAAACGCAGTTTTCTTCGGAAATTTTCGACCTAAATTCCGAATTTTCAAATGCTTGCAAAACAATGTGCAGTGGGAATTGTTAAACTTCTGGTGGTAGTACCCCGACCGTCCTGCCAGAAGAAAGTAAACACCTCTATGCGATCGTACTCTGCGTCCTTCCGGAAGGACGTTGTACGTTTCTATCATCAATACAGCCATTCTTCCTCATTTTACTCGACATTTGGCGCATGTTTTGCTCAGTCTTCAGGCGAAGAGTAAAATCGCGTTTTGAGTGCGTGGTGAAGCGCTGTTCGCGATTTTCGTAGGTTTAGCTCATTGCGGTCGCGTGCTCGTTTGTCTTAAATATGGGCTCCGAGTGAAATGTGCAAAGGAGACCGTAACGAAAACGAAATATTTCCGTTATTGTCATGATTCCTGATTGTGTAATGAAGGATGTGTCATTAAACTTGTTAATTATCAAATCGTGAGCCTGTATACGCTTATTCTGCATTGCCTCCTAGACAAAAAAAGAAACTGATTTTGGCCTGGATTTTTCTTGAAAGGTATTTTTTTTTTAGAGAGTCGGATAGTTTATTAACATTGAATTGCCACTGTCCATATTGGACTTGACGCCTTTTTTTCAAAATTTCCATACATGTTGATAAATTTGAATCATTTTAAAGGCAAGTAAAAATATATAGTACCTTAGGTGTCTATTTATTTTACTATTGTGTAGGAGAGAGAGGGTTCATTCAGTCGTGTCTAAAGCGATGATTTGGCAAAACTTTAAGCGCAAGATTCTTTACTCTTGGCAGGATTACACCGTGCGGGTTTTGTTTCTGAGTGTTTCGGATTTGAATTGATTGAATGGGATAATTTTTTTTTTACGTTTTGAACTTTTTTAAGGAAAAAAAAATAAATAAGGCAAACAAATGCATTAAAAACTTTTTTTAATTGATAAAATATAGAATTTTTTTTTTAATGAAATCAATTATTTTATTATTATTCGGTAGTCATCGGAGAATCTACCGGTGACTGGACCCTCCGCCACTGGACATACTCTTGATAAGAGTGTCTTACATACGAAGAATTAAAACGCTCCCTCTCTCATATCTCCACTTTTTAATCCCTCGTTCAATTTCTATATATTCAGATTTCAGTTATGTATCTCGCTTTCTTTTCGATAAGTTTTTTTTTTTTTTTTTTTTTTTTTTTTTTTCATTTCGTTTTCGCAATTTTCAAGAAAATTAACAGACTCTTTTAAACAATTTCTAAAATACAACTATATCTATGGAACAACTGTGGTTTAAAACCAGAAGGACCCATTATATATTTTTATTTCGAATACTATATTGGTCAGGGTAAAAAAACGTCGCACTAGAGCTGCAAATTGGGTTATTGACGAGGGTTCTGAGACTATCTTAAAGGGAAATATACCTCGTATTTTTAAACCATGGTCAGATGGCGCTTGAATACTGTATAAATTTTAAACTTCTAAATGAAAATCGCAAGGCGTCCCTAACATCCTTCAAATCCAACAATTCCGTGATTTCCGTCCCACTGCAACAAGGCTGAGTCTTCCAACAGTGAAGCCATTTTTCTCAAAACTACCATTTATGAAACGGGTCCTTCTTGTTACAAGCCACAGATATGACGCCAATTTGGTGCGTTCGATTTTGACGCTATCCTTGCTTTCGTTGTCAAAGGACCACCCTCTTCTCAAGATATTGCAGTCCCAGACACAATTATTTTTTATACACAAAAGTCACGAAAAAGTGCCGAAGATAACGCCAACTCACCTCATGCAATCGTCAGAGAAGGTGGTACAGAACGCGATGTTGGGTTCCATGCATTTCTGAAACAAAAAAAAAATGTATAGATTCATTCAATTGCTCTCCGGCATTCCCCTCTCCCCCAACCCCTAACCCCCTCTCCTCGAAGGGGCCACTCGAGAACACGACGTCCCTCTGTCCCTCTGTTCGGCTGAACACGCGCGTATTTCAATTCAAGTACAAAAGATGTTTGAAAATGCGTTACAGTCAGGGTTAAATGCGTGTTTTAAGTTTCATTCATTAATTCTTTTTGAAATTCGATTAATCTACTATAATAAAAAAAATAGTCTTTCTGTGGACCGCAAACAACCACTTCCTCTGCATATAAAAGGGTACTCAATTTTGCAAAGTTCCATTTAGTTTTTGAAATGATTTTATCAGTTTTAGAAATATGGCATACAGAAACTACTTAAAGAAATATGTCCATGATATTAAAATGTGCCTTTGTAGTTTAGTCAGTAGGCCGTGGGACTTCGGAACAACAGGACACGGGATTGAGCCTCGACGACGGTCACTCAATCTGTTTTGAAATGCAAAGTACTTTAACGGGTTCCTCAGCAACGCAGGGCCGTTGTAAATGATTAACCCTTTGGCCTACACACCATGAGGATAAATACATGTGCACCTAACTACTCATACCTATGCCATAGAGAGTCCGTTTCTGTAAAATAAGTGCTTCAAGGACACTGATTTCCTCGTTCTTTCGACTCCTCGTTTCCATGGTAACGTTGTAGATTCGAACGCAATATAAGTAAAAATACCCGTTCTTTGCACTGATGTTACCCTCTGATCCTTAAGTTTGTTTTCACAGCAGAGGAGGTTATATTTAAACTTATATTCGTACACACGCAGCGCATTCCTAAAAAATATTAATTCTATTTGGACCGTATTCCGCGGCAAAAAATCAACCCACGCCATCTTGATTCTGATTAAACTGACTTCAAATCAAAGAACTCAACAGAATGCTGCACATTTCTTTTGAATTTGTAGCTTAGCACGGGGTCCATTTGTAGGGAAAGGATTCCAAGAGTACAGCCGAAGCTTAAGATTTTATAACAGGGAGGTTTCAGAACAGGGAGGATTTTTAAAGAAATGCTGCATCGTTAAGAAAATATATATATATATATATATATATATATATATATATATATATATATATATATATATATATATATATATATATATATATATATATATATATATATATATATATATATATATATATATATGTTCTTATCCCATATACTATACCTCATGCTATGTATAATATGATTCTAAACTAACTGTTTGGTTCCGCGTTGCTGTGGAACCTTTTAAGGCATACACATATTGTAATGAGAGGAACTCGTACGGAGAGGATTCCGTAATCAAAATCCCACACTCTGACGCCTCGACTACTACAAAAAGCCACGTCCTAGATCTTGGAAGTGTTCTTTTTCTTTCAAGATTTCATACAGAAGTTTTCTTTTTATGCAATATTTCTAAAATTATTAAAATCATTTAAAAAATGTAATGGCATTTTACAAATACGAGTATCAGGTGTACATATTGAGGATGAACAGTACTACTTATTTATACATTTTCAACCTTTGATACACATAGAAAGTAGGTGTTTTGCCATCTCTAAACAGACAGCTTTTTTTTATTATTGTGTTAAGATTATAAATCACACTTAATTCATATTAAAATACAAATGCAACGTTAAAATACGCAATAAAAGTCCGTAATAATCCGGACATGTTTCGGGAGATACATCACCCTTCATCAGCGGAAAATGTAAAGTCTGTGTGTAATGAAATATAAATAAACCCAAGCAATCTAAAATGTTGCCAAAGACCAAAAAACTAACTAAAAACTATTACAAACGGTTGGAGTTAACTATTGTGTGCCAACAAGCGGGAAACATTGGGACCGCAAACGTTTCATTGACAACCGAATCAATATTACTAAAAATATGAAACGCCTCCAGGAAGTCAAGTTCAAATGGTGATTTAGGTTTGCAAATTAAATGTGAGTTAGAAAAATTAAATATATGACCATGTTCCCAAGAGTGTTTGGCAATGGAGGACTTCTTTATTTCTTGTTTAACAGTATGTGCTTGGTGCTCCTTGATACGAAATCTTAATGCTCTCCTTGTTTGACCAATATATGACATGCCACATTGACATGAAATACTGTATATGCCCCAGTTATTAAGATCGTCAATAGGGTCTTTAAGTTGTGTGAACGTGATCTTATTGATAGGTGAAAATATGGAACGTATGTCGAACCTACCGAGAATTTTAGAAATTTGATGGCTGATCTGGGGATAATATGGTAAAACAACTAAAGACTTAGACCGCTCAGATAGACTAGAATTTTTAAATGGATTTTTAAGTTTATGTAAGGCCTTATCAACGACGTTGGGTGAGAAACCTCGATCCACGGCGACGGCTCTCAAATAATTAAGTTCAGTCTGGAGTGAATCGGGTGTAGAACAGATGTTAAGAGCACGATTAACAAAAGTGTAAAATTCAGCCATTTTTTGTTGTATGGGGTGGCAGGACTTAAAATGAGGGGGCAAAGAAACTGCGAAGGGTTTTCTATATACGGTGGTGGATAAATGGTCATCTTTACGAGTAATTAAAACATCAAGGAAAGGAAGAGTATTGTTGGATTCGGATTCGGCAGTGAATTGTATTTTAGGATCTATGGAATTTAATACAGGGAGAATTCCGTCAACTTCTCCGGTGGAGTTGTTTAATAGGGCGAAAGTGTCATCAACATAGCGGATCCAAAGGGGAAATTTAATAATGGTGAAAAGTTTTTCTTCAAAATAATCCATATATATATCACTGAGTATGGGTGAAAGAGGGCTTCCCATAGCCAAACCCTCCGTTTGTCTATAAAAATTACCTTCAAATACAAAAGTGGTTTGCCAAAGACAAGTCTTTGTAAGGGAAATCAAATCATCTATTTCAAATTGTGTGAAATGAAAAACTCTGAGGCGACCTTCAAGGCACTTTAATGCGCCTTGAATAGGAACGTTGGTAAATAAAGATTTTACATCGAAAGACACCATGTGGAGATCTTTGGCGTTTATGTCTTTGATAAGTGAAACGAATTGCATAGAGTTTTTAACAGTATATCTATTGGATTTCAAAAGAGGTGAAAAAATGGTGACAAGATATTTGGCTAGTTTGTATGAAGCCGTACCTATATTAGACACAATAGGACGAAACGGGATATCAGGTTTGTGAACCTTGGGTAGAGCATATAACCTGGCTGTATTAGATATGGACGGAATAAGATAATTTTTAGAGGAAATAAAATGGCTGTCCTTTATTATTGATTTGATCACCTTAAGTTCATTCTGTGATGGATGGACATATTTTATCTTTGACTGCAGACATTCTTTGACTGCGGACATTTTTATCTTTGACTCTTTTTCCTTGAAATTTCATTTTTAATCTTTGACTGTGGACATTATGTCTCAGATGAATAGGTTTTATAAACTTCGTAGACAAAAGTTTTCTCATTTGAATAATTTAGGATTTCTTGTTAAATGCAGAAACCTTGGTGTTTTTCCCAGATGCGTTTCTTTTAATTGTAAACTTCCCGCTACTCTCCATATGTCTAATGCGTTTCGTAGATCAAAACTTACTATTCTTCGTGCTCTAATTAAGGACACAAGAATACGTATTTCTCACATTGAAACTGAACTTTACAACCTACATCTCTATTTGTCCAAATGTGTGCCTGAATTTTTCCAACATGATTTGAGATCATGGGAATCCGTTTCATATGAAATTTTTAAACAAGAACAATTACAAACTAAGAAACTTGATAATTTGATACATCAACAACTAGTGGTCGATACTGCACACTTATATCAACCCGTTAATAAAGACGCAGTGGTTAATCTTTCCAACTTTCCTTTAGACAACAAACAAAAGCAAGTCCTTGCACTTAACGCTAATTTTTCTATTGCATCCAAACCCTCATTTTCTAGACTAATTGCTCCTGTGGAAAGGACGTTCGTCAATAGTAGTTTATCACAAACACAGAAAGATTCCATTAGACATCTAATACTAAATAATGTTAATTTTAATTCCAAGAATTTTGTACCCAATCTGAATAAATATGAAACATCCACTCTCAAGGAATTAAAATCAAATCCTTCAATTGTTTTAACCAGGGCTGATAAAGGCGGACAAATTGTGGTTTTAGACCGAACCCTTTATACAGAAAGTGTTACTACCCTGCTCTCTGAGGGACCTTACATCCAACTTAAACGTGATCCATCACAGAATGAACTTAAGGTGATCAAATCAATAATAAAGGACAGCCATTTTATTTCCTCTAAAAATTATCTTATTCCGTCCATATCTAATACAGCCAGGTTATATGCTCTACCCAAGGTTCACAAACCTGATATCCCGTTTCGTCCTATTGTGTCTAATATAGGTACGGCTTCATACAAACTAGCCAAATATCTTGTCACCATTTTTTCACCTCTTTTGAAATCCAATAGATATACTGTTAAAAACTCTATGCAATTCGTTTCACTTATCAAAGACATAAACGCCAAAGATCTCCACATGGTGTCTTTCGATGTAAAATCTTTATTTACCAACGTTCCTATTCAAGGCGCATTAAAGTGCCTTGAAGGTCGCCTCAGAGTTTTTCATTTCACACAATTTGAAATAGATGATTTGATTTCCCTTACAAAGACTTGTCTTTGGCAAACCACTTTTGTATTTGAAGGTAATTTTTATAGACAAACGGAGGGTTTGGCTATGGGAAGCCCTCTTTCACCCATACTCAGTGATATATATATGGATTATTTTGAAGAAAAACTTTTCACCATTATTAAATTTCCCCTTTGGATCCGCTATGTTGATGACACTTTCGCCCTATTAAACAACTCCACCGGAGAAGTTGACGGAATTCTCCCTGTATTAAATTCCATAGATCCTAAAATACAATTCACTGCCGAATCCGAATCCAACAATACTCTTCCTTTCCTTGATGTTTTAATTACTCGTAAAGATGACCATTTATCCACCACCGTATATAGAAAACCCTTCGCAGTTTCTTTGCCCCCTCATTTTAAGTCCTGCCACCCCATACAACAAAAAATGGCTGAATTTTACACTTTTGTTAATCGTGCTCTTAACATCTGTTCTACACCCGATTCACTCCAGACTGAACTTAATTATTTGAGAGCCGTCGCCGTGGATCGAGGTTTCTCACCCAACGTCGTTGATAAGGCCTTACATAAACTTAAAAATCCATTTAAAAATTCTAGTCTATCTGAGCGGTCTAAGTCTTTAGTTGTTTTACCATATTATCCCCAGATCAGCCATCAAATTTCTAAAATTCTCGGTAGGTTCGACATACGTTCCATATTTTCACCTATCAATAAGATCACGTTCACACAACTTAAAGACCCTATTGACGATCTTATTAACTGGGGCATATACAGTATTTCATGTCAATGTGGCATGTCATATATTGGTCAAACAAGGAGAGCATTAAGATTTCGTATCAAGGAGCACCAAGCACATACTGTTAAACAAGAAATAAAGAAGTCCTCCATTGCCAAACACTCTTGGGAACATGGTCATATATTTAATTTTTCTAACTCACATTTAATTTGCAAACCTAAATCACCATTTGAACTTGACTTCCTGGAGGCGTTTCATATTTTTAGTAATATTGATTCGGTTGTCAATGAAACGTTTGCGGTCCCAATGTTTCCCGCTTGTTGGCACACAATAGTTAACTCCAACCGTTTGTAATAGTTTTTAGTTAGTTTTTTGGTCTTTGGCAACATTTTAGATTGCTTGGGTTTATTTATATTTCATTACACACAGACTTTACATTTTCCGCTGATGAAGGGTGATGTATCTCCCGAAACATGTCCGGATTATTACGGACTTTTATTGCGTATTTTAACGTTGCATTTGTATTTTAATATTCTTAACGCAATGTTCTATTAAGACGAGTTTTTATCTTACACTTAATTCATATTTAAAGTTCTCTGGAATTTCATACGGAAATTTTTGTGCTGCAAGAAGTTATTTAAAAAATTAAAATATATTATATTAAAACTTTAAGCATTCGTATTGAGGTCATTTGATTAAGATATTAATAAATCAGAAGACGATTTAAGTTCTGTGAAAATGTATTTTATGAAAGGTTGAGGTTGCGACATCCACACTTGTTCTATTAGTCCGAGAGGCACTTTTGAATCACGCATTTCACACGCCGACTGATTTGTACAACGATAGTTAGCTAAGTTGTTGGGTAAATCAAATTCAGTTGGAAACACCAGGGCGGGTGTATAGGCGGGGGAGCGTTTGGAACAAAGTAAACTCGCTCCTTTTGTATCGCATGGCAGCGAAAGTGTCACGTTTCGGCCAAAGGAGCATAATCATGGGCAGGCAAATCAACCTAATGTTACATTGGGGACTGTGTCTGTACGATTTTTTTGTTTGACTTTTTACTCGTTATGACTTAAAGAAACAACAAACACGAAATTCTGACTTGAAAGTAATATTTTTATGTCCCTATATTTTCTACAGAGAAATAATCTATTCTACACTATGCGACCGTCACGAGAATGCCCACGAACAGGGTTGCTGTTGCTTTAATACTGGTTTGTTTTTGTCAGCCAATTTGACTAGTAGCCCATCTCTGATCTCCTGCATTCCCATCCCTAGAATCGAGTGGAATCATCCGTTTCTTAAGGCGCCGAAAGAGAGTTCATCGTGTGTACAGGCTGCAGGGAGGTTTCCCCGTGGGTGGGGGTGGTGGGAGGGTATTGTTCAGAAAAGGGGAGAGAGCACATCATTTCCAAGAGTAAAAAATGCATCACATACCCTGCCAAGCTCAAATGCCACACTTTCCCCTACTCCGTACTTCCCGGATCCAGTCTGTTTCTGAAAATATGTTAAATGGGTTATTTTGAAAAAAGAGACATTATCCTGGCTGGAATTAGGCAGCCGTAGTGGCGACGAAAGTTTGGGCTATTCACTTCGAAATGTGGAATTTCGGACAATAGAAGTAAATCGCTTCTATTTCGTCGCCAAGAACAGTTTCCTGCGGCTATAGAACTCCAGCCGGGAAAATGTCCCATTTCGAAACTAAGCTATTTGTTTATTTACAAATGTCCATATAAAAAATAACAATATCTGCTGAGCTGTGCCTGGAAAAGACCAGACGGATTTTATGTGAAACGTCACTTCCGCTGAATTTTTAGAAATTGCAATTGCTCACCAACGTAAACCTCGCTAACAGAAAGATACTTTTACTTTTAACATCGCGGGCTCCCATACGTCCCTTTGCGTGCTTTGTACACGCTTTGTTGCCTACTTTCCTATGTGACGCAGGGTCTACACTATTGCACTCCAAGAACATATTTAACATTTGTGTTATTTCTACGAAACAGTTATTTGTCTTTCCGTATTTTTCCCCAGAATTTTTAATGCTCATAAAAGGAAAATATCTTAATCTGATATAGATCTACAAGTGAACAAGTTGGAAAAAAAAGGTTTATTTAAACACAAGATTATCACAAGTTCTCGTTTATTTTAAAGAACAGGAAACTAAAAGAACGTGGTGTGGCTGAGAAGAGACGACAAAAGATAAGCAAACTTTACGGCTGCTCGCTTGCCAGCCAACTTGATGAATACAACCGCTCCGAGTCCACGTCAACCCTAGTGTGAGCTTTTTCTCCTCGTCCTTTTACGTACGCAAATCCAATCAATGCCTAAAGTTTAGAAATTGTCCATTCATAGTTCCTTATTGCCCGTCTTTCATTTACCACTGCCTATAATCAATTTACGATTCCCCCCATTAAGCCATGACTGCCCGTTAGGACACTCCTTTGAGCATTCTGCGATCGTCAGTGCTACTTTCGTCCATGTTGGCAATCGTTTCGTCGTTGAATCAATTGTCTTTAAGAATCTTCACACTTTTAAAGAAACTCGTGTATTCCGATTCATTTTCAATGGTACCAGCTCCTTCGGTTATAGTGTGGTTTTTATATGCACATTGTCACAATTTATAGAGGCTTTTATGAATTGGTCGTGTGACTTCGGAACAGGTTTGGTTTGGTTTGGTTTGGTTTTGTTAATTAACGTCGCTCTAGAGCTGCACATTAGGCTATTGGCGACGGCTTCGGAACAGGAGATCCCTAGTTCTATTATTTTAATCTAAAATAGTCTTCATTTTTGACGAAATAACTTTTCATTCGTTTGACTAAATTTTTATCGAAGCAATAAGCGGGCCCTTGTTACGTCAAAAACGATGAAAGTTTGTTTAAAAACGAGCATGCATTTTTAACAATGATCAAGGTCTGATCTTCAAAATCGACAAGACATAATTTATGTGTTATATTGTTCCGAAATATGACAAATGTTTGGCGCAGCATAGCCCAAGTGTTGCTCTTGCGCCACTAAACTCCAACCAACCATAATTTATGTAAATCGTGCTATCTGCCACGGAGTTATTGTGTCCAGATGGATTACATGGTATTTAAATCCTGATATCCAATATAGCTGATCTTAAAGACGTTTCATATTAAAATATCCTGTGTCACAGTTTCATGAACCCCTCCCCCTTCCCATCACCTTCAAGCGTGACATCTTTGTGAACGGCCCACTGTGTAAAATCAAAAAATTACCCTCCCCCCCCCCGCAAAAAAAACGCCCGGATTGGATTTTTCTCTTTTTTTTAAAGGTTTTTTTTTTTAACCCTGTTTTTATGTCGTTAGGCCAGTTCTATAATTTGATGACCCCATTGGCATTACATATAAGTTCCTAGTTGATGAGCTTACCCCGCGACATATACGGGCAAGTACTACAACTGTGAGATTGTATTTAATAGTTTCAAAGATGAGTTAAGTTTTCAAAGATGTCTCTTCTTCTTGAGTCAGAACTACAGAAAATGCATCGAACCTGGTAGGTTTGCATTTGCATTTACGAAAAGGGTCGAAGTGCTTAGCGATTCAAATGAAATCACTGCAACGTTCGTATTCTATTCACTTACCACTCGTTCCATCATTTTCTGGTTCAGAGCATGGTAGCAAGGTTTCTAGAAAAGAAATTTAAAAAAAAAAATTATAAAAAGAACTAGGCATGACACGGATGATTATTTTTATTAAAAAAATTCCGAAATGAACTTTTTATCAGATTGGTTGGTGGTTAAAATTACGGTGAACCCTGTCTGAAGATCTCGCATTGCCGTTGAAAGTGCTGCGGTTGTAACGTGCTTCGAAAATGACACGCATACAAAAGACTAATCAACAGTGACGGACTTCCAGTGTCTATCTTCAGAAGGATACTAATAACATTAAAAGACTAAAGCACCATTGAGGACGTGGTTGGAAGAGAACCGGACAGCTCCAGTTTTCAAAATTGTTCAGGAAGGACGAAAAACAATGTACTTTTGTTGCATCGTACGATATAAAAGTACAGCTCTTTTCCTTTTGTATACCTCTCTAGTCATTGCTCGTGTCTGGTTCTTGCACCAAACGACAGAGGACTTCTTCTTCTGTATACCAATAAGTGAAAAAGTATGAATCAGAAAAAAGTGGAGATGTCTGATTGTTACACTCACGTCTTCAATTATGGTACTTTACGATCTTTTAAAGGACATTTTTATTTTTTTACTTACTTCAAATTGGAACTGTAGTTCTTTCTAAATCGTAAAAGAGCCACTCAGCACTAGGATATAATTGTCCAAAAAAATAGTGCATACATGCGAATTTTATATGTAACTTAACACACAACCGCTCATACGATTTTTTGCACTCGTAAAGTTGTTGAATATTCCATTTTTCCTCTGTAAATGCTCGTTTATATTATTTTTTAAAATTTTGATTCATTGTGAACGGACAATTGCAA
Organism: Troglohyphantes excavatus; assembly: GCA_963932185.1. NCBI lineage: Eukaryota > Metazoa > Arthropoda > Arachnida > Araneae > Linyphiidae > Troglohyphantes > Troglohyphantes excavatus. The sequence goes on along the minus strand of OZ010671.1, from coordinate 71,238,663 downwards.
GTTGTACTCAAATCCTTCATTTAAAAGAAAACTATTATAAAATGGATTGATTTTATACATTTCTAAATTGAGTGCATTGGGGGGGGGGGGGGAATATTCCTGGACATAGCATCAATCAGAGCTTCTCTCTATAATTCACGGAAGCCGTGGTAATGCCGCGACTTTCCTCAAAATTGCAATGGTTGGTTTGGTTAATTAACGCGTCACTAGAGCTGCACAGTGGGCTATTGGCGACGGTTCGGGGTCTGTCTCGAAGGAAAGACCCGGGAACGATGCCTCGTTACTTTAGAACCATGCTAAGATGACGAGGAAACACCTGAACTGGCACACAACGCCTTCAAGAAACTTCGGACCCCGATCAGATGTATCGTGCACCAGTCCCGTATACACGCCGTTCATTTTTGCGGATGTTCTGGGCGACTTTTATAGTATTTTGTAGCGAAGCTGGCAACCCCCCGATCACAAGATCACTACTTTTTTACTTTTCTTTGTCAAGTCCATCGCACGGGTTCGAACCACCAATCCTCGGATTAGCAGCTGACGCCTTTAACCGCTCGCCCACGGAGGTCTTCGGAATTGCCTCGACAGTTAAGTACATATTTGCATCACTGAACTTTTTTTTTACCGCATCGTGTTTTGTTTCCGATTCAAAATGCTCGATTTTAAAAATCCAGTAGCCAAATTTTCGAAAATGCGGAATGGGAACCTCTCCGACCTTTTTTTCTTAAATTTTAATTTATTCAAATTCAAAAGTAATTTTTTTTATCTAGAATGTATTTTTGTGTTTTCTGTAAATTATATAGCTCGCAAAGTAAGTTTTTTTTATTATTTATTTGTTCAATTGCTTTGAAATTCATAAAAAAATGAACTGAAAATTACAGAACACAGAATCCGTTTAATTTGAGTTTGACCGTGAGCTCAATAGCTTTGCTGAGAGCTTATAAAAAGCTCACAGGAGTGTTTTTGCCAGTTTAAAAATCTTATTTCGAGCCGTGGTATTGATGACAGTTAGAGGGTTAGACATTTTTTATTTTTAACCCTGCAGTCAGGGACCGTCACTTATTACGAATGAGAGGCTCGGAAGAACTAACAACGGATCGAATCGACCCGTGATTTCGTTCATAGGGAGAAAAGGGCAAATAGGGATGTCGAATGGTTGTCGGTTTATTTTCTTGAATGCTCCGCTCGGGAAAGTAAGAAAAATGTTTTTATGAAAATTAGATAATAACTTTCTGCTGTACAATATGTAAATATTTATGTGTTGAAATAATCTTCTTACTATATGTACTGGTCCTTGACAGGGTTTAATAAAAAGAAAACGAAGCTTTTCCCAAATTTCGTCCCACCTCAAATTCGGTTCGATTCGCCTTGGATTGTAGCTCTGAGAGACACAGCGCAAACTGTGCAGTGTTTAAACGTGGATAATTGAATAGCGTGTTTGGGATGGAATACAACTGGCAATCAGTGCGTTTCCCGATGATGATATAAACTAAAAGTCTCACGTTGATGTCATCTCCGAGGGGGCACATGAGGTCCGACCAGACCTTCAGAGATCCGTACGGGATGGTGACTCCGAGGTCGCACTTGTTCAGTTCGTCGATCATCCATTTTCTGCTCTGAAAGGAGAGTGAAAGAAAAATCGATCAAAGTGAAACCAGGGCGCAGCGTAGGACAGAAAGTCGCTGTCGTTTTGTGACAGAGCAGGAATACGTGAGGGTAGACAAAACACTATTGAATATGTTTAAACTTCAGGTTCAGGCTGAGATGGGAATTATTTAAAAAGGACTTTCAAGTGGGTGCCTATTTTACACAGGACGCTCCACAACACAGGACCGGGGACATGGAAATTTTCATCATGAATGTTGCCACCACCAGGTTACATAATATTTATATGTAGTGGATTGTTCGATTACAGGTGGTGTTATGACCCTTTTTCTTGAAAATCCACAGACGATGTTTCGAAAGGGTTTGTTTTGAGATTTTTTGTTCTGATTTTCGCCATGCCAGTTGTTCACTTTTTGTTGATTTCTTCTGGAATTAAAATACGCATTCTGGACATAGACTTCTTGATTTTATTTTATTTGTCTCTACTCGTACTTTTCCAAAAGTTTTGTTTTTAGCTCCTTTGGTTTCATAAGGTCATATGTCGATTCAATTGCAGGATGCTATATAATACTAAAATTGTGATGTGCCGAAAAAGGTGTTTAGATGAACGGATATACAAATAAAAATAAAAAAATAAATAAAAGGTGTTTTAGCAACATGGCTTTTTTAGCCGGACCTTTGGACTCGTAGATGGATTTTAATTTGTCCCACTTCCTTCGAAGTTTTGCATTGCTTGACGCACTTGTCTTCTAACAAGGACGTAAATATAGTATTCCTACTAAATTGCGACACACAATTCAAATAGCAGAAATAAAAGTATTCTTCCCCAATACTTTAAAAAAATAGCAATGTGCTATTATCGTTTTTTTTTTTTTTTTTTTTTAAAGGAACACTCTGAAGATATTTTCTGATACACGTATTTGGGAAACGTATAACAGAAAAATCGTCGTTTCTTTTACTACTTTTGATAAAATTACACAGTACCCCAAAATTCACACAATTTTTTTAAATTGCGAATTTTTTATTGCATAAAATAATACTTCACATATTGAAGGAAATGAATACTAAGTTTCAAAATTCTACGAGTTTAAAAAACGATTATTTTTTTTGCAGTTTAAAAACCTCTTCTTAAAATAGACCTGCAGAGCATTTTATTTTTTTATCTCTTTCGTTACAAGCATAAAACTTATTATATAATGAAAGTACCCTTATATTTGTAACATTCTGTAAAAAAAATGTTTGTACTGATAATAAAAAAAATTAATCAGTATATTAAAAAGCATACTTTAGAAAAAAAAAAGTTAAATTTTTTTTATTTAGAAACAGTTGTGTTGGGGGGGTGGGGGGGGGGGTCATGTGAAGTTGTTTAGAAATGAATAAAACTTCCTGAGAAAAAAATATATATGTGACATTACCCGTACTTTACAAAAACTTATGCATTTTCTATTTAAAAGTATTTTTAAAAAACACTAGACTAGTTATTTTATTTAAAGCTATTTTGTTTAGAAAATTATTGTAAGTCTATTTTTAAAGCTTTTACCTTTTTGAAAGAATACAAAAAAAAATAGATTTTGGGATTTAAAGATAAGATATGCTACAACCAAATAATTTTTTTAAACATTTAAATTAAACTTTTTATATATACATAATACATTACTTGCGTAATATATTGTCAGTAATTAAATTATAACATTTTACAATATTTTGCGAATTTTCCTCACTACTAGAAATGCTGTAGTAAAATTATAGTGCCAAACTTCATAATTAAATTAATAAAAATGGATAAGTAGTGTAGCATGCCCATGTAAAATTAGTTTATTGACTTGTGTTATCTTCAAACGCATCTATCTCAAATTCTATTTTTTCGGATTCTTCACAAAGGAAAAATCCTAAGACTTTCTTAAAAATAGACTAAAGTTAAAATTTTTTAAGTAATATTCTTAATATTCTGCTAAACAAAATAGTTTTTCAAACGTTTTTTCTTAATATATTTAAGTAGAAAAAGCATCATTATTCTGCTTCTGTCACACGTATTTTTTTTTCTCAAAAAGTTTACTCTTTAAAAAAAAAAAGAAAAAAAACGGCCTATTTTTTTTGTAAACAATATATTTTTACTAAGTAAAAATGTTCAAAGATGTAACTAAAATTTTAAAAAGGAGTAGGCTTTTTAAAATCTTAAATTTCTTTTTAAACAATTTAATTTTACCAATACAACAATTTAATTTTACCAAAAAAAAATACAAATACTACAATTTATTTATAAAATATTGCTAATAGTAATGTACTTTATGTATATTTACTTTTGCAATACAATAAATAACAAAAGTAGAACTTGCTCTACGGTTTCACCTTAAGGCACTAATAATTCATTTGTGATTATGACAACTGTATTTTGTAGTATATTTCTCTATCAGTGAAAAAATTATGGATGATCTTAATAGTAATTATTAAATAACAACTGTTATTACGATATTATATTAAATAACTAGTATTTTTAACTGTTATTTGATATCTTAAGTGAGATGAATAAATATCGTCAATCTCGGAACTAGGCGCCTCAAAATATTAAATGCTAAATTTTCATGAAATTTTTTATCAGCTGATGATAGAAATTATTTTCATTAAAATAATGTTAATGATCCAATAATTAATAATATTTCAATAAATTATTTCTTATTAAATAAACATATTATTTTTTCCTATTCATTTTACATCATTATATGCATATTGCCGATCTCAATAGACAAATAAAAAAAATCATTGCTATTAAATTTTTGTCAACCTACTCTTTAAACTTTCATCCAAATTTTGATTTTAATAAATATAGCGCAATAAATAAGAAATATAATATTATTTCAAATGTATGCTATTTATCTTTTACAATGCGACGAGGAGTGCCAAAGAATCGAATTCAGTTAAAATTATTCAGCTAAATGCGAAGCGCAAGCAAAGTATTTTTCTCTGAACCCCCACTTACCCAAAGAATTTCTATGATATAAACAAAATATACTCGAAAACTGATTCACACAATCATTCATGCCCAACCAACACCATCTTCCCCATACTAAATGAATTGGGAAAGATGGAACTACACCCCCCCCCCCCCCCCCCCCCCCCGCACACGTTCATTTTGATCCTTCGCGAATAAAAATATCGCGATTCAAATACAAGATAAACGATTACAATATCGATAAACTCCAAAAAATATATTTTTAACAATTTGATATTAAAATATTTTTATCGTAATAATATCACAAGCATCGTGAAATGGTTTAGAAAGCAATTGACACGTGAGAATAACACGTGTACAAGGCGTAAACTTCACAATTCATTCCTGTTAGTAACTCCGATGCGAGATCCTTATGCGATTGAGGATTTTTAGGAGTTATCACGGAGTAAGTTTGTTAGAACCAAAACCGTCTTGCATGCGGGAACAGATTGTTCTTCCGTTTCCGTTCCTTTTTAGTAACATGGTTATCTTTTTTACCTGTTCTTTTTCTAATCAGTTCTTTTTTTTTAACTTGATCTTTTTTTTTTACTGTTTAGGTGTTTCTGGATAAAATGAAACAGCCCATCAATTGTTTGATGAATATATTTATTCAAAATATTTTTTTTATTTCGAAATACTGCCTTTTTGAGCAAATAAATAATTTATTTATTTTATATAATATTTTCAATTGCCGGAAATTGAAATAATGATATTCTATAACTATTATTCAAATATCGCTCATCACTAGAAATATATATATATATATATATATATATATATATATATATATATATATATATATATATATATATATATATATATATATATATATATATATATATATATATATATATATATATATATATATATATATATATATATATATATATATATATATATATATATATATATATATATATATATATTAATAAGTTTGAGACAATGCTGTGTCTCTGCAGCACCTATAAAAGAGACGCCACTGTAAGGACGGAAGTCTTAAGAAGAATGTTTCCATCTGGATATTTGCTGCATTCGTTAAAGCTTTTTAACTCTAGTATACTCTTTCTTCCGAATCCCGGAGGGGAACTATGAAACACTCTCTGTACTTGACCACCTTATTTTATTTTTCAATTATTAGGGTAATGGTGAAGTTTCAATTGAAAACGTTATTAAATCTTAAATGCTACATTAAGTAAAATATATGCTATCCATAATAATAATTAAAAAAAGCATATAAGTTTGCAATGCTGATGTAATTAAAAACTATGCTTTCGCGATTATTTTTTAAAAAGGAAAGCACAATTTTCCTCATGAAATAAATAAAATATTGTGCATTTGTTGACATATTGAGGGACAATTTTATACTTTCTCATTTGCCTTAATTCTTACGGATTTCTACCCAAAATGAATTATTTTTCATATTCCTTATTCTTTAAATAAGAAGTGCGGATAGATCTAGAGCTACCAAAAACGCAAGAAGGAGTCGCTGGCTCAGGCGCGCGTATAAAAAACTATGACTCAAAGGGGAATCAGCCTAAAGGGATAAACCACCTACAGTCTGGTAGAGGAAAGTAGGCCGCGTCCATCAGGCTAGCCAGTAATCCACTTCCTAATCTGACCTTTGTAATGCGAGAGGGGAAAGGGACAAATGAGTTAAATTTCGGGCATAGTTTGGCCAATTTAACTACCGTAACTTAAGTTCTAATTGACAGATAGTGGCGAATATGCATTTAAATTGAAGTAAACGACGATTTCTACATTTTCATTTAACTAGTTAACAATTTAAACTATTTGTGTGAAAATTGTGTTGAGTGCATTTTAACGATTTGTTGAATGAAATCAAAATTCCGTGGAATCGAGTAAACAGAGGCAGTTTTGTAATCCGCAGCCGCATTAACACGTTCACGCCACTAACTACCACTAACCACTCTAGTGAGTACCACTGGTGGTACGCACTAGATCTTGCTATTAGATGATGAAAATTAAAATAATAAAAATTCGCTGTACTACTGAGCAAACATGAAGCGCGTGTGCAGGTGGGAACAGGCAAAAATCGCGCGCCGCCAGATGAAGGGCGGCATTAATTTGAGCGCCGCCTCACAGAAAAACAAATTAAAATCGGCGCCGGCGTGAACTTGTTAATCCTTTGTCCTGTACATTTCAAATTTTGAGTAAGATCTTCAAAGTTCTGTGGCAGCTTACAATAAGCTCTCATTGTCATCTTTTTTTATTATTATTATTATTATTTTTTTTACTTTGAGTGCGTAAAAATTTAAATTTAATCACTGCCTCTATTCATCCGCAAGTACGGGTGAAAAAAGGTATCGAGTTTGGAGGGTGAGGTTCGAACCAAAAATTCAGAAACGTATATTGCAAACACGTGTCGTCAATGGGGTCATCTAATCAGTGATCCCCCCAGAAAGACACTTTATCAGCAAAACTACCTCTGACGTCACAGTTCGCGACAGTTGAATGGTGAATTGATTTGATGTTCGAATGACAGAGATGAAATATTTTTGCATTTAAGTGCATGACGCTTACAAGCCACAACAATCCTTTCCGCAAAACTGCTTTGGGTTACCTGACCTGCTATTCCGTTCTTCAATTCCATTGCGGCACAGAAAACTGAAACAGGCTGAAAAAGCATTTGAAGACAAACAAAATTATACCACAGAGTCTATACTTACAAGGAAGGAGAGATCTAGAGCTTATCGAAGACGCAATAAAGATCAGTAAAAGCAGCCGCGAGTACAAAGCCCTAGGGCAGTGGTCGGCAAACCGCTGCTCGCGAGCCACATGCGGCTCATCGGCCTTTTGAGTGTGGCTCTTTCACAAATTACCGCGGGCGGGCGCGTACAGTGCGACTGAAACTTCGTGACCCAAATTAAAAACAACAACATAAACTTGACTTTCCCAAACTTTCCAAGGAGATGCAAGGCCATTGTTCACATTAGTGCTTGTCAGTCATTGTTATGATTGAGAAAGGTATGTTGAGATGGTTTAGACATAGAGAGAGGATGAACGAAAGGAGATAGACGAAATACAAGACGAGTGTGGATGGAAGAGTTGATCTCAGCGAACGCACCTCAGTAAGATTGAGGAAGATTTTAGCAAAGGGCAGCCTAGGAGTTCCCTAATTAAGTTAATAACAATTTATCTACCCATATAGTTTAAGTTTAAAAAATTTGGCTCTCAAAAAAAATTTCAATCGGTGTTCTGTTGATATTTGGCTCTGCTGACTAATGAGTTTGCCGACCACTGCCCTAGGGGAATAAGTCTGTAGGGATAAACGATCTACTATCGAGAAGAGAAAGTAGCCATTCGTCTACCAAGTTAGTCACTCATCCACTCCCATTCCATCTATCAATTGTACCGCGTGGAAGGAAAAGGTATTCAAAATTTGGGCATACTCTGGCTGGTTTAACCGTTGTAACTTCAGTTCCAATCGACGGATAGTGGCGAGTGTTTTTTTAAATTGAAGAGAACGTCGGCTTCTACAAAGTGTACATAATGTCATCGTGCATACATAAAATTGCTGTTACAAATATAAACTTCATTTTTCTTGCCTGTTCTGGATTTATTTATCTCATCCAAATTGATATCTTTTATATCTTCTCTTAACGGATTCACAAAATACGAAATGTAGAGATTTGTGTGGATTCAGTTGGAAATGTGAAAATTCCAATTAAGGTTATGTGGATAACCGGATTTAAGGAGGGCAAAGAAATTGTTTAGGGGGGCGATTTGCACTATTGGGGGGGGGGGGGGGGGATGGGCGCTCCTGTTGCAAAGGTGAACATCGGGTGGTACAAATCGAAACTTTCTACTTACATTATCGGTTAGCTTGCCCCAACAGTCGTCAAATCGAGAAGACATACCTGAAAAATAAAGAAGTGCTGTTAAGAAATTACGTGTACTGGTATACGAATTAGGTACTAAATTAATGTCCCCAAATTACACACAATTCTACCGAAAGATCGGACTGATCATATGGATCGGAACGGATCAATCTGACGTGTGTGGTGGGGAATCGTTGGACTGGCGGAATTCCCTCGGGTTTGTCGCCCGATCCGCTGTATAGTCGGCAGTTAAAACGGCGTGTTTGTGAGCATTTTCGGATCCGTCCGTAGTCCAGAGCGAATGAGTACGGCACACCGAGTTCCCTCTTTTGTTTGTTGAAGGATTTCTGGTGGACATTTAGAAGGTGTATTTTGTTTCATCAGGGCGACTTTATCAAAATAATTTATTTTAGGGGCCCATTCTTCGCGAACGAGAAAATCGTGCACGAGTTTCTCTCTTGGATTTGAGAATCCAAACCACGTGGTTCGGATTCTCGAAACACCGATCCATCTACAAAAGCTCGCGCGCGTTTTTTCTCGTTCGTATTATCACTGGACCTTATTATCACTGATCTCTAACTGTAACTGTAACTGTAACTTCTGGATCGGGCAAGACATTTTGTTGACTTGAAGTCGATATAGAGGCCGCCATGATATGCCCCACTTTTCTTAATACCGCAATATTTCATATATTTTTCATGTTGAAATACGCCGATATATATTGCTTCTGACTAAGTTTTTTTTTTAATATTTTTAAACCCATTTTAAATGCAATCTGCAATTAAAATAGGAAGTCATTTGCAAGTCAAAGTAGAAGTAGTGAAAAAGCAAGAGCAAAAACTATTTGTTTGGCAATATAAAAATTAATTCTATAAGAAGAAAATATAATATTTAATTACATTTAATATTTCTACAATGCTATGGTAATAAAAAACACCACTAAATCACTTTAAAAAAATGTTGGGGCACAGCATGGCAGCTTTCAATTGGTTTCAACGCGCCCATAGAGGAAACAAGTTTTGAGCCTTCTAGCAGTTACAGTTAGATTTCAGTGCTTATTATTCATTGAGAAGTATCCACCGGCAATTTAGCAAATAAAATAAAGAATATCCCAACAGACGAATGAAGGAAAATGTGCTTGTGGTAATGATATCAATATACCAACAGTGACTGAGTGAAGGGTAGGGAGTACGACGAGTGTCGACCGTGACATCAGACAAAACTGAACGATCAATCGCTCGTTGTGTAAACAGATCTTGCGTCAGACAGACCGGGACAGTTTGGACTGACAGATAAATCGTTTGACAGAACTATGCGTGTGAGTGTAGACAGCCTTAAGTGAATAGCAAATACTTCAAAATGGTTTCATAAAGCCATTTTGTGGACCGGCTGGTTAATTAACGTCGCACTAGAGCTGAACACTGGAATATTGGCGACAAATCGGGATATATCACGAAAGGAAAGAGCCGAAATCACTGCCTCGTATTTTTGAACCAAAGTCAGATGATGAGGTCAACACCTGAGCTCATCATCATCCATCCTCAACAGGCGTCAAGACATTTGCACCACGATCAGAATGAACGTGTGCACCAGACACCTTCTACACGCTGGTTGAAATTGTGAATCATTATAGACGACTTATTTAATAGCGAATCTGGCAAGCGCTTTTTTTTATTAGCCGAAACAGGTTCATTGCGTCGTTACGAATTAACGCAATAACAATTCGTAATTAAATGACTGCTAATTGTACTGCCACAGGAAGTGCATAATTAGGATGTAATTAAGTTTCCGAACTAACGTTAACTTTACTTCAGTTATTCAAGTCGATATTCCAAGTAACATGGAAAAAGGGTTAAAATGAAGTTGCAAATTCTGAAGCCAGAAGAACCCGAGAGAGTAAATTATGTGCACTCGAGGTACAGCCGGGGGAAAAAAACGAACCACCAATGATTACTTCGTTAGTTTTTATAGTAGAGCTAAACTTAATATACCATTTTGTATGGAATAATGTCTACTACACATTGATGTACAAAGAATTTGCATAGGGGACTATCTTCATATTAAAATCCGCACCAACTTTAAAATTTCCAATAGCAACACCCAACTTTGATTCAATATTTAGAATCTACGACAAAATTTATCGTTGAATATCAATTTGCAAGTCATTTGGTTAAGTAATTTTTTAATTATGAATATCGAAAGTTTAGAACTCGTAATGTTAAATGCATTTCTTAAACTTTTAATCATATCTTTCGAAATAATCTATATATATAAATGCGAAAAACCCACTCATCACTCATCACTAATTCTCCAACTTCCCGTATACCTATGAAGATGAAATTTGGCAAATTTGTTCCTTATACCTTAAATAGGAAAAGTAAGCTATTTCTGTTCCGATCGAACGGATTTAAGGGGTTGTAAAACCCCTTTTTCGAAACTTCTCCATAGGATTAACATGGAGAACATGTAACAATGCAAAATATAAAATTTAAACAATGGAAATTTTTAATATTATGTAACGTACGAGGAGCATTCTGATTGGCTGATGACTAAATATCGCCAAAATGTCGCCAAATAACTAAAAACTGTCGCCAAATAACTAAAAACTGTCGCCAAATTAATAAACTTCGCCAAATAAATTAAAATTTCACCGAATGAATAAAACATTTCGCCAAATTAATAAAATATCGCCAAATGAACTAAAATATGATCATATATGTAAAAATAATATAAAAACCGGCCCGTCGCACCGGGGGGGATTTAACTGTGAAAAAGAAAACAAAACGAAAAATGCTACGACCAAAAGTGCAAGATCTGGTAGGTAGAAGCCACTCTGTAACGTAATAATTGGTTCATGAATACTTTGGACCCCACGTGGTAGGAAGGTCAGAGGGAGAGTGTATAAATGGTCAATCTGATTGACGCGGCCTACCTTCCTCTACTCCATGTTATGTCATTTATCCACGAAGGCTGATTTTCCATAGAATTATTGGAGTGGAAGTGTATACTGCCTGTCACCAAGGGTGACATTTTCCTTCATGCGGTATAAAGATCAGAGGGTAAAATGGGTTAACAAACGACCTGATCGACGTGACTCACTTTCCTATACCATGGTAGGTCATTTATAGCCCATAACACGATTCCCCTGGGAGTAATGTGAACGAAATAGCCTGCAGTTAAGGGCGACATTCCCTTCACGGTCAGCGGCGGAATGGGTTAATAATCGGCTTGATCGATGCGGCCTACCTTTCTTTATATGAAGGTATGCCTATACGAGTAGTTATGTGGCGGAATCGAAAACTGTTGTTATAGACTCTGCCCCCACGTGGTACAAGTGTCAGAGGGGGATTGGGTTTGCGTAAATCTTCTGTAGTAGTGGATAGGGGATTGATAGGATTTTTTTAAAAAAAATTGATTTGAAGTTCAATGAAGTAAAAAATATGATTTATTTTTAATTTAAAAAAGTTAAATATTTAAAAAGTGCGTGGACAAAATCTTAAAAAAGTGCTGGGGAACCATCCCTCCTCGCATATTGATAAGGTTTACCGTACAAAAGAAAATATATGAAAATCTTGAATTTGGCAAATGAACCTTTTAAAATTCTTTTTCGTTTTTTTTTCATCTTATATTTTCACCAATTTGTGAAACTTAACGACAAATGTTGACATAGGTGTCTAATAAAACTTTTTCAGATAATTTTTATTAACATTTATAAGAGTTCTTCCTGTTTAAATCTTTGGGATGTTACTAAAGGTTAAAATATGGATGGTGTGACGGGAGTAATGCATATATATCCACGTTATTGTGTAGACAACTTCATATTAGCAATCTTTCCAGTTCTTGCAGGACCTTGGCAATAAAATTTCGTTTCAAATTAGTACTTTTAATACTGTGGTTTCCCCTCATGGGTCACAAATTAAGAATATTGTTTATTTCGCTGTATATAAATATTGTATCTGTATCAATTTTGTAATTTATTTCCTTCCCGTGCGTAGAACGGGTATGTCAGCTAGTAATTTTATAAAGCTGATATTTTTATCTGTGTTACTTCTAAACGACTCAAATAAAATACACTAACTTTCATTACTTATATGTATATTTTTTAATTTTATTTAAATTAGGATATTAATATTCATAAAATTTATGAATAGTCACCATGCTATATTTTGATAGTAATGGATTCAGAAAAACGCTTTATATGCATATCTAAAATTTCATGATTTTCCTCTTTGTAGTTTTTTTTGCTATATTAAAATGTGCATCAAAGGATCATTTCAGGGGTCATATACAAATTTAAATCTACAGAACTTAACAGAAATCTTCACTAATTTTGCGAATTAAAAGCGCTGTGATCGCGTTGGCATAAAATTCTAAATTCTGATATAAAGGCGAGGGGTATACAGGAGTGGGGGAATGAATGACCACGAGAAAAGAAGAACCACGGCTAACGCCAAAACATTTTTTATCCGCGTCCTTCATTTCATGGTCCAACTAACACTTTGTTCAATGTGGAGGTGCCCCTCAAAAAAGATCGATACTAATTTCTCTGCATATAAATGTAGGAAATTAACGAAAATTTATATTTAGATCATTTTGATGGCGGGGAACATTTCTGCGCTATCAAAAGTAGGTGTTGCTATTGAAATTTTTGAAGTTGGTGCGAATTCGAGTATGAAGATAGTCCCCTATGCAAATTTTTTGTATATCAATGTATAGTAGACTTTATTCCCTACAAAATGGTATGTTAAGTTTAACTCTACTATAAAAACTAACGAAGTAATCATTGGTGGTTCGTTTTTTTTCCCCCGGCTGTACGTGTTTCATATGTACGTTCTTCGTATGGAACAGTTGCATCCCGTTCCTGTTCTTTGCCTCAATCGATGCCCCGTTGATACCCGAGTGATGTCATACTTGTAAATGGAGTAAGATAAAAAAAAAACAAGCGAACGAAAGAACGTGTGAGTTTTTTTAAGAACTTGCAGTTCTCGTTTAATTCGAAGAGCGGTTATTTTGGTGACTGACACATCTCGAGTGCAAAGGGTTCAAATAAAAGCATTTGACAATATAAGAATAAAAAAAAACAACGTTTTATAAAAAAAAATCCCTCACCGCATTTGCAGATTTGCTGAACGAGGCAGTCGTACAGGGCTTCGTTCTCTCCTTCCGGGGGCAAGAGGGCGATCGCCGCGCCGAACAGCAGGACGACGCAGAATCCTGAAAGAGAGCCGTGCGCCATTTTCATTCATTCCTTTTTTACTTTATGACGACTCGTGTACTTCGTCTGAGGGTTAAATAGCCGGGCCAGATAATGACTGTTCATTTCGTGATGGGATAACGCGCTGTATCAATAATTGTTAAATTTTTTTTAAAGCTGTATTTTTCTGTATATTTTAATTTTATTAGAGGAAGCAGTTTTTTCCTCGTCAGAGTACTGCATAAGGACAATGCAGTAATGAGTCTTTGTTGCTTATGTGGCTCTAAATTGTAAAACAAAATCCTCAATGTGGGAGTGTGGTTACGGGTTATATGAACGTAGTATGGAGTATTTAAAATGTTCTCTAAACGTTAACCAACGAAAATGTGTGCACAGTCCTCCTCACTCTGCACCCCGTAGGGTTTGTTTTCTAAATACTTTGTACGCGCGCCTGCTCGTACAAAGTATTTGCTGCTACTTTGGCCGAAATTGTCTTCTTCGCTTCCAAATGTGAGGGAGGAGTGGAATAATTGCCAATTCGGTCGACGCGGTCCATCTTCCTCTGCATGATGATAAGTCATTTCCATAGGCTGATGCCCCTTGCAGTTATGGGGCAGGAAAGGCAAGGGGGACTTTCCCTTCACGTAGTACAAAGGTCACAGACAGAGGGAAATTATTTAACAATCAACCTAGTCGAAACGTCTTACTTTTTTCTACACGATGTTCATTTCGATATGTCATTTAATCACATAGACAGATTCACCTTGGAGTTATAGGACATTTCAGAATCTCACTTTTTAGGTTGCGATTCCACTCGTGCCGATTTCAAGGACGCGTCCACGTGTGGCTGTGTCGGAACACAGCTGAAAGTCTTTTACGCGAGACGTCTTTTCAGCAGATTATATAAATAGGGATCGGTGCCGAAAGATTGTTATAAACAAGCTGTTTCACATGATTCCCCGGTCCCCCGTCTTCACCCTGCACGCACTTTATTTATAAAAAAAACTAGGAAAAATTCTTAAACAAAACGATATACTATAAAAATAAATATAATAGTTTTTCTGAAAACCAAGATCTACCAACTCATGTAATTACTTAGACTTTCATCCCTCCAGATTCATTAATTTCTTTAATTTTAAATTATAACTATTATTGGTATATTAAATAGCATAACTTAAAAATATTCTTTTATTTTTGATTGCTAAAACACTTATTATTATATATTAAAGATATATTATTATTATATATTAAAGAAATATTATTATTATATATTAAAGAAAGTATTTTATTGTTGGCAACATCTTATAACTTTATAACAGTGCTAATATGTTGCCAATAGCCCACTGTGCAACTCTAGTGCGACGTTAATTAACCAAACCAATGTTGATATTTTTTTTAATGGAAATTCTTTAAAACAGTCTCTTAAAATCACTGCAATTATATTTCACTAAAAAAAATTAAATGTAATTTATGTAATGTTAAAATCTCAGGTGCATGTCTTGAGCATGAATAGTATATATACATACATTTTTAGACTTTTTTTAGTTGGTTTGGTTAATTAACGTCGCACTAGAGCTGCACAGTGGGCTGTTGGCGACGGTTCGGGGCCTATCTCAAAGGAAAGACCCGGGAACAATGCCTCGTATTTTTGAACCATGGTCAGATGACAAGGACAACACCTGAGCTGGCACCCAACGCCTTCAATAGACGTCGGGACTTTGGACCCCGATCAGATGTATCGTGCATCAGTCCCGTATTCACGCGCCGTTCATTTTTGTGGATGTTCTGGACGACATTCTAGTATTTTGGTAGCGAAGTTGGCAACCCTCCGATCGCAAAATCACTACTTTTTACTATTCTTTAGTCTAGTCCGCGCAAAGTCTCGAAACCCTTGGATTCCCAGCTGACGCCCTGGAGCCACTCGGCCACGGAGTCCTGGAAAGTAATGAGCATCTCCGAAATTATTTCAATTTCCTTTCAACGACCGATTTCTCTCTAAAACGATAAAAAAAAAAAGCTCTTCATCACTGCACACAAGGGATCTCTGTCACTGTATGCTAATTTCCTTTAAAAGAAATAGACGAGCGAGGCAGTGTTCTCGGGTCCTTCCTTCAAGATAAACCCCTAATCTTCGTACATTGCAAACGGTGCAGCTCTAGGGCGACGTTCGTTCAACCAACCCATAATAGGAAAAACTAGATTTCAATCGTGTAATGAGGTGTATTTGCATTTCAACAAAAACGATGTTTCAACTCGAAAGCAATATGCACCAGGTGTGTTTGCTTCACATGACTAAAGACAATCGAAGCAGAGCTGAATGTCGTGATGAAAAATGCTAATTTTTATACCGAAGGGTCTTCCCTCCTATTGTTTATGACATGACATTAAATAGGAAAAAAAAGAGGTTTCGCTGTTTTCGCAGGGGGCTGCAAGAAACAACAGTTCTGAATGGAACACGCGGGGGAGTACAGAGGAATTCAAATTAGAATAACTCAATGAATTGCATTCTTTTTTTCCTTGTTCATTATGAGTCCATATTTTTATATACGGATTTTAAAAATCTATTTAAATAACAATGCAAAATGTTACAAAAAAAGATGGAAGAGAGATGTTCATGTTTTTAATGGTGATGGGTATGAAGTGGGTGTCATGGTGCCCATTTCAGAACTTTGTAAAAAAATGTTAAATTAACTTTGAAAATTAAAAAATTTCCCACTTGTTCAAAAATTAAATAATTTTATTTTTAGTGCCATTTTTCATAAAGTGGGTTCTCCTTTTTCAAACAAATAAAATATTATTATATTTTTATTCATATGTTTTAATGGATACTTTGTTGAATACATTAAACATTTCAAAAATTTAAATCAAATATTATATTTTTATATTTATCCCAATAGATGGCGACACCACACCTACTACACGCTATTCCAAAACTGAAAATTTACTGTTCCAACTTATCAGCATTTTTAATCTTTTTTTTTAATGTATTAGGTAATATAAAACAATTCTCACACCACAAGTATTGATGTGTTGCACACATATCCTAATGCCATCCTTCTGATATCTAGTTTAAACGTAATTTTACAAGTGTGGTCGTGATTTTCTCTTCCCCATTTGGCTATATAAGATTTCATACCTATAAATATTACCAGATACAACACATTTAGCTAGTTTAAAAAAATCTCCTATATCTCTCTTCTCCTCGAGTGTATACATTTTTTAAGTTCTAAGTCTGCCTCCATAGTTCAGTTGTTCCCTAGTTTAGAACGAGAAATGCATGTTTTTGAACCCAAAAACCATGTTCTCTTATTTATTTTTTTATCTAACTTCATTTAAAATTATCATCGGGGCAAAGAACAGGGACAGAAAGTAACTGTTCCATAGCAGAACTTCACAATAAAGAACTTGCCATCGGTGAGATTCGAATACCCCACATCTCGAAAGATTGGTACACAAAACAAGCGCCTTAAAAGATGACTCGGCCACACTACCTCATACTCAGACACAAATGGAGAAATTAAATCGGACCTTTGAAATATAGAATTAATTTACATTTTTTTTTTTTTTTTTTTTTTTTTAGTTATCACGTGAAGTAGTTAGCTTTTTTTGCAGAGAAAAGTTTTAAATGTTTCAAACCAATTTTAATACAGAATTCGATGTTGATACTTTTATCGATAGATGGCAGCACGAACTAAATAAAAAAAATTGTTTATCGGTTATAAAGTAGATAAACCATTCAAATATTTAATTCTTAAAAGTTTATTAATTAAAAAGAAAACTTTAAAAAAAAAAGCATAGTTTAATTTCAAAGTACCAGGGGACCGAGCCCAGCTCGTTTGCATATTTTATTACTTAGTAATATTTCTAATGAATCGAATCAAATACAAATGTTTTGAAATGTCCATATCAATGGTTAGACGTTTCATAATATATTTTATCGTCTAATAATGTCTTAATTAACGAAATAAGTTAAGTTCTTTGAAATGCTCATACGATTGGTTAGAAGTGTCAAGATTGCAAAGATACCGTAACAATTCTGCATAGGTAATTTAAATTAATATTTTTAAGGATCCTGAGCGTCTAATACGACCATTCGCACAATTGTAGCACAAATATGTTTTCGTTTGCATGCTAAACCCTGACAATATTATTGTTGTTCAGTATTTTAAGTAACAATTTGTAACGATGTTTGCTTTTGTCTAACTCTGGAATAACTGACCGAATTTTTAAATGATGTAAAGTACTCTTTGTTAATAAGAAGATTATGATAACGGATATCAAATTATTTTTTGCTACTGCAAAATTATTTCGGCAATTTTTTTTTATCTTCAACCTGTATTCATTCAACCTTTAAACAGCATTTTATATTCTTATTAAACGTTTAATCAATAATAAAGATTTTTACTTATTTTGAGTAATTTTATGTGTTATTCGGAATTAATCGTAGTGATGAAAGCAGTTTTATCTTTAATTTAGTGAAAAATAATTTAATTTTACCAATTAAAAAAATTAAATTTGTGGATTTAATTTGTTGAATTTGTTAAATTAAATTTGTGGCTGTTGTTAGGAATATTTCATAATTTTGAAGAGATTACAGAAGAAAAGGTTCTATAATATAAAATTTGTGCAGGTGGCTAGTAGTATGGGTTCTGAAAAAAATAGTTACTTCGAACACATATTTATTTAACAAAATACTTATTTAAAGTAACACGATTAAAATAATTAAAAAAAACATTTACAGTTTATTTTTACAAATGGTTTTAAATTAAATTAATTTCCCTGTGTGTATAAAACTTTTTCTTTCAAGGGTTTAGATTACTCTGTACGTTTCAATTGAAAACTCTTAAACTGTTTTTCCTTTGTTATATTGCAGAGTCTCGTTACTCATCTTAATATCTGCTTGAAACTAAACATACTTACGTAATGCGAGAAAATGCCGAAAACAATTTCATATTTAATTAGGCAGGTGCTTTCGAACAAATATTTCAATAAAGAAGAAGAATTATTTGAAATAAGAAAGTAAATCAATTTTAAAACATATTTATAGTAAATGTCAAATTTATATTTAAAAGTGATTTTAAATTTTGTTAATGAAAAATTTAAACTCTTTTTCCGTTGTTCTATTGTAAAATCTCATTACTCATTTTCAATTCCTTTCTGCTTGAAACTAAACTTACTTACGTAATTCGTGAAACAGTTCATTATTAAATTATTACTAACTAATACAATTTAATATCGAGAACTATTTCATATTAAATTACTTAGGGTAAGGATTGACCTCGCGCAATTTTTCTACGCAATGGTCATAGGTTATAGGACTGTTGCTTTTACATTCAGAATGTGACAAATTTATTGGTATCACTTTTCCAGAAAAAAATTAGCATTTCAAACTATTTAACTTTTTTAGTAATTATTTACTCATTAGAATGTAGAATAAATAACAAACCATTTTTATAGACACTATACATGACATGGTCTCAAGATTAAAATTTTGACGAATTAACAAAAACGCATGGTCGATTAGCCTCTGTGATTGGTGAATAACAAACCACGTGGGATCCATCAACCAATAATAAATGCGCATGAAGTTTCTTATATCTTTAAAGACGTCATGTTAATTAGAGAAGAAAGCAGTGCAAAGTGTCCACAGTAAACAAACGCAAATTTTTGGAAACGTTTAATTTTTCAAAATTTCTAAAACATATCTTCAAAACTGTTAAACTCACAAAAAAATTTGAGTTTCTCGTTTAATGCTATCAGTAATTATAGTGTATTTATAAACAATAGGGAAAATAAAAAATATCAAATACCGATAATGTATAGAACAAAATCGTTTTTCAAATGTATAAAATTATTTTTTTTATCTTTATAAATAGTGCGCAAAATTAATTTAAAAAAACTTCTTTTAGGTAATTCCATTTGAATATAAAAGCTTAAAAAAGTATTTTTAAACAGTTGGTAAAATAAAATTTATCAACTAACAATGTAGAACAATGTTTAATTTTAAAAGTAAATAAATATGTATTTTATAAGTAACACGTAACACATTAATTTAATAAAACATAATCCAATTGATTCCATTAAAACAGCGTTTCTCAACCTTTCAGTATTCGCGGCTCAGTTTTCATCATAATTTTCATCGCGCCCCCCGCTTACAATAAAATGTATACAATAATAATGTATATTGAGTATTTTGGATTATGTTTTTTAATTATTTTTAACTAACTGCCAAAAGAAGAGTAAAAGCGAGCCAACGTTAGCAAGAAACCACATCTGGCATTTTGCCAAGCGGGCGGTGAACAGATGAAGCGAGTGAAAGCGGGGAAAATTTAAATATTATATTTGAAATGAAAACCAAACAGGGAGATAACGTTAAAAGAATATGAAAGTAGAAAAATTCGTTAATGAAAGTTAACCTAGACGGGGGGAGCTAAATTTAGAAACTGGGAATACATTTTTTCGAATAATAAAATAAATAAAACAGAAACATGACTAAACAAAAGAGAAAAAAAATAAGTAATGTTTGTGGAAGGGAATCCACACGACCGATGCCGTCTCGAGCATGCGCAAAGCAAATGTTTTCTCATAGGAAGAAGGAAAATGTTCGATAACACAAGTTTCAATTCTAGCCAGTCTCATTCGAGTCGATCCTTCTATCGCTATCGAATCTATCGTGAATATGTATGTTTTATATGTTTTTGTGTTAATTGTAATTCACCATATTAAATATTCCCGGCAGCAGATTTATGCAGACTCGTGGATAAATTTTTAAGCGGAAGTAAGCGAGCATTAGACGATGGTCAAGCATCAACAAGTACACAGACGAGCGTGGTTCCGAACATAAAATCAAGAAAATATTCTCAAGAATACTTAAATTTTGAGTTTACCAGTACTGAAGTAAATGAAGAAGAAAGGCCACTGTGTATCATTTGCTCAAAAATATTAGCCGCAGACAGCATGAAACCTAATAAACTTCGACGACATTTGGAAACGCGTCATAATGAGTAAGTCAACAAACCCAGGGAATTCTTCGAATTAAAATTAAAATCATATAAAAAGCAAAAATCATTTTTTAAAAAAACTTTGTGAATAAAAAAGCTTTAATTGCATCTTACAAAGTTTCATATAAAATAGCTAGATGTAAAAAAAACTCACACCATTGGTGAAGAGCTTATTTTGCCAGCAGTAATTGAGATTGTAGAAACTATGTTTGGAGATAATTTTTCAAAACAATTGCAGTCCATACCTCTTTCAAATGATACTGTTGCTCGTCGAATTGGTGATATAGCTGAAGATCTACAGTGTCAGCTGTTCTCGAAGTTGCGTGACAAATTGTTTTCAATACAGGTTGATGAAGCAACATATAGTAATAAAGATACTCATTTAATTGCCTATGTTCGATTTTGTGATAATATGTCAGTAGTAGAAGAACAACTTTTCTGCAAACCAATAAAACTCAAAACAACAGCGCTCGTATTATTTGCTATTTTAAATGATTTTATGAACGAGGCAAACATAGAATGGAAAAATTGCGTCGGAATATGCACCGATGGTGCTCGTTCAATGTACGGAAGATACCAAAGTATACAAGCACTTGTAAAACAAAAATCTCCTCAGTGCGTCTGGACACATTGCATGATCCACAGAGAAGCTTTGGCTTCGAAAGAAATGAGTCCTGGTCTGAATATTGTGTTAACTACGGTTGTAACCGTAATAAATTATACAAAAATGAGACCCCTGAAATCAAGAATCTTTTCCGCACTTTGTAAAGACATGAGTTCAGTACATTCAGCGTTACTATTTTATTGCGAGGCAAGATGGTTATAACGTGGGAAGTTTTTGCAACGTGTTTATGAATTAAGAGAAGAAATCGCCATTTTCCTAGAGGAAGAAAACAGACCGGAAACCGAGAATTTTCGCGATGGTTTATTTGTGATGAAATTGAGCTACTTGGTCGACATATTCGAGAAATTAAATAACTTGAATCTTCAACTCCAAGGAACAAATACACATATGTTGGATACGAATGATAAAGTTATTGCTTTTTGTAAAAAATTGGAATTGTGGAGCAGAAATTTAAAGCAAAAAAACCTAACATTGTTTGCAAATGTGGATGATTGTACTAAAACTTACAAGGCTGAAGAAGAACATGTAAAAGTTGTTTTTGTAACCATTGAAAATCATTTAGCCATGCTGGCAAAGAATTTTAAAAAGTATTTTCTTGCTGACGACAAACTGATAGCAAGTTACGAGTGGGTTAGGCATCCATTTCATAAGACTCCCGATGGACTCTCAATTGACGAGGAAGAAAAATTCATAGACTTCACGACAAGTGGCGAAACCAAAAGGCAATTTAGTAATAAATCACTATTTTAATTTTGGGAAGGAGTAGTGGATGATTTTTCTTCACTAAAAACAAGGGCATTTCGCATTCTATTACCATTTTCAACATCGTACCTTTGTGATACTGGATTTTCTGCTGCAGCTTCTTTGAAGACAAAATATATATCTCGGCTAAATATAGAAACATAACTGAGTGTGGCTAATTCTAATATTAAGCTTTCCTTCGAAAAACTTTTCTCTGCAAGACAGGCCCAAGGAAGTCACTAATATTTTTTTAATTTGTTTTTAATTTAGTATGTTTTGATTAAGTAAAATTTGATTTAGTAAGTTGTTTTATTTTATTTGTTAAATATGTCGAAATATATTTTGTTTTCTATGTGTATGTGTGCTTTCCTTTCAATCAGTTAATCAAATTTTTAAATAATATTTTCTCTTGGAAAGTTTCGCGCCTCCCCTCTAGTGTGCTCGCGCCCCCCTAGGGGGGCGCGCCCCACAGGTTGAGAATCGCTGCATTAAAATATAAATAGTAATCAAACATATTTTAAATTGAAAAATCCATGTTCTATTTGTGGATATACATAATCCATTTTACATGGAATATAAACAAAACCTACATGGTTTCCCTAACGATATTTTCTTATACGGTATTTTAAAAACTTGCTCTTGTGTATTCCACTTATGACGTCACGCGCATAAACAGAGTAAAAAATCACAGGCTTAAATATGTTCAAACTTCGATTTTATTAGAAAACTTGTAGTATTTAGTAGACGAAAATGTCATTTAGTAGACGAAAAAGTCACGTTATTAGAATATGTTTTTTCTTTATTTGAAAACGCAAACGATTTTCCAATTCTAATTTTAATTTACTGATGTTTCATTTGTTTATTTATGAGGAGAAAAATACTTTATTTTAGAATAATTAGTAAAATGAAAATTTCTCATTAAAATAATTTACACGTTTTAAATTAAAATAACATATGCCGAATTAAATAACGTTTACTTCGTTTATTTATGAGAAAAAATAACATTATTTTAAAATAAAAACTCAAATGAAAATATCTCAAACATGTTTTACACGTTTTAAATTAAAATAACATATGACGAATTAAATAATGTTTACTTCGTTTATTTACGAGAAAAAATAACATTATTTTAGAATGAAAACTCAAATGAAAATATCTCAAAAAATATTTTGCACGTTTTAAATTAAAATAACATATGACGAATTAAATAACGTTTAGCGGTTATTGACATATAACCTATTAACTCATACGCGATGAATAATTTGCAATGGAAATAGTTAAATGGAACTTTTAATCTACTTATTTCACCCTCTAAATGAAATTTTTCGAAGATGAAACCTATCCCAATCGAATTTTTACCCCGAAAATTGGTAGTACATCAATTTTCGTGAAAATCGTTAGAGCGGATTTGGAGATTGTGCAAACAAACAAACGAACAAATATAGTGACATTGCTCGTTTAATAGTATTAGATAGATTGATTAGATTACGACATTTACGCAGCTGTACACTAAAAGTTTAAGGTGTAAATACTCATGAGGGATTTACTTTAAATAACCTTTTTAAATATTATAAATAAAAAACTTCAACGCGCTAATAAGATTTTTAAAACATAATGGTATTGAACATTCTTTCAAAAGTATATATATATTTTTTTATGATTATTTTAATTTTTGATATAGGAATTATGAAATCTTCAAAACTTCAACTATTCTTTTTTTTTTTTTTAAATCGCCTCATATTTTTCGTGGAAGTGTTTATTTTATTGTTTCTGTTAAACCTTTGAGGTCGAGGATAATGTTTCACATTTATGTTCTTTCTATAGAACAGTTACATTCCCGTGTCCGTTCTTTTAAAGAGATATTTTTTTTAACGTGTTCTTTTTACATTTAGGGTGGATAATTATAAAAATTCTTATTGTGCGTGAAGCAGAATATCCATCTCAGATTATACCAAACATATATTTACAAGTTTTATGACGTTTGTCGACTGCTTAAAAAAAAAAAAAAGAGCTTACGCGGAATTTCAATTTGAAGAAACTTTTAGATCGCAACATACTTTTATACCCTTCGAGCATGAATGGACTGTAGTAGAGCGAATATGACGTCATAATCGTGAAACCCACATCTCAGACCGAATGGCCTCAGACATGTGACTTCTTTTCAAAATTATGAATTAAAAAATACTCGCGATTGACTGATGAATTGGGAAATGTGTAACAGTGAAAATTTATGAATGGAATGACGTCATTAACCACGTGTCTGAGGCCATACATGTTGGCCTCACTTTGATGTTAGCGAGATTACAAAGATATGTTTTCTCTACTATGAAGGATCCATGATCGAAGTTTATATTCCGCTTCTAGATGACAAACATATTTTCTATTAAAGTTGGTGAGAGAATAACAAAGCTACAGAATATGTTGTTCTCTTTCATTCAGAACAGAGAAAAAAAATAACTCGTTATTTTGTTGATTTAAAATCGACAATCGAGTGCAATGGGTTCCAGAGCATATTTTAAGGAATTTGCACTGGTGGGGACAAATACTTTTCTTTAATCAAAGATCTGACAGATCCTGACAAGATAGCTGAACTACCTCGATGTTAACCTTTTCGCGGAGGCTCCGTAAGAGGAAAGTTGCACTGGCTGTGAGCGAATTCCTAAGCATGGGGGGGGGGGGGGGGGGGTTCGCTTTGGGAGGCAGGAAAAAGAGTTACCGAAACTTTGTGGAAGGATGACTTGCTTTACAATAAGAGGCGTGTGACTGTCTGGCGCTAGGATCTTGAACAATCCTTCCTCAACGCACGCAGATTTGGGGATTTAGGGAAAGGCCATTCAGGTTTTTGGTTTGGTTTAGTTTGGTTTGGTTTGGTTTGTTTAATAACGTCGCACTGGAGCTGCACTGTGGGCTATTGGTGACGGTTCGGTGCCTATCTCGAAGGAAAGACCCGGGAACGATGCCTCGTATTTTTGAACCATGGTCAGATGACGAGGACAACACCTGAGCTGGTACCCAACGCCTTCCATAGACGTCGGGACTTTGGACCCCGATCAGATGTATCATGCAACAGTCCCGTATACACGCCGTTATTTTTTGTGGATGTTCTGGACGACATTCTAGTATTTTGATAGCGAAGTTGACAACCCTCCGATCGCAACATCACTACTTTTTACTATTCTTTAGTCTAGTCCATCGCAAGGTTTTGAACCGGGGACCCTTGGATTCCCAGCTGACGCCTAATTCACGGAGGGCTCTCGAACAATCCTTCCTCAACGCACGCAGATTTGGGGACTTAGGGAAGGGCCATTCAGATGTCGAAATACTGAAAGGGGAAACCAAAGACGATCTGTATAAAACATTAGCAAAACGTCACTTGTCCGAATAGGTGAAATTACTTGTTACACATTAAACAACATATACATCAGACCACATGCGTTTTAAAAATTCTACCCCCCCCCCCCCCCCCCACATACAGTCACCTCGAGATAATAAATAAATCCTCGCTCTTTTTTTATTATTTTAATCTTATTCCGCTGGATTTACATTTGCAAGTCTTCCTCTTGGCTGCTTTATAAAATGTTACTAGCGTTAGTGATTAAAATATATTATTTAATAGGTATCATGTTAATATTATTTTAATATAAACAACATATAGGTTACAACAACAACATAAATATTATTGATGAAAAGTTATTGTGTGATGATTTCGCGGATTAGGATTACTCTGACAGGGCGGGGTTTCCGGTATAGTTGCGCCTTCAGGGATCCAAGGTTTGCAAATTTTTCAGTGGGCCAGTCCAGCCCTGGTTGCAATATTTATTTATTGTAACCATCGAATTATGATTTTTTTTTTAATTACTTCGTATATATTAACAACCATTGAATATAATCCAAAATGCAACTCGTCAATTAGTTTTAGTCAAAAACACAGAGAGATAGCGATAGAGATAAAAAGACAGAGAGAAAAAGACAGAAAGAAAAAGAAAGAGAAAGAGAGAGAAAAACGAGACTAACATTGTTCTACACGATGGTAGGTCACTTATCTCCCTATGATGATTCCTCCCTGAAGTTATGGGCAGAAAGCGCCTACTGCAGGAAAAGGCGACATTTCCCCCACGCGGAACAGAGGTCAATGGGGGACATGGGTTAACAATTGACTTGTTCAAATAATCCTACTTTCCTCTACATGATGGTAGGCCATCTATAGACTGATTCCCCTTGGAGTTACGAGGATTTTACAAATGTCGTTTTTTAGGTCGCGCGACAATTTGAAGAAATATTCACGTCCAAAAGAGCAGATAATCGGATGAACAGCGTTTGTATCCAAAAACTTCAATCTCCTTCTTTATATCATTATCGAATATTGACTTAAAAACTTAGCCTCCTCAGTACTTTGAGAAAGAGATTAGTTTCGCGGACATGTTCAATTTCCGATTTCCTTACATGTTCCTCAAGGAAAACGGAGTCTTGCCCGTGCACATTTCCTCACGAATCCAATGAATTGATCCCCCACATTTGCTCACATGCGGTGGAAGGGGATTTCTTGCTCGAGCGGTTCAATGCCTCCGCTGCTTCCTTCCGCCCCTTTGGGCTTACATCACACAACCACAATTTGTGAAATGAATTCTCCTCTCTCCATACCCAAAGAAATTTAAATTAAAAAAAATTTTAGGTAACGCCAACTTTATATCTGGGAGGAAGGGGATAATTTTTTTTTCCGACATCTTCAGAAATGAATTTATGAGGGAACATTCCAAGGACCTTCTCTTGACATAAGGATTTCTTAAATAATATTTTATTTCTGTTGGGTGGAAGGGTCAATCGGCAGGCGCCATTGGAAAATGCGTCGAACACGACCTCGTGACTCGAGAAAATTCGCGTTTGGAGACCCATGTGCGACTGTTCGATATCTATCCAGAAAGAGTTTTCGTACGAACATTTGGGTGATGACTTTCGTATGACGAAATTTCAACGCCTCTGTGCTATTTAGATAACTCAAGCTTTTTTTTCCCTACAAAACCAGCTTAATCCAGTGTCATGGATATTTTCTGCATTTTTCATTTCATACTTACGAGAGAGATTTATAATTACTGAATTAGAATAACTTATGAAACACACAACACAGAGTTTTTCCATCTTTCGCGTTCCAATCAGTGAACCACAAATAGTAACCCCGATAACTGCAAGTGCTCGAAGCATCTTATTGGAATATATAAATACTTCAAATCCCTTTTCGTACTATTTGTTTACTTATCGCATGCAAATACGCCCGCAACCGAGTTAAGCAGAGTGTAATGTAATCTCGTTATCTTGATAAGCGAAACCCGACATCGTGTTTACACAATGCAGATTAGCTAAGGCCCAGAGGGGGGGGGGGGGGGGGGGGAGTTCAGCGAGTCGCTTTGCATTTCTCAATCGTCACTCGCGAATCGAACTTCTTATCCGTCGTTGCAGCGGAAATGCGATTTCGCTTATCTTCGATTTCGTGTCTGTGACTGCGAATGCAACTGACAAACGTGAAACAAGCGGCGTCTCGAATCGTTACCGTGAAACAAGGGACCCGAGTAATTACGGTCAAGGTGGTGCGACGGCTCTCCTTTTACGGCACTTTCCACTGTCTCCTCTCAGGGCAGGACAGCCCTCAGGGGTGTGCGATGAGTGCCACTGCAATGCTCTGGTGGAGGGGCAGAGAGAGGGAGTTCATCAGAGAAATGAGGACAGTTAAAATTATTTTTTTGACGTTATAAGCCTTTAAAATGAGCTACATGGGGTATCAGGATAAGAGCATATGTTACGAACTTAGGGTTACACATTCCGATACTTTACTCAGTAAAATAACAGAGAAAGTTCATTGAGCGAAAAAAAATCGGACACAACGCAAAATTCGCATTGTGGTACTTGTAAAATCGATGGCTCCCGATGCAACCTGAATAGGCGACAGGACATTGGACTTGGGTCATATTTAACGTGCACCACTCCCGTGTACCCTTCGCCGGTATATAAGAATTTAAAATTTTATACCAACGCGATCACAGCGCTTTTCGTAAAATTGCGAAGCTTTCTCTTAAGTACTGTTGATTTCAAATTTATGTATGACCCCTGAAATAATCATTTGATGCACATTTTAATATAGCAAAAAACCTACAAAGAGGAAAATCACGAAATTTCAGATATGCATATATAGCGTTTTTCTGAATGCATCACTATCAAAATATAGCATGGTTGCTATTCATAAATTTTATGAATATTAATATCCTAATTTAAATAAAATTAAAAAATATACATATAAGTAATAAAAGTGAGTCATTTTATTTGGGTCACTCATTTAGAAGTGACACAGATAAAAATATAAGCTTAATAAAATTGTTATTTCTAGAAATACGATTAAAAGTTTAAGAAATTCATTTAACATTTGAAGTTCTAAACTTTCGATATTCATAATTGAAAAACTACTTGACCAAATCACTTGCAAATTGATGTTCAACGATAAATTTTGTCGTAGATTTTAAATATTGAGTCAAAATTGGGTGTTGCTATTTGAAATGTTAAAGTTGGTACAGATTTTAATATGAAGATAGTCCCCTATGCAAATTCTTTGTACATCAACGTGTAGTAGACTATATTCCTTACTAAATGGTATATTAAGTTTAGCCCTACAATAAATAGTGGCCGAGAAACCAGGGGTGGTTCGTTTTTTTCCCCCGGCTGTACATTAATATTAGCAATATTCTGTAAAAATAAATTAGTACTGGTAAATTTTTGTAGTTTTATATTTTTGTTTAAATTGAAGATTTTATAAAGCTTACTTCTTTTTTAAATTTTCAGTTACAGCTTTGGATTTTTTTACTTTGTGACAGTGTAATATTATTCCCAACAAAACAGAGTGATTAAAAAAAAAATAGTTTCAACATTTGGAGGACAAATTATACATGTTTGACATTCGCAAAATTTTGCAGAAAATTGTGCATTTAAAATTTGTTTGATGAAAGCAAAATAGAGTAGAATCTGTTTAAATAACTAGTCTTGTTTGTTTTTTTAATACTTTTAAGTAGCAAATGCAGTTTTCTGCAAAATTATGCTAATGATAAACATGCATATTTTTCTCCAAAAGTTTTAAATATTTAAAAAAAAAACTCACAATGTTTTCACCGCTTAGGACTACAGCGGCCCTTATCTAATTTAATTTTTTTTCTCTGTTATTGTTTTTTTTATTGAAATATGTCAATCTGGGTCTTTTTACGAGACGGTCGGGTTCAGTCGACCCTAATAAGCGAATCCTCGGAAAAATTTAATTTTACAATAACGTTCCAAACAACTCATTGATTATACAATTAAAACAATAAAAGAGACAGATCATTAGTATAAATTGCATTGAAGAAATTGCGTCATCAGTATAAATTGCTGTCAAAATATAGGACAGGACTTTTTATATATATACAAAATGCGATACAGTTTTCTTTTTTTCGCTTCACTGAATAATTTATCTCATTAAACTAATTTAGACAAATTAAAACAAAATAAAATATGCGTTTCTAATTGAAAATAAATTAACTACCAGGTAACTTTGGGAGGTGACATATCCAAGTGTCGCGAAATGTTGCACACATCGATTTGTGACACATCGTTCGAAATGCTCCATTTGATATTAACCCTTTACGATCGAGGAACACGTTTAATATTCACGTTCTTTTTACGGTTACGTCCTGTTCCTGTTCTTTTTAAAGAGGTATTCTTTAGCGTGTTCTTTTTACGCGTTTAGAGGTAAACACAAAAAAGTGATGCGTGAAGCTGCATATTAATCACAGTGTGCCAAATATATATTTAGTAGTTTGCAGCCATGTTATAAGGGACCCCTACCATTGAAAGTCAAGAAAAAAAGTTAAAAATCGAATTACCGTAAAAATCCTAAAAATACTTTAAAAATTAGAAAAATTTCAATTTATAGTATAATAACTTCTTGTTGAGTTGCAGGAGGAAAAACCTGGTATTTTCCGGGAGTCCTATCCCGGAAAATAGTTTTCAAAAGGCTTCAAAACATGTTTTGAGATTATTTTTATCTCAAAATAAGCGTAACATAACGTCATCGTGTTTCATTATATAACATTTGAATTTCGGCGACGAAGCGAAAAGATTTTAAAACGGGATCCATATATTATTTTAAACAAGGAATCTAAAAATTTAAATTTGTTCGCTAAATTTATTTCATAAATAGGGAGTGATATTTACCCATTTTAAAAATAGTTAATAACTGATATTGGTAATGATTACTTGAAAAATAAATTATAAATGTTGCTGTTTCGATACTTAAATGCCAAAGTATTCCTGTTTACTTGAATAAAAATTAATAATTTTTTTAAAAAATGGGGGGGGGGGATATTTTTTTTTGAGTGGAGGGGGGGGGGGATAAGTTACTCAATCACTGAACCACCCCCAATGAAAATCTATACCTACGTGCCTGGTAGTTTGTGATATTCATCAAACTTTTTTTTTTATTTAAACAGAAGTTGTGAGGAATATATGACAAAAATAAATTCTTTTTTCGTTTGTGAGAGAATAGTTTTTAAACTCGAGAATAGGTTCATAAAATGGTTCATAAAATATGTGGATGATACCCGAGTGAATTCATCCTTTTAAATGGAGTTAAGTAAGCTAACGAACAAAAGAAAGCGGTTCCATGTTGAAGAACACGCAATTCTCGTTCAATTTCGAGAAAAGAAACAAAAGGACATTTAAGTTTTGTTTTGTGAAAAAGTCGACACACAAGCGAAAAAGAGTCAATAAGTTGCCAATACTCAAAAACAAAAGGGAAAAGCACCAAATGTGTTTTCGTTTACATAAAATGTAGCTGTTGCTTTTACCGATGCAGGATTTTCGAGTTCGTATCACACGCGACCCCGCAGAGGGAGTATTATATATAACAAAAAAGATTTTCCTAAAAAAAATCATAACAATTGTTCAATATAAAACAATAACTTTCCATTCTTCAAAACAATAACTCTCGATTCTTCTGGGTAACGAATCCAAGAATAGAAAAAGTAAACCAGAATCGATGAAGTGTCATTTGACGACCTAGAAAAGGCATGGCGACAATAAAAACAGTTACGGTTCGCGTGAAGCGATTTACTCGCAATTATATTCACACTTTTCCTCTAAGTTTAACGACGGGATGTGGCAACACTCCTCGTTGACTCCGCAGAATGGGACCAGCCCGAACTTTCGTCGAATGAGCGCCATTTTCGACACTTGAAACGAAAAAGAAAAATTAATAATTTCGGAAGTCATGCGAAGAATTTTTGCGATTAGAGTCGCAAAGTTGCTAATCCAGATTTTTATTTGCCTAATTCGGATTTTAAATACACATTTATAAGAAGATTTTTTTAATATTTATTCGATTTTTTTTCTTGTATTGGGAAGTGGAATTTACACTTTTTTTCTGAATAGTTGAGAAATAATGTGAAATAATTTGCGTGTAATTCGAGATTGGTAAGTGAGAGGCGCGAAATAACAATGCTATTTTTTTATTTAAAAAAGGACATCGAAATTGGTAGCTGTTAGTTTTATTATCGATTTATAAAAATTACGTATAATTTTTATTTGTTCTTTCGCATCTATAAACCAGGTGCGAAAGGCTCTACTAATAAAAATTTCGTAAGCTATGCCTTTGTTTTATCTCTTTTGATTTTGATAAACGTCGCCTTGGGTCTACCCAAACGGGTGATTAAGGAAGAATCGAAATCTAAAATAAGTAAAAAAAACATTAGAACATATTCACAAAAACTCGCTACAACGCGTCAACTTTTGGTGTCAAAAATGGGTCACATTTCGCAAACTTCAGATCACAAGCCCGTTATTATTCTTTCCCCAACAACAAATATACATTATGTAATAATAATTGCTTTGTTTTCCCTATGCCAACGCGCAAGGTCCCTTAACTACAGCGCTGCAGTTAGTACGAAATAATCATATATATCCTTTCTATAGTATAGATTTCTATAGTGAGGAATCAGCAGCAAGAGAATTTCCCGGAGCCTTGACGAATCGTACATTTGCGTCATAAATATTAACAGTTTGTTTAAAATATGCATTTAAAAGAATTATTGCGTAAAGAACATCTTTAAAAAATATATTTCCACGGTCTAGCTAGAACATGCTTTTGTAGCTTGGTCGGTAGCTTGGCAGGACAGTTTGCGTATCTTCCTGCTGTCGGCGAGGTTTTTCTTGGTTACCCATTTCAATTTCTGTAATCTGCCGACATGACTTTCTATGTTGCCGAGCCCCGACGTACAGGGCCCGATTAAGACATTGAAGCAAGGGAAGCCCGCCTAGAAATGGGGGCCCCATTGCTCCCATATACACCCTGAAACATCAAATCGTGCTTTTACATGCACTAAAATCCTGGCCCCTGGATGGCAACGAAACACATTATAAATCATATTTAATAAACTTTAATAAGTAATGAAACTATTCCTAATATTCTTTATGTTTTTGATTATTTTTCCAATATTCGAACAAATTTAACACAAGTGACAACTTTTTTGTTGTTGTTATAGTTAGTAATGCCACTTTTTTAAGGTAAATTTAGTGGCAAACTATGTTAGAATTGTTAAATATTTATATAAAATGTGTGATTTGGGGGGCCCCTCAAAAATATAAAGTGTAAGAATAGGCCTCCTGGGCCTATTCGGTAATCAGGCCCTGCCGACGTAGTCACACCCGCTGATTTCATTCCACATGGAATGTGGAATAAAAACCACATGAATGTAACAGAACCGGATTTAAATATTCCATTAACTCTAGGAAACTCCACTTCTTTCTCTTCTCAACCACGTTCACCGTTCATTCTTAAGGGAAAGAAGGTGCCCTCTCTCTCGGCGAGAGAAACCTTTCTCTCCATTTCCTGGTTCATTCAATTGAAGACTTCAACACACACATCGAGCAAGCAACGGAACGGTATAATTGAAATAAAAGAAAAGTTATTTTGCCAGTTCCGAGCACGGTGTGGATGGATTGAAAGTGGATATGCTGCTATCAAATGAAATGTAGCACTAGCAATCACGGACAACAGGCACTAAAACAATTTAATCGATGACGAACACTTATTTAGATTAAGTATTTTTCTTAAATAAGAAATTACTTGTAGTTTATTTCCGTCAATTGCATATAACATATTAAAAGAAACTATAGTACAGTGACCATTCCTGGACGTGAAATAGAAGCTGTCCTCCTGGACCCAAGTCTTGCCAGAAGTACCTTCTAGAGGCACTTTTGTACATGGCCTCTCATCAATCACAGCATCCTGTCGACATGCATATTCATATTGAATTATAAGGCGAAGTTGTCATAACTCAAAGTGAGCTTTGCAAGCTAAGTTTACTTTTACTTCTAAGTAGCAAGCTTCCAAATTTTTAAATTCTCGTAAAAAATGTAAAAATTGGTATTTAAAAAAAAACTTATGCCAACTCAATTTTTTTTCCGAATGGTAGTAGCGACCGTCCTGCCAGGAAGAAGATTTAACCTCTATGCGATCTTTAAGATGTGTCCTAGCAGTACGTTTCGTCCTTCTGGGAGGACGTTGTACATTTTATTGTTAAACGTGCTCTCGGAAATGTAACGAGTTTGATATCGGGATACTCCTTGCCGTCCGCCTAACATTCGCTATGTAGAGTTATCTAGTGCCCATTCAATCTGTCGTAGTTCAAATGTTCGACGGTGGGTTGTTGTTTTGGAATTGAGGGTGCCAGCTCAAGTGTTGTCTTCGTTATCTGACCATGGTTCCAGAAAACGTTTCCAAATCTTTCCTTCGGAGTGATTCACAAACAATCAGCCACAGGACCCACTGTGGAGAGGTAAAGGCGTTCATTCACCCAAAAAATGTTCCAACAAAACCTTCAGTCAAATAACAATATAACATCTAAAAATATACCGTTTTTTTAGAAATTTAAAAATAATTTGGCCGACAAAGCTTAAAATGCATTTTTCCTACCAAGTTACGATGAAAATGTTTCTTTTGCTTCGAAAGCCTCATAAATTCTTCTTCTTCCTCTCTTCTTTTTTCCTTTCCAAGCAACATTAAAATTTTTTTTTTTTTTTGCCTAAGAATATTTTTTAAAAATCTTCTTTTTCGACTAGGATAGTCGAAACACGACGATTTAAACTTTAAAAAAAGAAACCTTCAAAAAAACTTTTAAACGTGATTTTCAAAGACACGCACTTTTTACACAAAAGAGTGTACTTACAATTAACGAACGTGAGAAAAGAGCAAAAAGTGACACTTCATTTTTTTATTCAGCCCCCGAACAATCTCTAGATCTTTCGCATCTTCTAAATCTCCTTTGATTGGCGAGATTGAATATATTTATGCTTTGCCATTTTGCCTGAACCTGCATACCCCCCCCCTCTTCATCCGATTGCAATGCAGCTGAATTCCCCCCGCCCCTTCCCCTCACTCTAAGGCCCCTCCCCCATTGATAAGGAAGCAGTTGTAGTTTTATAGTTAGTTTGCTGACTTATCCTTTTTACAAAAATACTGTATTTTTAATTTATTTCTTAATTTTACATTTTTATCGTCTTATTTAATTTGGCGATTTTCCTTCTTCTATTGGGGGAAGCAAATTTCATTCTCGACAACCCCCCCTTTGTAAGTAAAAGATTAGAAGATTAGCTGCCTCAACAAGCAGCCGAAATGCGTCAGAAACCGGATTTCACTGAAAATGTCACGAAAATACCTCCCGCCAGGGCCTAGCTACTAGAAGAGGGGGGGGGGAGGTAAATAATAAATAAAGCAGTAAAAAGCAGTAAAGCAGACGATAAAATAAACCCGCCAGTGACACATGCTCGACCTTGGGTTTCCCCCAAGACGTCACACTTGATATTTACAAAGAAAATAAGTTTCAAAGCAGTTAGGCCACTGATTCCTAATCTTGAGATGAACCATTGAATGTCAAATGTAACTAGCCTCAAACCACCGTTGTCTAAAAACACAAAATAAAATGCAGATAGTTAATAAATTGTAGATAATTAAAAAAAATTTAGACACTTAATGAAATTTAGATACTTAGTAAAATTTATATACTAAATATAACAATGATAAAAATAACATTGGTTTTGCAAATTTATTTAATTAAAAAAAATTCTTAAATTTGAAACTTTAAGATTTCAAATTCCTAAAAGATGCAAATTGTTAAAAAAGTGCATGTGTCTCCTAAAATGTATTTACGTATATATTTTTTAATTCATGCTTATTTCCGTGCACTAAAAATTGTTCCGTAGTGCCATTAGTATTTCGAAAAAAAGCCAACTTTAAATAAAAACATCATTCTAGCTCTAATTCAACACCACTAACAGTTTTCGATGCTAATTTAAATGTATAAAAAAAGGTAAGAATCTAAAATAGTCCACCTAAAAGGTCTTATTTTTGGAACCAATACGTCAAAAAAAAAGAGGAAGGAAAACTGCGAAACTCGAAGTTTGATCATAAATATTGTTTTGAAAACAATCGCGTGGAGTTTTATAATATTTTAATCAGACAATTCCTATGAATATTTCCCGGACTTTCTTTCTACTTTTCGGTGCAGTTTGATCGTTTTTTGATAAATGAATAAAAAAGAATGTAATTTTTGATGGAAGTTTGACAGTTACCACATTTTCTTTTTAAATTTCAAATTTGTTTTTCTACTACTTGAAATATATCGATCACAATATCAAAATTGTTGGTTTGGTTTGGTTAATTAACGTCGCACTAGAGCTGAACAGTGGGCTATTGGCGAAGGTTCGGGGCCTATCTCGAAGGAAAGACCCGGGAACGATGCCTCGTATTTTAGAACCATGGTCAGATGACGAGGACAACACCTGAGCTGGCACCCGATACAACCTCAATAGACGTCGGGACTTTGGACCCCGATCATGCACCAGTACCGTATACACGCCAGTATAATTTGTTGGAAGTTCTGGACGACTTTCTAGTATTTTTGTAGCGAAGTTGACAACCCTCCGATCGCAACATCACTACTTTTTACTATTCTTTGTCAAGTCCATCGCACGGATTCGAACCACCCATCCTCTGATTAGTAGCTGAACGCCTTTATCCACTGAGCAACTGGGGCTCTCAAAATTGTTATTATATTCAAAAGTGAAAGGTCACTAAAATCGATTCAATCGCTTTTGTGAAAAATGAGCATAAAATTTAAAAACTTGAAGCTCATTCCTTGAATATCCTTATTTCTCATTTGCTGCATTTACAACTTTTAACCCTTTGCACACAGATTGTGACTCTCAGTACCAAAATAACGACCTGTTCTTTTGTACCCTGCTCTTCAAATGGAACGAGAGCTGCATGTTATTGAACATAAAGAAAAATTTCGTTAATTTTTTCTTCATTTAACTTCATTTAAAAGCATGACATCTCTTGAACATCAACATATTTTATTTTCAATTTGTACTAGAGTATTGCCTTTAAGCAGTGGCGGCTCGTCCACTACAGCAAGTACAGCCGGGCTGTACCTAAATTCAGTATTTTAAAACCAAAATCAGATATTTTACTAATGTTCTAAATGAAGATTAGAATTGAAAATGAAATTCCTACGGTAGTAAGCAAAATCTCCGATAAAGAGCAAGCCTGTTACCGTAATGTACAATTCAGGAGGGGAAAAAACTCCATTCAGTCAAAACTGCAGCCAAAAAACGAAATTCGAAATCGGCTGCATCGTTGCCATGGCAACCTCTACGTAGTATGGAGATTCCTCCCCATGCTAATGCACTGCATTTGTGAGAAGGTACAGCCGAAATGAATTTTCTTGTTTTAGCTGCACTTGAGGTTCGATATGCTGATTGGCTCGTCCGTGATACGCTGGGATGAGTGAGTGAAACGATAACTTACGAGAATATCTCCAAACGGAAATGGTTTTCGTGATAAATTTACTGTGTGCTGTAGTTTCAGGACATGGTCCTGCTTTTGTTTTGTTATTTAAGTTAATATTAAAATTGACCGATTCGCATGTTTAAAAGAAAGGAGGATTGCTTTAATTTTAATAAAATAAGTAAGTGTTTTCTATTTTTTTCGCATGTTATCATTTCGTAAAAATTGAAAGGAAACTTTGATTTGAGTAGTAAATAATAAAGATTTTCCGTTCATGTATGGGTTGTAGAAAATAAGGGGGGATTCACATGATTTCGGCTGCAGTAAAGTTTTCGACCACGGGCCGGCCTTTAAGTCATCAAACTGACAATGCAATTTCTCCATTCTTACTGAAGAAGAGCTGCAAGGCATTCATTAGAAAAAAGAACAGGAACGGGGGATGTAACTGTCCCAAAAAAAGAACATAAATATCATTCATTTTCCCTCGATTGCACAGAGTTAAAAATCCTTTTTTTTTTTTTTTTTTGCTCGGCAAACAAACAAAAACACTTAAGAGGTACGAAATCAAAATTTAAACCAGAAAACAACGTCATTGCACTCTATTTTACATATAAAATAGTAAAGCATTTAAAAAAAAAGTAATCTTTCAAAATATATATCAAATATGTTGAAACTCGGAATGTGCTCAACATTTCTTTCTGAAAGCATCTCCTGTGCGTGTTGTGAAGTGTTTTTCCAGCGGTAACTCCCCCCGATTTCCATATTTGTGCTGAATTTGCCTTCAGAACATGCAAGACAGGGGGAGGGGGTCAAGAAAAATAGGAAGGTGGGAAAATAGTTGTTTGCCCCACTCCCCCATGCCCGGAAAGGAATGGGGGGGGGGGGGGGTTGCGCATACCTAAGCGTCTCATCCAATGGCCTTTCGAAAGTAGACATGACGTCATAAAAACCAGCTATTCCCCCCCCCCCCCCTATGGAGAGCTGCGATAGTAAATATTCAGATTATATAAAGACCCCAAGAGTGGAGTGTGAGTGACGATTTCCTTGAGGATACTTGTGTGGACAAATTGCGAGTGTTTCATTCTTCAACTGTTCGGTAAAACAAAACGAGTTCACTATGAAGGCTGTCGTAAGTTTTGAAACCTTTTTTCAGTAGATTTCAATTTGTATGTGTTGCAAAAGTAGACGTTTTCGCCTATTTTTCACTATTTTCTTATTTTAATATTTTCGAATATTCCCATCTAACTTTGAATATTTCTCATATGTGAGGCATGGTACGCTAAACCCCGTGCACATGTTATCTGAACTTGCGCTCATTTCTTTCGCTGTATATGCCTAAAACGTTATCTCGTTCACAACCTGTTAAATTTAGATGAAAAATGACTTCCAATTTGCCCATGTTATAGACTCC
The DNA here is from genome assembly GCA_963932185.1 of Troglohyphantes excavatus. Lineage (NCBI taxonomy): Eukaryota > Metazoa > Arthropoda > Arachnida > Araneae > Linyphiidae > Troglohyphantes > Troglohyphantes excavatus. The sequence goes on along the minus strand of OZ010671.1, from coordinate 71,200,404 downwards.
GTTAAGTCTTCAACTCTAGAAATGTGTCGAAATGGATTTAAAGGGATTTAGCATAACAGGCTTCATGTAAGTAGTAATTATCAAAATCTCAATATCCTTGAATAAAAAAAAAAGTTTTTTTAAAATATTTGTGTCTAAATGACATATGTCACGGACGGATAATACTACGATAAGCACAGTTACGGATTGAAGACATGGGGGCAAGAACCAGACAGCTCCACTTTTTCCTGATTTACACTTTTTCACTCGTATTCATTTTACTTATTTTTATCACAACCCAGGTAGCACGACCATATGGGCCCACTTGGGTTGGTAATGGGATATCCATATGGGCCCTGCTGGGCAGCCCATGTGGATCCAGAAAGAAACGACCCCTTTTGTTCTATACTGGCCCAGTTGGGGTTTTCCCACTTGGGCCCATGTGGGATTACTCAACTGGGCCGAGATGGGATTTCCCATCTGGGCCCGCGTGGGAAAACCCAACTGGGCCAGTATGGAACAAAAGGGGCCGTTTCTTTCTGGATCCACGTGGGCTGCCCATCAGGGCCCATATGGATAAACTATATTGCCCAGTATGGGGAATTCCATCTGGGCCCGCGTGGGAAAACCCAACTGGGCCAGTATGGAACAAAAGGGGCCGTTTCTTTCTGGATCCACGTGGGCTGCCCATCAGGGCCCATATGGATAAACTATATTGCCCAGTATGGGGAATTCCATCTGGGCCCGCGTGGGAAAACCCAACTGGGCCAGTATGGAACAAAAGGGGCCGTTTCTTTCTGGATCCGTATGGGCTGTCCATCCGGGCCCATATGGATAAACTATATTGCCCAGTATGGGGAATTCCATATGGGTTCATGTGGGACAACCCAACTGGGCCAGTATAGAACAAAAGGGGCCATTTCTTTCTGGATCCGTATGGGCTGTCCATCCGGGCCCACATGGATAATTTATATGGACCTGTGAGGGTTTACTACATGGATTCAAATGGGTTTTTCCACACTGGCCCTTCTAGATTAGGACACAATACAAGGCCAATGAGTTAGTCAACTTAGAACACTATTTAAATGGCTATAATTTCTTGAAATGGTGAATCTAAAGGAACTTCGTGTATTCTAATATTTTACCAATTTTTTTATTGTCATAATATATATAAGAATTCCATCAATATTTTAACACTTTGTTTAGTGACAATTTTAAGAAAAAAAAGTTAATTTGATAATGTAGTATTAACATATGTATTCAAATTAACCTGTCTTTCGATTTAAATTGGCGATTTATAGTGTTAAATGTCTATAAAATTCTTATTTATATGACATTTGAAAAATTGGTAATATTGAAATACACCAAATAGATTTTTTAGTTACACAATTTAAAGAAATTATAGGAGATTAGAATAGTGATCCACGTTGGCTAAATCATTAGCCCTTATGTAAAGTGTAAACTAATAAAAAGGCCAGAGTAAAGAAACCCATTTGAATCCATGTAGTGAAACCTCAGATATAAGTTATCCATGTGACCCCAGATGGGCAACCCATATGGATCTGGAAAGAAATATGCTTTTTATCTTTACTGGTATAGTTTGCTTGTATGGATATGTACTTTTAACTTGCTGTAAATCAAAATACTGACTTAAAATACATAAATTCTTTAAATTCAGCAGTTTGATTTACAGTAAGCATTTTAACAACAATTATACAAAGTGGAACTAAATTGTAATCAGGATTGCCACTTAATATTAAGATCAAAATCCCCCCACTTTTCCTAGAAGGTTATTGAAAAATTCTAGATTGAGAAATACATAAGATCTAACGGAGTTTTCAAATAATAATATTAAAGATGGTAAAAGTAAAGTTTCAGCAACAAAAAAAAAATTAAGTACAAAGTAATGAAAATAGTATTTTTACAAATTTATAATTTCAATAAAAATTGTTCAGTTTCCCTGACCTTTTAGGTACAGAAAAGAACATCGTCTTTACTTAAGATGAAGTGGCAAAATATCTGCTTATACCCAATCTAAAATTTAGATAGTTATATTCTTACTTTTTGCAAGACGAGTATGACAACAATATATCTTTCAGTTGTATTTAATAATTTTTCTATATTGAATTATTATTTTGAAATCAGGAAATTTTATTCTGGTAAGCTTATGTGATTTATAAGCTTCTCTTATTGTATTGGTTTCAAATACATAATAACATAGTAAATTGCATGTAATAATCTACATTACTGAAACTATTTTACAATCAGTCTCAGTAATGTAGATAATTAAAATGTAATATGATTAATATTTTCTACACAAAAACTGAAATAAAATACAAGTAAAGATCTAATGCTACAAATAGGCCTGCTGTCTGCCAAGAGGTTATGTCACAAAACCTGAAAATGAACTAAAAAAATTTCCACTACTAGGTAAGCTAAACTATCATTTAGAAAAATTGTAGTAGGTTCTACTTCAATAGGCTGATCAATAACGAGTTAAATATCATTCCACTTAACATTATATCCATAGCGAGGGGCGAACTTTAAACATTCTTATCTCATAACTCTATTTTGTGACTTACTCCACTTGGCAGTCAACCAAATTAAAAATGACAAATACATTTATTAAACTCAGTTTATTTTAAAACAATACAATTATGACTTTTACAAAAAATCATGTTACTTTGCCAGTTCCTTCTGATATCGAACTTGACATCTACCAAAACAAATATTGTTGTTTTACTTCAAATTTCACAACTACTTGTACACCAGCTTAAATGAACCTAATCAAACACAAAATGTTAGAACAGATTGATGAGATTTTTTAATATACTAAAATAAATATACTCTAACTTATTCATATAGACATGCTACAGCTCTTCCAACTAAAAAGGCTTAATTTAATGTATGTGATGATATTCAACCAGATTTTTGTCAAACAAAGCATGATTTTAAAAATTAATTACAAGATTTGACACACAAATATAACATGCTATAGTAAAATAATAGAAACTTGATTCGACTTTTATGTATTTTGTAAAAGATAAGTAAAGGAGATGGAAACGACATGTTTTTTGACAAAGGCTTAATGAATGGTCGTTCCGAGAAGCAATGTGTAATCGAATGTGCTCCAGTGGTGTTGGAACCACATTACTTTAGTACTTTAATAGAATTAACTAAGGATTTCTTTCCAATTAAAGTTGAAGATAATTACTGACAATTGATTATTCTTAAAACGAGATTACTAAAAGCATCGCGTTTAGCCACCAAGTCACTGGATTTAGGTGTATCCTTAGCCACATTACAGACCTTTATACGAGGCAAATATCCCTATCGAATACAATAAAGTATTCCTTCTACCATGGCATGCATGGCAGAGATATTTGTGGAACTATGCCATATGCGCTCTAGGTACTGTGTATGTCAAGATAACCATTTCTAAACAGCGAGACACAGTATGAAAACATATCATGTACTTACGCCAAGTATCTCATTTAAAAAGAATAATGCAAATAGTTCTCTGATAAATGCTTAACGCTAAGCCTAATATAGCTATAGCATTCAATCATCACTGTGTTCACTTTTGTCGACCACCAAAAAAAAGATTGCCTAATGGGGTCTTATAAACAATCTGTTCCAAATTTGGCATGCAGTGCAGATTTATTCTATGTAGGATTTAAAAAAATTATAATTTGACATGCCAATGATTTGTAAAAGTTTTTATCGGCCATGCAGTTTTTCTTCTTGCATACATGATTGGGCTTGTAAAATAAAGTTCATAACCTTTTCATTGAAGAAATATTTACAAAATTTAGTATTGCAAACAGGAAAAACCTTTTTAGTATATATTTGGGGCAATCTAATTATTGAAACAAACTGGAATTATGCCCCCTACCAGCTAACACTTAACTATGAAACACTTTAAACATCTGGATCTGAATGTTTCATATTTTCCAAAAATGCAATGAGGCCTCCTGAACATTTAAACTAGGGAAGCTCTGATATTCAGTGTACCACCTATTTAACAGTCAAACAGATATTCGGTTAGGTTCTGAATAATTTGGCATTTTAATTATTTTTGTATAAATTTGTAATGTAAACATTTTTATATAATAATTTAAAGTAAAAATTATCACAATAAAAAAACATATTTTGAATAACATTAAAAAGGAGATTATCAAAACACATTGCATTCTTGCTTGAAAAGTGACATAATCAAAAAATAATGTTTGAGTTATTTCAACTTTGAAAATGGGACTGTAGTTGTGTCGCTTTAATTGCCGTCAAGCAATTGTTTTTAAAAAAAGTTTTTTCCATTTCTGGAAACACAATGATATTGAGCTTTCAGGTTTGAAACAAGAGTGTGACAAGATTATTAAAAATTACTTAAATCTGATCTAACACCAAATCGTCACTTAAGCCGTGTCACCATGTAAGTCTAATATTACTGCGATAGGACTTGCGTAGTACAATGGCTTAAGCGAAGAAATATAGTTTTAATGTAGATACTGGAGATAATACAATTAGTAATTGAAACCAAAATATAATAACTATGGGGCAGAATATATAGAACACATGCATTTTTAAGTTGCACCTAATTACGATTTCTCTCGTAAGTATTTCCTCCTTCTGGGAATAAGTATAGTTATAGATACTGCAAACAGAAAGAGAAGTATTTCTTTTCAAATTCGCTATTATTTCGCTAAGTTGATTATGAAACTATAAGGATGGATTAAAAATTTATTGTGTGGGATGGAAATACATTATCAGTAAAAAAAATCGCAAGTTTTAACATTTAATAGAAAGTTTAGTTTTATAAACTAACATTTTACAAATTCCTTTTTCAAAATACTGAAGAAATTAAGTCTATAGTTGAAATACATTCAAAAGATTTGAATTTTAAATTAAGCATTCTTTCTTTTTTTTAAATCGTAACTTAAATGAAAAATTTTGTAATTCTTACTTTCAATTAACGACTTTTGGCCTTCGCAGCTTTTCTAAAAATCCTATATTCGCAAGACTAAAACGTTGCTTATCGACAAAAACTGGTTCGGTTGCCAAAGAACTCCATTTCCGTTTGGAGGTGGGTTGCCAGATTTGGCAAAAAATTAAGGCAACCATAAAAGATAGATTAACCATGGAATGTTGTATGTTCAAGGCAAGTTTTTATTTTTGGATATATTTCACATTTCGGTATACTGTAAATATTTTTTATTTGTGATTTTCACATCAGCACCGATGTTTTAAAAAGTTATTTACTTCAAATGTGATAATCGAAAAATATGCAAGGTGCTTAAATTACAATTAACGATAAAATTATCCAGCCAATGTGAAACTAATAGCTGTTAAACTTCATTTTGATTTTAGTTATCACTGTGTTTTGTACAATTATAATTAGGTGTTTTAATCAACTGCTCCAGGGTTTGCATGCAAGTACCATAGTCGACTGCTATAAGGGGTACCAGCCAGAATGCTAAGTAATCGGAGGCCGAGAACACAATTGCCAGTTATGGCTAAGCTGCGCCAAACCATAGTTTAGTTATGAAACCATATGGATTAAAATATGGTTTATTAAACTGACATCTCGGAGAAATAAAAACAAATTCGGGTGAGGAACATCACTCATCGTCTGTCAATAAAGGATTATTAGTACCAAAATGGCCTAGTCTTTTGTTGTTAAAATTAGGGCATATATTACCTTACATGTGTGGGAGCCATGACGGAGAGAAACTTGGCCAAGTAGAGTGGAAAAAGGGGTGTATTCAGCTGCATTCAAGGTCATGTCTACACTGGGAGGTCCCCCTCCTTGGAACCAAGACTAACCTGAAATGTAAAGGAAAAAATTATAAACAGGAACTTCTGGTAATATATTTTATTCAGTTAAATTACGGTGAACAGCAATCCAAGGCCACTTTTCTAAAATTTATTCTACGCTAACCATACTTGACAACAAATATTGGTTTTGCTGATCAAAGAATTGCTTCCTGCAGGTCTGCCAAAAAGAACCACAGAATTGGCGGGAAAACAGGGTTACCATTCAAGTGTATTTTTAATCATTCCCATGCAATATTCTTTCCAAGTTAATAGAAATAGGGTCGAAATAGCATAGTTAGTTGTATTAATTAACACTACTGTTACACAACTGTAGATGATTTAATGTTATTCTGAAATAGTACAGGAATTCGAATAACATAATTTTATTGGTTTCAATGCAAGAGATTAAGACAAAATGTTCCTGAAATAATCTTGTTTGATAACAATGTAAAAAAATAGCAAATTCATAACTTAGATTAAATTTGTGTGGTTACAACAACATTAATCCACAATAGACTCTTGTACCATGTACGCATTGGCACCGAAACGAGTCTGGCGGTCGCCATACATATTTTCATCCAAATAATGATTGTTTTCATAAAAAGATTCTAGAAAAAAATTATCAAATGTTAAATGCTATATTTTATCCTCGAAACCGCTTTGAGCCACCTGTATCGTAACCCTACATTTCAACTAGCATTGCATTTGCATTGCGGGTATTTGAATATAATCTCAAAATAGTACCAACAAAGAAAAAACGGGGCATCTATCTGAAATAAGTTGTATAAAATGTATACACATAATTTAAATGAAGTAGTACGTACCTATTTCGTTCATAATATATTTTGCTGTTTAAAAAATCCACGGAAAAACGTGTTGTTGTTTTGATGATACTCTGGAACCAGCACAGGAATTATAGTCTCTTTGACGTAGTACGCATGCGCGTTGAAATTGAAATCTTCTTCGAGGATATCTAATGGGAAGACCATGAATTTCCATAAGGGGGGGACCATATAGAACCATGTCAATCTATGTGAATTTCCTTTTCACTTTGAAATAACCAATAAATAAGAAATCAGAATATTAAACTGTTTTATCTTGAGTGAAAACTTATTAAAATAGTATTGTAACACTAAAATCACTTCCATTAAGTAACTCTAAGCGTTATATTCAACGAAATTGATCATCTGGGTTCAACATGGGTTGTTGGTGGGCAGATGGGCCCACACGAGCCCAGCTATCCCATGTGGGTCCCACGTCGGCCCATGCGAATCCCATGTACGTGTGCTACCTGGGAAAGGACAAAAATCCTCTACCGATTTTTGCAAGAACAAGACAGCTAGCTATAAAAGAAATGGAGCTATACTTTTGTATCATACGATCAGGGCCCGATTAATAAGACCTTGAAGCAGGAGAAGCTCGCCTTCAAATGCGGAAAGTTCCAATTGCGGCCCATGGCAACCTTTTGTCTGGGCGATAAAAAAATGTTTTCTTCTTTGAGAATATAGGAAACCTGGCTTCCTTCGGCCGCAATTGGGCTATTGCCTTCAAACTAGGGCCCCTATTCCAATCAAATATCACAAGAACAGGTGTGTGTGAGTTTTACAAAAGTAGGTCTATTTTCAAAAGTTACTTCAGTAGCAAACCCTGTTTGTGATGATAATTATTATTAAAATAGTATGGATGATTTGGGGGCCCCAGAAATCTAAAGTATCAGCTCGGATTTCACGGGCTTATTCGGTAATCGACCCTGCATACCATGTACAGTGTTTTTCGTCCTTCATGAATAATTTCGAAAACTGGAACTACCTGGTTCTTATACCCACGTCATTCATTGCCGATGCTCTATTTTGGCTGCTTGTAAATCGCTAAATAACAACAACATAAAAGTTGTAACGAATTTCTTTGAAGACTTCATAGGGTCTTCCGTTTTTGTGAGTGTATTTTGAGTAAAAATCGAATGTAGGTCTAAAAATTTGAAATCGGATGAAAGTTTAACCCTTTTGCACTCGCGAAACATCTTTTGATATTTACATTCTGTTTATGGAACATCCCATTCCTGTTCTTTTTAAAGAAGTATTTTATAGCGTGTTTTCTTTTACATTTAGGTTAAAGTGATGCGTGAAGCTCCATATTAATCGTTGTATACCAAACATGTTTTGTAGCTTATGACATTGGTGAAAGGTTAAAAAAAAGACAGTGGTTGTGAATAATGTCACTCTAAAGAAATTTATAACTCGTACTCTTCGAGCATGAATGGACTGTAGTAGAGCGAATATGACGTCATAATCGTGAAACCAACATCTCAGACCGAATGGCCTCAGACACGTGACTTCATTTCAAAATTATGAATAAAAAAATACTCGCGATTGACTGATGAATTGGGAAATGTGTAACAGTGAAAAATTATGAATGGAATGACGTCATTAACCACGTACCTGAGGTCATACATGTTGGCCTCACTTTGATGTTAGCGAGTTTACAAAGTTATGTTTTCTCTGCTATGAAGGATCTATGCTCGAAGCTCGTACTTGATATTTATAGATGACAAAATGAAGTCCTATTAAATTTCGTGAGATAATAACTTTTTAAACTCGAGAACATGTTGTTCTGTTTCATTTTTAAAAGCCGAGGGGAACAAATAACACGTCGTCCTTTTGGTGACCGAAAGGCGACACTGGAGTGCAAAGGGTTAATGAAACAGATTGATACCCAAATGATGTCATACTCTTATAAATGGAGTTAGATAAAGAACAAACTAACGCAATAAAAACTTTTTATGTTCAATAACATTCACTTCTTCTTGAAAAACAGGGAACAAAAGAACGGGTCGTTATTTTGGTGGCAATGAGTCGCTACTCGGGTCCAGAAGGTTAATACAGCCATTTCGAATTCGTAACCTACATCCTGTTCAAAATAACCTAAATACAGTAACCGAGACAAATGTATGCAGAAATGAAAGGAAAATTCCAACAGTTGAAGAGGAGGATTATTGCACTGCTTTAAAAAATTGAGACGTGATTTAGAGTGGAGAGTAAAAGAAATCGGTGTGTTTTTGTATGGCGTGTTTATTTTCCTTAAGAGCTAGAAAGGTATTTAGAAACTTTAAAATAGACATTCATCTGTAAAATGTTGCAGTTTTTTTTTATATTTAAAATTCAAAATAAATTTAATTTTTTTTTTTTTTTTTAAAAAACGAACTTTAAAATTCTTTATTTGTTTAGTTTTCTGTAATCAAATACCTCATCCATAATTTATACAATTTTTGTGAGTTTTGGTCTTATGAGTATTTTAGTAAAAATGATTATCAATGTTGTATTTAGAAATTTTAATGCCTTAAAAAATTCTTAAAGTGTCAAAATATAAAATTTAAAATCATCTCTAAAATTTTGACGATAAATTAGAAAATTTAAACTTGTTCATGCAAGATTTTGTTTCGGACATTACTGATGTTAGAATACACAGCCAATTTAATTTTTTGTCATATTAAAAGAAAAATTAAATTTTTAAAGGTTTTTTTTAATTTTTAAGGTCTGTTTTTGTACTTATGATGCATTTGTGTCGTAGATAACAAGTCGTTGAACAAATATTTGATTTTCATAGTAAATATTTTATTTGGAATATTTAGTTAATAAAAAAAATGGAATATAAATAATATATTCCACATTTATCTTAATCACCATCTTGAGTGCAAATTACTTTTTCGAATTGGATTTTAATAAGCGGTTCCATTAGCAATGAGAGCAATGACAATAGAAATAAGTCACCAGCGCTGACGATTGCGATTTCAATGAACAAACAATTGACTATTGTGAAACTAGTTAACAACTTGTTAACGGACATTTTCTCTTCTGAAGGCGAATGTATCCTTACTTGAAAACCAGTCAGTAACTGTGTGCAGCGAGCTTAAAACTGCATGCGAGGAGAACGAGTCAGCTCAAATAAAGTTGCTCACTTATTTACTTACTTTTAAGTGATTAGTAAGGAAGCATTTCGGTCCTTCGGTTGCCTTTTTCAAAATAAAAACAGCCCACGTTTTTCGAAATGTTTTTAAAAACATGATAAATCTTGTGCGTCAGCATGATGCATTTGTCATTCAAAGCTCTAAAAAAAGTTCACTTTAAATCAGGTTAGTGTGTTGTGAATAAACTTAAGAGTTTCGAAAATTTAAGCATCTTATCATGGATGCTGTTGCTGAGAACTCAACGCTGGTTGTAAATAATAACGTTACATCATTCATTGGCACATAGCCATTTTTTAGTTGCCAAAATGTTCTGCTTAGACGTAATTTTAAAATAATTCAAATTGCTTAAGTAAAGCTGTCATTTGTTACGGTATTTTTGTAATCGTTAAAACTTCTTTTGCATCAAATAAATTAGAAACATGTTTCCATGTGTACTCTAAAAATATCAACGTCTTACTGACAAAATCACTAAAATGTATAAGAGCAATTATTGAAAATCCGCATTTATTATTGAAATATTTTGATAGGCTGATAGCTTTACTTAAGTGTATGCGTATTTATCATGGTTATGTTTCTTTTTTCGTGAAATAGAGTTCTCATAGTTTTTAACTGATATAGTTGCATATAGAAAAACTATATGTTCCCATAGTTCTTCCCATAGTAGCGGCCTACGCGAATACTTGGCGTAATTCTCTCAAAAGACCACTTGATTTTTTTTTTCAAGTACCTCCACATGAAAAATCCCTAAGTGAAACCATTGTGGACCAATTAGATGATCTTCTTGATTCGATTAACCCCTAAAATTCCCTGTTTTTAAATATAAAAACTCCTTACAGGAGGAAGCACACTCTCATTCGCAATGAAAACCTTCAGCTATAAGCAGTGTGTGTGAATGTGTATGTGTTCCCGGGTCTTTCCTTCGAGATAGACCCCGAACCGTCGCCAAGCCTAATGTGCGGCTCTAGTGCTACGTTAATTAACCAAAACCAAAAACCAGCTGTAACCAACTTATCTCGTATCTGAGGAATAAATCTTTTGAGACCCTAACTCCCCGACTAACTCCCCGGCCCTTATTATTATACTTTAACGATTGGCTGTTTCCTAACTATTGAAACTCTGAATAGTAAAAACAGACAATGTAAAGACATAATTATTATATTACTGAAAAGTATGAGAGTAGTTATTGAAACTCGATTTTTATTATTAAAAAATTTTGATAGATTGGCAGCTTTACTTGTGTATGCAGGTATACAGACACTGTAAAGACTTACAATGATTATAAAGCAAAACAAGGACATTTTATAATTTACGGGGCAAAAAATTTATTAACGAAAGACATTTTTTAAAATCTGGCAGTTATTTTTGGCCACTGTTTACATCATTCAGAATGATGTAAAAAATGACTTTGTGTAAAAATACGTTCGCCAAACTGAAATTTTCAGGTGCAAAATACGAGTGAGTAACTTTGCTCGTTTCGAACCCTGATCACAACTTGTAAAGCGATTGTCATTGTTCGGCTGTTTTACTACGCATAATAAACCAGTCAAATAATAAAGCCTTTAAAAATACTACTTTAATTTCACCCATAGAAGGAACTACAGCTGAGCGACTTGCACAAAATATAAGCGATGTAGTGGCGCAAAAATAATGTTATATTATGCCAATACAGTCAAACAATGAAATGACCATCGACCAATAATTGGTGTCCACCACCCTGCACGTTCGTTTAGTGGCGGCTCGTCACAGCACTGTCTTCGATTTTTGAAAATATATTTTTATTCATTGAAGTACAAACATTTTCAAGTCTATGCCCAATTCAGTTTGCGTGTAAAGAGAAAATATCTCTCACGAGCCAAGGCAGATCTGTAAAAATTTCAGCTAAGTACAATCATAAAGACGATTATAGAGCTTGCGTAGAACTACATCACAACGACGCAAACGAGAAAAAAAAGTCACATGACATTATTTAAATCGGGTCTGTCGATGACACACAGATCAAAGTCTTCGAAATGGCTCTTCTTATGATTGGCAGTGAGAACACCGACTCTGTGTTGGCAGTGAACGCTGTCATTCCGTTTTTCGTTCGATTGTATTGTGTGTTCCTTTTAGAAAAAAGAAGTGTTTTGCATTTTTGAACACTTTTTTTTCCCTTTGACCGAAAATGTTTCAATAATATAAATGAAATGCTTTTGTCGCTCTGCATCTTTTAATGTTACGTTGCAAAATAAATTCACACAATTCGACAACCCCATTCAGCTGCACTGCCACATACGCCACTTTACGAGGAGCCACCACTGGACCCTGGTTTCCTTCTATGGGTGAACCGAAAAGTTGTTCTCGCTCTCCACAACAACACAGGGGGGGACAGAAGAAAAGGCGTCCTTTCGAAAAGCGATCAGCGGGGGATTTGGTCTCGTTGAAATAAAGACGGATCTTTCGATTCAGCCTCGAACTGAGTTCGTGAGAAAAGAAGGAAGGTTGTTGTTGTTGTTGTTGGCAAGAAAGGTGGCTCCCAACCCCAAGTTCGTTTCTAACCTTGTCCTTCATATTATACAATAGGGTTACGTACATTTCTCTCTGAATGAAAGGACAGTCACACTGAATCAAACTGGAAAACCGAGTTATTTCACAATGTTTTCGCAAATTGAGAATTAGTATAGAAATACTTATTATAGTGTTCACTCTAGAAATAAAAAGGGGCAGGGCGCTGTTGGCAGTAAAAGGGACCCGTTTTCGAAAGGGCACTTCTTGTTTTTGAAAGGGCGCTTGTAAAAAAAAGTTTGGGGTAGGGGTTATAAAAAACACAGGGAAAAACACTTAGCATTTCATATGCGGGCACAGGTAACCCCGTGCTCAAAATTACCGCGGAATCATCGCGATTGCACAAAACGCGTAGTTAAAATGGAGTTTGTTTTTCTAGTGTCAAAATTCCCTTTAATTCTTATTTACATACAAAAAAAAAATAATCGATGCCTTCTTTAAAGACAGCTTAGGGAAGAAAGGACACTTGTGCTTGACTGAAAAGGACAAGAGGGGCGGAATTTTTTCAATAGAGGGCGGCATTTTTTAAAAAGGGGCATGAGGGCGCTATCGAGATGAAAAAAGGGCGGACTGCCCTTCAAAAAACGCCTAGAGTGAACACTGATATTATTATAGAAATACTAAACTGGCTGGTTGAAAAACTAGTGCTACACAATGGAGTATTGACGACGGTTCAGGATCTGACTCGAAGCAAGCACGAAGGGGAACCGGGCATTTTGAACCATGGTCATGTTACGATGACGAGGGCAACACCTGAGCTGGCACCCTATTTTCCAAATTCCATTCCCAGCCATTTGGAGCACGACAGATATAACGTACACAATCCTTCTCTACACAGTGTTCGGCATTCTAGCTGTTTTGGCATAGATACATTTTCTTTAGTTACCTTGTATTCTTTATCTAACTCCATTTAAAAGTAGAACATCACTTGGTTATCAACTTATTTTATTGACCCTTTCCATCCGAGTGTCGCCTTTAAGTCACCAAAATAACGACGTGTTTTTTTGTTCCCTCTGTTTTTAAAAATTAAAGAGAACAACTTATTCTTGAGTTTAAAAATTTATTACCTCACATATTTTAAACGAAATTATTTTTGCCATCTAAGAAGCACCAAGTATATTGGTAATCCGAAACTTTCTTCATATTGAAATTCCTCACAACCTGTTTTTTATTTGACAAATGTCAGAAACTACGAAATATATGTTTGATAGATTGAGATTAATTATTAAATTAACTATTAAATATATTTTTGGTATTCAACTTCACGAGCAAACTTTTTATTTTTATATTTCTTCACCCGAAACTTGAACAGAACACGTTAAAGAATAAGAAACAGGAACGGGGTATGTAACTGTTCTATAAAAAGAACGTAAATATCAAAAATGTTCTTCGAGTGGTAAGGTTTAATAACTGAACTCTAACTGTAACTGCTAGAAGGCTCAAACCTTGTTTCCGCTATGAGCGCGTTGAAGCCAATTGAAAGCAGCCATGCTGTGCCCCAATATTTTTTTAAGTGATTTAGTGGTGTTTTTTATTACCAAACCATTGTAGAAATATTAAAAGTATATAAATATTATATTTTCTTCTCATAGAATTAATTTTTATATTGCCAAACAAATAGTTTTTGCTCTTGCTATTTATCTACTTCGATTTTGACTTGCAAATGACTTACTATTTTAATAAAGCAGATTGCATTTGAAATTGGTTTAAAAAGAAAATTAAAAAAAACTCAGCTAAAAGCAATACACGTCGGCTTATTTTAACATGAAAAATATACGAAATATTGCTATAGCAAAGAAAGTGGGGTACATCATGGCTGAATCTACATCGGCTTCAAGTCAACAAAATGTCTTGCCGTATCCAGAAATTACAGTTAGAGATCAGTAGGTTTAATACATTTTTAATAATAATAAATCTAAAAAGAACAAAACTGTAAAATAAACGCTATCCGAAAAAAAACTTCTAATTATAGGGACTTATATAGGGAAATATACTGGACCTTTGTCAGCGAATAGGTGCCAAAGAATTTCTAACAATTAATTTTAACAATGCATTTTTTTCCCTTCCAGATCTTCGCACTGCTGCTGTCCATTCTGTTGGTGTCCTCACACGGAGCGACGCTGGTGTCCGCCATACAAGGAAAACACAGGTTCGGCGGCCACGGCGGATACGGCCACGGCGGTTACGGACACGGAGGTTACGGTCACGGGGGCTACGGACACGGAGGTTACGGACACGGTAGCTACGGTCACGGTAGCTACGGTCATGGGAGTTATGGTCATGGAGGCTACGGACAGGGTGGTTACGGACATGGAGGATATGGACACGGTGGATACGGACACGGCGGATATGGTCGTCATTAAGAATTTAAATGTCCAACGGAAAAAAAATATCTCATCTTTAAACCATTGCATGATTTGTTTATACTGCATTTTGCAACTGTCATCTCAAGTTTAATAAAATCCTAGTTTTATATTTTTGTAAGCTTGTATTGAACTGAACTCTTTATGTTGTCGTGACTTTCAACTCATGCATGTTTAATTTCTTACATCAGCTTCGACCTCATATTCTGATCATGATTCAAAATTACGAGGTGCTGTGGCTGCGAAGGGTAACCATTATGCCTTATTAATTTAAGTTAAGACTTTGGTTTGGTTTTGGTTTTTTGTTTTAATTAACGTCGCACTAGAACTGCACTGTGGGCTATTGGCGACGGTTCGGGGCCTATCTCGAAGGAAAGACCCGGGAACGATGCCTCGTATTTTTGAACCATGGTCAGATGACGAGGAAACACCTGAACTGGCACCCAACGCCTTCAATAGAAATCGGGACTTTGGACCCCGATTAGATGTATCGTGCACCAGTCCCGTATACACGCCAGTATAATTTGTTGGATGTTCTGGACGACTTTCTAGTATTTTTGTAGCGAAGCTGGCAACCCTCCGATAGCAAGATCACTACTTTTTTATTCTTCTTTGTCAAGTCCATCGCACGGATTCGAACCACCAATCCTCTGATTAGTAGCTGAACGCCTTATCCACTGAACAACTGGGGCTCCTTAAGTTAAGGCATGTAGACAAATTATGTGAAAAAGTGTTTTCATTCTTTTTTTATAAGTTTAAAAGTCAAACTATAAAAAAAAAGACTTAGTACCATACTTCTGACGCCTTAGAAGCCGAAAAATAAAATGCTGCATTGTTGCAGCCCTTCGTATCCACTAATGCAGCCCTTCGTATCCACTAATGCAGCCCTTCGTATCCACCAAGCCTCGTGTTGTCTGTGTTAAGGGTCTTACTAGAGGACATAAATAGACAACCAGACGTGTTGGGGCAGTTACAGACGGAGCGGGTCCGGCAAACACGTATGTATAGATTTTTAAATGGCAGGGTTCTACGACTGAGCAACGGATTTCCTTAGATAACTAATTCCCACCCCCGTTCACTCAACCAGAAGGGGAGAATACTCCACCGAATTGAACAAACTCGCCACCCTCTTAATGTTTTTTTTAACTTATTAATTTTTATTCAGGTAAACAAGAATTGACAGATAATACATAGCTGTTTGACAAGCAGACCTGTATGCAGACAAGCGTGTTCTTGTATCTCAAGTGCAATGTATTGATAACTTTATGCAAATGGTGTGACTGTTTAGGTCGTTGGCTCTTAGTCTATTAGCAAACACTTTCTGATGCCTTATCCCATGGAGCATGGAAGCTCTTAGGGGTGTGCGACGGATGCCATCCTGCGCTATAAGAGGGGCCTCGCGCCCAGCCAAAAAGTGTTTATAAAATTAAGAGAATCACAAAGAAAACAATTCTTATTTTTTCGAAACTTAATTTCTTCAGCGTTAAACAATTAAATTGTAAAATTATTCAAACATTTTAAAGGGAATTCAAAAGTAAAAAAATTTTAAATAAAAACTGTCGTTACGTTATATAACGCATATTACATAAAAAAAAAATCTGTAAAAATTGTACTGTATAGTTTTGCCCTGGAGATTCTGCATTAAAAATGGAGCTCTTACATATATTTAAGTTGGCATAGGAAAATATTTTTTTGGGGAGAGGAAGGTGCTTTAAAAATGTGGATGATGCTGTATAGTATATTTCCATTGATGGCTAAAGGGGCCCCCCGCAGGCAGATTAGCACTCGGCCCCGCGACAGGGCGGCCCTGTCATGGAGAAATGAGGAGACTTTGCGAGACGAATTTTGAATCGGATCAAATGGAGTTAGCCATACACAATTTCAGCTTCAATGGATGCGTCTGATTACTTCTAATTTAATTTTTTGCACCTCGCCCTTGTCCATTCGAAACATTGTACAGTAAGTTAGAAACGCAACGAGTATTATTTCATTGCCAATAACGCATTACTAATAAATAATCATTTGATTGGCTCGTAACTCACCAGGTATTTTACAAACTTTTTTTTAAACAACTAGTAAGATAAAATAATTCTATTCTTTAACCCTTTGCTATGTTTCGATTATATACTTAAATAAAATTTGTGAAGTCCTATCCCACACATCCTACACTTGCTCTACACCAGTGGTTCCCAAACTATTTTGGTCGTGGAACCCCAAAATTTGTTGCCAATGATCGCGGAACCCTGAATATTTTTTACTCAACGACTTTTCAAAATTTAATATCTGATACTAAATAAAACAAGTATTATTTTGGTATTTCAGATTTTATTGAATTAAGCAAAACTAAAAAAAAAAAAATTCATCATAGAAATAATTAATAAAAATACAAAACATAAACTAAAATAAATGGAAAATCTTTAATGTGAAGAATGCACCTGCTTCTTTGATTCCATGATTCTTTTAAAATTGGGCGTTAGGTTTGATAACTGAACTCGCATATCTGGTGCAGCACCAAGTCTGTTACGATATTTGGTTTTTGTCGCAACATATTTTGAAAACCCAGCTTCACACAAATAAGTGGTTGCAAACGGCAATAGAATTCGAATAGCCTGTTTTGCTAAATTTGGATATTCATCGAAAATGTGAATATATTAAACACCATTCTTATTTTTTTTAATCAAATAAAATTTGTCACGCGGAACCCCTAAATTTTTTCGTGGAACCCACTTTGGGAACCACTGCTCTACACTATTTCCCCCCCCCCCCCCCCCCCGACAAATCAAAATATAATAACAAATTAAAAACTTTCAAGATCGCAAGATTGACAACTTTTTTTAATTAGTTAAATATAATAATTAAATTAAGTTAATGCTTTTTTTTTTCATGTGTGCCCTTTTAAATGATGGCTAATTAAAAGAATAATTTTTATTTATATTCATTCATGAAATTTATCCTTTTCAATCAATAAAATTCATACCAATATTAAAATTACCAAATCTGTTAACTATGAAAACCTAAAAGGTAAAAACACTTGTAAAACCTACATAACTCAAAGAGGAATTATCCTATGGGTATAAACGACCTACCATCGTGATTAGAAAAGTGAGACGTGTCGACCTTCTGATTGTTTACGAGCTCTTACACATTTATCCCATTCCTACCTCTGACCTTTGTATCGGGTGGGAGGGAGGATGTCGCAATTGGCTGCAATATGCGCTTCCAACCTCATAACTCCTAGGGGTATGTTGGGGAATAAATGACCTACCATTGTGTAGAGAAAGGTGAGCCGTATCGACCAGGTTGGCAATTAATCCACTTTTACCTCATACCTTTGTATCGCATAGGATGAATGTGTCAAATTGTGTTCAAAGAAGCAGCAGGCCGAGCGAAAGGCGTGTACCAAGTATTCATGAACCAAGTTTTAAGCTACAGTGGTCGCAGGTTTCAATATAAAGAAACTGGTTGTTATCAAACAACACATGAAGCAATCTTTTCAAGTGTGTGGTAAACACAAATAGGTTCCCTGGTGTCCTTATCGTTCTATTATTTCCCAGTACTCACTGAGAAGCCATCGAGCAAAAAAACCAATGGAATATTTAAATTTTTCTAAATATCAAAGAAATACTTTCCGCACGCTCTCTACATTGCCTACTGGATTGAACACGTCACTATCAAACCGTGGGTACGAGTTCAAATCCCGAATAATAATTACATTGTTACTTGCAAAAATGGATGCCGTAAAAACCGCTCTAAAATCCAGTGTAACAGTTTTTCGATAAATCGCGCAAATTTCTTGAAAATCCTTTGATTTTTTTTTTTTTTTTTTGTAGTTAAAATCAAATATATCTATAAAAACATTCGGCTATGCAAATTAAAAATCATACCTTACGGTTAGGCACAATGAAAGTAATTTAAAAGTTGAATATTAGCTGGTTAATCTTCCAAATAATGGACTTTTCATTAGAATATAATTATAGAGAAGGGTTAGCTGTTCTTTATTATTAGTATTATTATTATATTGTCGTTTATGCCATTCCGAAGACCAGCACTCATTGGTGCTAACGCAAAGCATTTTTAATATTTCTGGCATTAACCCCGCTTCCGGCGTTTTTCAACTCTTACTTTGTGCAACAACCTGCAATTAGTGCAAAAAAGGGGAAAGAACGGTTCACCGATGCGTAAAATGACCGCACGATCCATAACAGCTCGTAACAGTTCCAATGCAAAGAGAGAGATATTGGGAACTTTTTATTCTTCCATTTCTAAAAAAAAACAAACCTCTCCATTCTGTGTGGTTAAGTACTTCCGTCATTGTTTTCATACTCTGCGAAGCGCAATAAATGGAAGAATTGCTTTTTTCGAGTGACGAAGCGGGACCGGCGAAGGCTCTTCGAGGGAATCGTTAGGAAAAGCGATTCTCTAATTTGATCCGTTTTAACGGATTGATAGCGTTCATTTGGAAATATAGGGGGCGTACACACATTCCACCTTACACCACGCAAATTCCGCCTCAAAAAACATATATTTCATTTCGAGACCTTGGTAAATACCATCAACAGAACCCTGGGCACACACAAAATAACGTGTAACAATAATTAACAATGATGTAATATGTAACAAACATTTTTGTTAAAAAAAATCAATTTGTAGAAATATACAAACACATTTCCAAAAAAAAATGGTTAAATTATAAAATATCATTATTTTTCTTCTGATAGTAAATATAAAATCTTGGAAATGGCACAGAGTAACCCGCCACGCTGCTCATATACAGCTAGTACCCTCATTTACAGCTTTCATCTCCTTTGAACAATAGTTTTTGTCATCTCAGCTTTCTTTCAAGCAGTCGTTTTGAAAATCTCACATAAAATTAATTTTTTTCAATTGATTTCAACCAAAATTAAATGACAATTTTTTTAAATGTTCAAACTCTGCAAATAATAAAAAAATCCCTTATTTTCTAAATTTATGTATACGATAAAATAGTACTTTTTACTTAGTAATTGCATCACTACAACTTAGGCCCATGCTACACGGACGTAATAAACGCGCGAGACATTTTGCAGAAGCCTCTGTGATGGGTACATATAAACTGTGGTTTGAATCATAGAGGCTTCTGCAAAAAATCACGCGCGTTTTATTACGTCCGTGTAGAATGTGCCTCAGAGGGCTCCCACGTTTGGCATATATCTTTCTCGTTAGGATAAGGGATTCACTCATTTGCTGCCTACTCCGCGCGAGCGTTTTCGAACAGAATGACGGCGTGAGATGTGGGTCAGGCAATCTAACTGAAGCGTCGGGCAAGTCATAATTGTTATAAAATCGCTTCCTTGTTATATTAAAGTTAGCGAAGCGATCATCTCTTATTATTATTAAGATTATCCCTTATTATGATTAGTTTTGTTCGTATATGTGGCTCGAGAGAGTCCGGTGTGTCGCATGTACAGAACTGCATTCCAGCAGATTCCAAACGTAGGAAGTGTTGCCAACAAATAACCAGAAAGAAGATACCCACGCTCCCAGGAAAAAAAGTCATCCTAAAACCTTCATTAAAATCTAAAATTGAAAATGTTTCGGTTTTTTTTAAGAAATTAAAAAAAAAAACAGTTTTCTTTACATTTTTAAGTTTCCTGCATAAATCTGAAAATTCTGCATAAATTAAAAAAGAAACTGCATTTCCCCTTCAATAATTTTAATAATACAAAAAAAGTATTTTTGCAGGTCTTTTTTTTTAAAAATTGCAGGTTTTACGAACGATTTAGAAGCAAAAACTTTTCATTTAATATATCTTTTTTTTTTTAAATTGCATTTTCCCTGCGTAAAAACCTTTTTCACAATTTGGAAGAAGGTTTTATGTTGACTTTTTCGAATACTCTCCTATCGGACGAGCTATTTATCGGCTTGAAGTTGGTATTAAATGGGATACGTCATACATTCATTAGAGCTATTTGTGCACACACATCTATCACTGCTTCATTTCAAATATACGTCCAAATGAGCAAAGGGCCGAGTAGGGCCCGGGCCCCGTCACTGTTTTTGTACCCTGGCCTCACAAAGTTTGAAATATTTTAAGCATAATTTAAGTGGGAAAATTATCGATTTGTATCAAATAAATATGTTACTAGTTGAATGAATTCTTATCTAATATTTTCCCCTGACATTTATACGTAATCCATTATTGTCAATTAAGTTTTTTTGGTTTGTTCTTCTCCTTTAGATTTTTTTTCTCAATAATTTATTTAAAATTGGGTTAATTCTCAGGTTTATTTATGTTCGCCTATTTTAAAAACAGTTTATAATTTTTACCAGTGCTCGATTTCTAGAAATTGAGGTACCGGAACTGTAACCTTCCGCGGGATGTGTGAGTGCAACGCATCAGCCAACAAACCAAAGTCTGCAATAGTAATTTTTTTTTCCTGAAGAGAGGTACCAGAACGCCGTTCCGGTGCGTTCCAGCTCAAATCGATCCCTGATTTTTACAATAGTTTATTCACATTACTCATAGAATTACACCGTTATGCTTTTTATCTTGTCATCTTTTATTGACTTGTCTTACAATAGGAGGTGTGCAATTGTCTGACGGAAGGATCGTTAACAATAATTCTTCAAAGCTCACAGATTTGGGGAAGGGCCATTCGGGTGTCGAACAGAGGTGGCGCCACTGGGGGTGCTGGGGGGGGCTGTAGCCCCCCCGTCGGGCAAATTTATGAAGTTCGTCGGGGAAAAAGTGTTAATTTAATTGTTAAAAACAAGTTTTTGTGAAACATTAAATAATTTTTTTTAATAAAATGGATCTGTGTCATCTCGACAGGCATAATTCCAACAATGTTACAGTTCATTGAAATCCCGACTTTTATATCCGAATAAGGGGCTCGGACAAGCATCCGATGGGCGCGAGTTCAATCCTCAGCATGTGTGTAACGATTTAGTAAACGGATGGTTGTCAAATTCGCCCTTTTCCCGACAAAGATACTATATTCTCCGTGTATGAGCTTGCTGGGAGGGCTGGATGTAACGTAAGGGTATTTAACGCAGTTAATTGAAAAGTAATAGTCAGTAAATTTAAGAACTTTTGGGGGGTTGTGGCGTTTTATTTCAAGATTGGTTTGTCGGGCTTGACATCTCATCGTAATTTTGATCCTGTCGATATTTTTACGTTTAGGAACTTTAATTAACCTTTTTATACAGTAATTTCAACAAAATAACAAACAAACAAACAAAATTAGTAATAAAAAATTAGGTAGGAAGTGTCTCTCTCAAAACGGCCGAGGTGTTTAAGGCATGTAACGTCAAACTCAACTCAAGCACTTTTTGGGTTCCGATAAAAACTCTGCATGCTCTCAGACGAGTATGAGTTAGAT
Organism: Troglohyphantes excavatus; assembly: GCA_963932185.1. NCBI lineage: Eukaryota > Metazoa > Arthropoda > Arachnida > Araneae > Linyphiidae > Troglohyphantes > Troglohyphantes excavatus. The sequence continues at coordinate 71,178,382 of OZ010671.1, read as the reverse complement.
GATAATGCAATTACGCCAACGCTGTTCAAGGCTTATGATTTCGTTACGTAAGTTTTCGTTATGTTAATGTTTTTGTTAAAGTTCACTTCGCCCACGCCCTGCATGCACCCTTTACACAGATACGATTTTAAAAACATTACATGTAAAGAAAAAGATTTTTACTCTTCGTCTCTCGTTTGTACAATTGATCATGGATACTGAGCAAAATACGTATCTCCGGTATTACCGCCTGTAAAATTATTTCAATAAACGTGTATTGATTCATCCATTTTACTGGTCATAAAAAAAAAAGCCTAAGGCCCATTTTACACAATTCTACATTTTATGTCAACGAGTAAAACGCGCGTGAGCTTCTCGGTGATTCGAGAATTCATACGGTATGGGTTCTCGAATCACCGAGAAGCTCACACGCGTTTTACTTGTTCGTGTAGAATGGACCTGCCTTACCTTAAATTGTACCTATTATAAAAACAAAAAATAAAACAGATTTTTTATTATACAACTGCAAGTCAAAAATTAGGAAAAAAACTCCGTTTTGAACTATTTTTTGTACATTGTCTTTACGAAACAAATTTGGCATGACGCAAAAAAAAAAAAATTTCATCCAACATTGATTACTTTAATAATACAGAAAAAAACCAATAGTCATTTAATTGCTGTCTCAGTTTACCATGTTTTATGTTCATGTAGTTTCATTTTAACGAATGTGGACAAATATATCGGATTTTGCGCAGTCTAGTTCCAAACGTAAAATTTATTTTACTTTTTGTCGAGGCAACCATTGTCACTTGACCATAGAAGAACAATTTAGCCGTCCACGGCAGTCTGAGAGTCGCTTTATTTCCCAGACCAGACAGATGCCTCCAAAAGATAAAATCAGTTTCATCGAGTGAGAACATTGGTCCCTCTTCTATGTTTCTCGACCCCCTTGTGTTTCTTGACAAAGGGACGGCAAGACGCCCCTCTCGACTCGGATCCAGTTCAGCCTTAGGGGGTATACTAAACTGAGTATGCCCCCTAAAGCTGAACCGAGGCGGCCACCGAGGTATTGGGAGCAATGCCGCTAAAGGGCAATTAAGGTGGTAAAAATGTCATCTGTCACTTGTTATCTTCATCTTCAAAGGAAAAGAACTAAAGGCAAAATATTTTCATTCAAGAACACCCTTTTCCATTTTATAGTTTTTTTGTTCTTTTAGCTGGCTTTTCACTGGCAAGCTCTCTTTGAATTTGGGGGTCACGCATCTGCATAGGATAGGACACAGAGAGGACTGGTGTTGGTACACTAGTATTTAAGGTTTCTAAGAAAAAGGAGGTCCAGTAAACGAACCGATCACTTGTATTGTACGAAGCAGTAGAACAGTCTGAGTTCCGTTCTTTATGAAAGGTTTAAAAAACTTGATAAAGTTTGCTGTTTTTAATTTTTAAAAGAGTAAAAATGCAGTAAAGTAGGCAATGCATTGAGATTAGTGAGTGTCCGATCTGCGAGGATCTATTATCATATAGTGGATTTGGGAACTACAGTACCGTCAAACTTTGATGCAATTCGTATAAGGTGAGATGTCTTAAAAATTATTGTGATTTTTTTTTAATTATTTGTACATGATAATTTAATAATATTTTATTTATTTTGTTAAGAACGGAGTCCTATCGTTTGTTGATTTTTATGTTTTCTGGATTTCGAAGAACTATTGCAATTTTTATATTGCCTATTTAATTTATTTAGTATGGTACTTTTTTCTAACAATACATTTTTTATATGAAGTTTAAAAAATACCTTTATTTTTATTACAATTTTTATTACTGTACATTTTGTGAAATTTAAATTTATTTGTAATTTAATAATAAAATATCAATATGGAATAAGTTTTTCATGTGGGATCGTTAAAATTAATATATTGAGAAATATTTGTTCTAAAAAAATCAGTTCAGAAGAAATCAGATCCTATTTTAAAGGACAATCATGGTTCAATTAGGTAGTCAGAAATAGTTTTCCATTGAATGGACAGTCGTTAAATCCATTAAATTTTTAATTAGTCCTACTAGGTAATTTAAACATGTTAGTGTAAGTAAAATGAAAATATAAGATTGAATTGATTAAAGAAATTTGAATTTTTAACAAATATATATTTCCTAAATTATTATTAGGTTAAACAAAAGTCAAAATATGAGATTTTTATGTATTAGACACAGGCGATTTCATTGTCAATTCAGCTTTAATTTTTCAGGCTGACTAAAAAATTAAAAACGACATTTTTTCTTATGTAACAAACATTTAATTTTGTATGTTCACTGTTTCATACGACATTAAAATTTATAGAAAATTTAGATTACTTCTAAAATTGAACGAAATCGCTTCAAAGTTTTTTTTTTTTAAAAATATATCATGGTGAAAGTGAAATGTTACGGATAACAGATTGGATTGATTTTAAGATACACAGAAAGTTAAGTATTAAAAAAAATCTTTTTAATATAATTTTTTCAAAAATAGTACAAATCCAAAATGTCTTCGAAAAATTAAAATATTTCTTTAAAAAATATGTCACACTTCCTATTTTTTTGTGGACTTTTAAATTTGTTATCTCTGTCGTAAATATATTGTTTGGAAAAGGTCGTGGAAGAAATAAACGAATGCTTAAAATTTTTTAAAAAACTTTTTCATCCTACAGCTCAATATTATGAAAAGAATTTCATAAGAAATAACTCATCGCTCATTTCCGTTGCCTTTTATAAATATAAATGTTTTATCATTGTTTTTAAATAAAAAAAACCCCACTAAATTAAATGACAGAGCGGTATGATTTGTAAATTTTTTTTTACTTATCTTTTCCCCACTATACTTTAGGTTTGCGAAAACTGTAAACGAGTTAAATAGTAATTATTCCAACATAAAAATTATACTTGTTGATTGCAGTCCAGAATATTTGAAACTCTGCAATTCTTTAGTAATAACCCATTAAATATTACAAGCATTTAGTTATAATCATTTAGTTACGCAATATTTATCCTCGACATGTTATTTAGGAAAATTTTATACGTGTATTTTACGTCGGGGATATTAGCCCCCCTGTCGGGGAAGACTAGCCCCCCCCGTCGGGCAATTCCTAGCGCCACTACTGGTGTCAAAATACTGAAAAGCCTTCTTTCCTTCGAGTTAGACCCCGAACCGTCGCCAATAGCCCACTGTGCAGCTCTAGTGCGACGTTCATTAACCAAACCAAACCAAAAGTCCATCGTTTTCGCAGTGACCATTTGATTCGGCTTCGAGAAGATTTGTCCGTCTGGCGCTCGCTCATTGGCCAAGCGTGTCCTTTTCTTCTAGCCGAGCTCGCTTACAAATGGGGAGTGGAAGGAGGCCGCGAGGTTAGTTGTACTTTCCCTGCTGCGCGCGTGTTTCACTCGCGATTCCTGTTCCCCGCGGATACACACGCATTTCTCCCTCCTCCCCCCCTCCCTGATTGGAAGTGAATGACAACCCCTCTCTCGAGTGGATCGCGGAATTGAATCACGATGATGGAAATAAAAGTAAGTTCCCCTTTCATTTGTATCTAAAAATGGACATTTTCTGGTGTGGGTAACGTCGTTGATTATTATTACTATTGACTCTTATTTAAAAAAAAAATTAATTAATTCAAATAAATTATACACAATTAAAAATGCATGTTCCCTTTTGAAGAAACGTTCGTCATTTTGGACGAAACGGACGCCTACCAAATCCTCAGATTAAATATTTCGTCAAATTGAAAAAAAAATATTTCGTCGTTTTGTTCACGAAATTTATTTCATCAAAATTCATATAAAAAAGCGACGCCTCGACTCGATCCAGGAATCTGTTGGTTCGAAGTCAGAAGCGTTATCGACCGAGCTCATTTGAACTGCGGCAATTTACACAACAAGAGACAAAATCAGGCTTACCATGAAAAAGCAATCAAAGTAAAATACTTTCGTTAAAAATTTGAAAAATCTTGTTTCGTCCGAAGTCAAGCGATTCAATGACAAAACGAGAGTCAAAATGTATAAAAACAGCTCTGACAATCGCAGAATGCTTAAAAATTAAAGTGTTATTTCTGAGCGTGATTAAAACAAATCTATAAAATTTAAATTCTAATAATCTATCTATAACATTAAGTAGTTAAATTAAATGTAGTTAAATAAATTAAATCCATAAAAAGGTGTTGTTAGGTCATCGTAGCCTTTCTATTTAGCGGCACATGAGTGGTGGCCGAACTCAGTAGCATTGATTAACTCCTTAATTGACATTTTTTAGTTATTCACTTCAAGAGAAAAACGCATCTCCAATTGGAGTGAAGGCGCTTTTCCTCATATGCATTCCAAGCCTTTGTCGCTCTTTTTACTACTTTCATGTGTTCCTACACCAAAAATGAATGCACGTGCTAGTACAGCTCCTTAAAAGCTATCAGTATCAGATGGCGAAGGGAAGGGGGTATACTGCAAAGTGGTTTTACCCCTGTAACTTCCATTTTTTGCCAACAAAAACTCTTAACTTGTATATAACAAATTACGATTAATATGTTTTTATTACGAAATGCAACTAAAAGAAGAAGTGCAGAACATAACAAAATCAAAATGGGGTGTGTCTGTGCCGGAGCACGGCCTAAAGGGTTTTACGTGAAACGTCATTTCAGCAGATTATTGAAATAAGAATTGGTCAGTAAACAAATTTCGTCATCAGAAAGCATATACGCAAGCTGTTACGTATGACGCTACGAGTACTATCCACGCCCCATACATTATTTTTTTTATGTAAAGATTTAATTTCTATCGAACCAGACCAAATTTAAGTCAATCGTGCTATTTACCACGGATTTATAGGTTGAGAATGGATCACTCTAAAAGCGTAACAAGATTTTTCTATCGTAATACTCCATGCAACTGATGTTATAGACGTTTCACGTCAAATCTTTAAAAGCTTGAACATGGGGTTGCAGGGCCCGATTAAGACATTACAGCAAGGGAAGTCCGCCTTTAAATGGGGACCCCATTGATTTCAAATAGACCCGGGAACATCACATCAAAGTTTTGTATGCACCAATATATTTACCCTTTATTGGCAGTAAAATAAAACATTAAAATAATATATCAAAACATATTAATAGTTAATGTTTATTACTAATATTCTGTATATTTTGATTCTTTTTCTTCTAATATTCGAACAAATTTAACATAACAAATGACAATTTTGTTTACCGAAGTTTATAATGCGATTTTTTTAAATTTAGTAGCAAATTATGTTAGGTGTGTTAAATGTTAATATGTGTGATTTGGGGGCCCCATAAAAATGTAAAGTATAAGCATTGTCTTCACGGGCCTATTCGGTAAACATGCCCTGTGGGGATGCACCAGTTACCGGCCGTTTGGAAAAAAATGCTTAGAGCATATCAGCGTGTTTTTAAAAGGCCTTTCAAACAACGTCCCTTCAAAGGCTTTAGTTTTAAAATGGAGATAAATTCCATTTTACAGTCAAATAGGCGAGTTGTTCAGTAGTTACACGTTTGGCACCGTTCGGAAACGGTCTCAACGGATCGGCAATCGGCACATTCACTCTATTGCTCAAAACTGTTTATTTGATCATAAGTTTCTCTCAACCAAACTTTCGCATCCCATTCAGCTGCTACCGCTCCATTTTAGCCAAACACGCCATTACGACTGTAACTGACTACACATTGAATGCTGCATATACAAACTATTAATTTTTTTTAATTAAATTACATAATTTATTTAAGTAACTTAAAGTAAACTTACTATTTATTAATCGGTATAATTGAAATTACTAAATAAATCTTTTTTTTTTATATTTAATAAATGATTAAGCAAAATATTTTGTTTGACAGACACTAAACATTTTCATTCACACTTTTACTAATTCAAATTTATACCTATGCCAGCAGACAAATAATAATTTGGAAAAATGATCATTTCATAACAACAATAAAATATAATTACAAGAAAAGGATATATCATTTGATAAGGCATTTAAAAACAAGTGGTAATTGAATAAGTGATTTACAAGACAGTAAAACAATTATATGTTTGGCGATGAAATCGCTTAAATTATTGCAATATCCTTCATCCGAATCACTTTTGTAAACTCTTGCTAATGTCTTGATTTAAGAATAAGATTTTGATTAATTTTTACATCAAGCACGCCATATCTAATTTAGATTACAAATTCTCACTCTAATGCACTCTTACTTTCAATTCTTTAAAATATTTCACAATGAATATCGTTAAAATATAAACTTATTTACAACTTTAAGAGAACTCTTAAAATTGATTAACATTTATAAAACATCTGTAATAAAGTATGTATAGGACAAATTATTTAAACAACCAAGCCGGACCGCCCTTAGGGGTGTGCGACGCATGCTCTTCTGGAGGAACCCCGCGCTTATTAGAGAACAATGAGCAACATGAGAATGTTACAACATGAATGTTACATGAATTTCTTATGGAACGCTTTTGACGTAAAATTTCTTTAAAATCCACTAAATAGGATATTAGGATAAACACCACGTTACTATTTTAGGGTGATTCATTCCGACGCTATAACTCCATAGCTAATATAATGTTGTGTCGTCTGATCGAAAATTAGGCTTATTTTTATTTTCCATATAATCGAAAATGCAAATTTTTTTTTAAGTAATAAGGTTATTTAATAATATACTCTATCATATGCAAATTATATGGTATATATATAGTAAAAGTTTATTAAATTACAGCAACACAATCCGTAAATGGTTTTTAAATTGAGCTTCGGAGTTTTTCTCGAATAATTAATTTGAACATTAATTAATCGAATTTCTTTGAATAATTAATGTCCTTTATGACAACACTACGAAACACATTTTTGCTGAAAAAAGTTTACACTCTTTTGTTTGGAGTAGGGAGGGGAGGAGTGCCTTACAATATTTTATTTATTTTAACATTTTACTAAAAGAGCCCGCGGCTAGGTTCGCACAGGGCGGTCCCGCTGCAGCTAAAGGCGGCCCTATTCCGCACTGCACCATTGGGGGGTCACTTATGCAACGACAGATTTAATGTGTCTTTTTAAACACTCTGCAAGGTGAGTTTTCGTTTGTGCTTACGTGGATGACAAACTCTAGATCCTGTAACTTCAGAGGATCATCCCCAGGCGATATTGGCTCGTCTTTAGTTTGACATAGTTTCATAAAAGTTTAGTTATGGAAATTAAATTTATTTCTACTCTTATTTATTTCTAGAACATTTCTCACCCCCCCCCCCCCCCTCCCCCCCAAAATTCGTTTTCTTTTATTTTAGTGAATTGAACAAGATTGTGCTTCTCTTTTGTGATACAATTTTATATTAATGATTATAAAACTTATTTGACAGTGATAGAAGATAATGGCATGATTTCCACAAATAACTCATTTATCTCTTATTGTTATCTCGTGCAAGTTTTCCTTTTGCAGATTTCTGCGAAACAATCGATCCAGATGTAGGTCAATTAAGTCAAAACATAAATTATAAAACTATGCGAGGCAAGATTGATTGCAGAAACGCGTAAAGATCACTTTCATAGATATGCGGGCATTCATTTGAAAACGTTATTATTGCTATTATCTCCTGTCCTTGGCAGAGACATGAGATTGGAACATGCCCAAGTAGCACGCGACTTTGCAATAACGTTTAAACCGAGCCGTAAGTTTATTCTGTTGCATTCGAAACGATTTTGCGACGTTAATAAGAGGAAATTTGTGAAAAAATTGGGTGCGGCTGTGTCGGAGTTTGGTCAGAAGGATTTTACGTGAAATATCACTGGGGATTCATTGGAAATAGTGGCTTGATTGCCAACAAAAACCTCGCTAATAGCAAAAAAATAAACGTGATTTTCGTCTGCCGCGATGGGCTCTCATCCACTCCCCGTACGTGCTTTGCTTCATATCAAGATTTAACACACGCCAGGCCCATACCAGACTTCAGATATCTATTATGCGTGACTGTAGCGTTAAAGGTTAGGTGAGAACCAAACGTCGATTCACATTGGAAAATATGCTGACATTTTTTCCTCCAAATTTTCACTCATAAATATCACAGTCTTTCTTATAGCTGGGTGTAAGTCCAACGTCACAGTTTGTGGGAGAGGAATATATTTTTTTGCTTGCTTATTATTTGTTTATACCACTGATGTAGAATAAACAACATTTCTTCTTTCTAATTTAAAATAAATGGGAAAAGAAGCCACTTATTTCCAAAACGTCTCACGTCCACTACAAGAATTCCAACATGGCGGCCCAACAGTTGACAGAAACAAACAGTCCTCTTCACAGTTTGAAACCTACATCTGAATGACTCTCCAGTTCCAAAGTGTCTCTTGTCCAAATCCGGGTGTATTCAATTTCAATATTAAATGTTCTTTAAAACTAAGTGCTTAATATGTTTAAATGAAAAAACTGTTGTGGCAACACTGCTTAACATTTGAAACGTGATATCGATTCCTTTTGAACGATGGAGTGTAGAAAACAATTCATTCAAACATAACCTCTATGTGTGGTTGTGTTATTGTAAATGAGTGTGTTAATTAAACGTATTAGTGTTTATAAAGAGAGAAATATTGTTTGAAATACTAATTTTGAGCAATATTTTTAGAGTTTGATTGAAAAGCAAAGTTTTTACTAAATACCGCTACGTTTAGTTTGATCTTAAGTCGATGCACATGAAGAGATTGAAGTGCTGGAAGGGGTACAACCTGCAGCTGAAGGTAAAGCAAGAAAACGTGGAAGAAATCAAATGGAAACAAAGTGTCTCTTGTCCATGTTACCGAATTTTAAAATGTATCTTCTCCATTGTCTCTCATTCAGTTCCAAAATGTCTTTTGACCAAACATTGTTTCAATATAACGAGCAAAAAATTCATTTATCAGGTGCCTTATGACATTTAATGTGTCAAAGTATTTGTTTTGCACATTTAACAACACACTTTTTTTATTCCGGGTGCATAAATTAATTTCATAAGAAAAATGCGATTTACCGAAAGTTTCAAAAAGTGGACAAGAGACGTTTTGGAAGAGGACGACTCCATTACTCTATTTCATTAAAGGAATATTTTTTTTGCACAGTTGACTATTAAAACCAATCGTTTTAAGCTCCTCTTAACGCATTGAAGTAGACCGTGAATGAGCGATGTTGAAGAATCGTCTGCTTGAGGAATGAACATATTCATTGAGTGTGAATTTTAAGGAAGTTTTAAACAGATTTACATTCGTCAAGTTCTTAAGAACAATATTTCGAACTACTTTTTCAAAATAATCTTAAGACATAGTTTTACAATTTTTCTTTTACTTAAAAGCAGGGCTCGATTTGAGCCGGAACGCAAATAACGGCGGCGGCGTTCCGGTACCTCTCTTTAGGAAAATAACATTCCGATTCAAGACTTGGGTTTGATGGCTGATGCATTGCAATCCCACACCCCACGGAAGGTTACAGTTCCGGCACCTCTATTTCTAGAAACCGACCACTGCTTAAAAGTAATAAAAACAGTATTTTAGAAATAACAAGAGGGGTCGTTTCAAATGTAAAAAGTAACAGTTTTAATAAAAATGTGTTACAAGAGTGATTTTTTTATTTTATATTTTTACGAATTATTATGTTTGTTTAATTTTTTTTCCGTCAATTTTAATGTATATTCTTTTTTCAATGTGTGAAGAAGTAACCACATTTTAGGACTCTATTTACATATACTTAACTCGAGTAGTTTCATTGTGTGAAAGCTATTTAATTTTTAACTTTTCATTTCTCGAAAGAAGTATTAGTTTCTAATCAAAATATCGATATCAAAATCAAAATATCGATATCGGGCAAGGCCGTATCCAGGACTTTTTTTCGGGAGGGGGGGGGGGGGGGGGTATGGTTGAAGGTTTAATTTCCGTTGTTACGACAACACAAAGACAAACTTTTCCTTTATAATTTTCGTATCGTATCAAAACATTTTTCTAAACTATTTGCTACAGTTTCTACCTCTATATTTCATACACTGTTCATGCTAAAATATGCCGAATTGTAGTGTTTTGGCTATATATATATATATATAAAATTTTACATTAAAACACATTTTAAATGCCTATTCGTTGAAATCCATTTTAACCAATAAGTAGCAAAAAAATAATAATAATAAATAAAAAAAAAACTATGTTTTTGGCGAAAGGCAAATTGATTCTATATGTAGAAAATAAAATATTTGAACATATTTATCATTTCTATAACGAATTAAGAAGAAACAAATCGACAAAATCCCTTTAAAAATTTAGTTGGGGTACAGTATGGCTGCTTACAGTATTATTTCAACCGCGACCATAGAAGGAACTGGTTATATGCGTTTCAGAAGTTACAATTTATAGTTCAGTGCCGAAAGATATTAAACATCGAGAGTTCAGCTCACTTCCGTTCAGAACATTCCCAGCCGATATAGAAAAATAGAATATGATTGGCTGTGACGTCATAGTCAATTTTTATAGTTCTACACCATCGGTGGTATTAGGCACTATAAGTAAATAGTTTTCTTGGATTCAAGAAAGAAATAAAAGGACATGAATGAAAAGAAGGGGGAAGAGGAGTGTTGAAATATAAAGTATCAAACAATTTCGGGGGTGGGGGTGTCCCGTCGTTTATTCATTTTAAAGACAGCTGTCAGTAGTTGAAGAGGAAAGCTGGTTAACGTAAAATCGAGTTAACTGGAGTGTGGATTTTAATGTAGAATAAAAGAAAGCTGTGCGACATTACGTATCTTTTTCATAAAAAAAAACTTCTACGGATTATGTAAATGTTATGCTGATATTTCCTTCTGGGCCTCGAAGAAACTCGTAGACGTGTGAAATGCTTGTTTCGTTTCCTAAGGGGAATTCCGACTGTGAACGGAGTCAAGAGTCGTTTCACACAGCCGTGTCCTTGCCCGGAGCTTGCCGAGGGAGTGGACGGGAGAACGCCCTCTCCTCACTCTTTACTTCCTTTCGCGGGTCAGTCCTTTCTTTATGTTTGGCGCGCTTTTGTTTTGACTGGCTTTCCATCTCACATCATTGAAGAACCTTGATTCACTAGTGGTAGAGCTTTACGCGGAGATATCTCACGGAAGGGCGGTAACGCACTTGGCTTCTTGATACATTGCAGCCCAAGTCAACGATATAAAATTAATAATTAATAAAAATTAAATTATTAATAAATAAGGTTCTTTGTGCAGTCATGCGGTAAAAACAAAACGAGGGCGTAAACACCGAAAAAATACGTTTTATTTTCAGATTATAATTGGCTGATTTTTAGAACGCTGCAGCTCAGGAAGTTGCTAAAAAAAATTAAGTTTTACAGGTAAAGACATGGAATGGCAACAGCTTAATTTGATGGAATATATATCTTCCCAAATAATGAAACGTTGTAATAGAAATGATGGGCCTTCTAAAAAAAGATAAATTTCAAATCGGAAAACATGTCGGTACTTTAAAATGCAAATTGAGTTAATGAATACAAAACTTTCCTAAAAGATAGGAAAATGGGGCAAATATTTTATTCGCTAGTGTATGCCATTATATTTACCAATTAAATTACTATAAAATGCGTGAATTTTCTGTTATTTGTTATTATTTAAATAATTACAAACAAGTCGAATAAAGAAAATGTCTTTAAAGTATGACAAGTGCCCATGTAGCTATGCCATCCATTCAAAAACAATGTACTGTTCCTAGCTATCTTTAATAACAGACATGTTGCATGGATGATTAGCCATTTCAATAATGATGGTTATTTTGATTTTCATAGAGTTTAAATGACTGAACCAGTTTGTTCCCTGTTCAAATGCACTCGGCACATTTTCAATATTTGCATATGACGGTAATCCAGTATGCTTACATAAGAATTTGAGGCCTGTCTTCAAAATCAATGCAACGTAAGAATGGAGGGTCTGCCTGCATTGGCGGATCCACGGGAGGTGTATGTCCTCCTTCCTCCTGAGATTTCTTAAATCAAAAATTTCTACTAATATCCAAAATACGATCTTAAACGCAAAAAAAAAAAAAAAAATTCTAATTTTAGAGAAGAATTAGATTTTTGCTATTCCTAATTTTAGATGGTAACAAAATTATAAATTTCTTAAGAAATGTATATAATTAGTTGGGTAATTAACTAATTCTTAATAATTGACCATTGCTCATTTACAACTAATTGCTTTAGGGTAGGCCTTCTGCTTGAAATTAATTATGATTGTTTTCTAATTAAAATTCATACTAATTAGCGATAATTTTTTTAATTGGCCTAATTCTGGTAATGAAACTCATTTAACCCACCTCCGCCCCCATAATTTTCGATGCAAGAAAGCGTCCGGCAACTCACTCCAGAATCATTTCCCAACCAAATCTTCTTTCCAACCCAAATACATTTCCGCAGAGAACCAATCTCCAGAACATCTCTTCTCCAAGGTTCCACAATGGGCCTCGTGGAAAACACGCACCGCCGCACGCAAGTAATAAAGGTATACGCAAATGAGGGGATTTCTCTCACTGTCTGAAGAAGTCATTCTCTAACGATCAGAGCGGGCGGCGGAGCGGCTAATTGTTCTCAAGGACGTCAGACATCATGAGGAAAAGAACACACAAAAGCCGCTCATGCAGCAGCAGGCCCGTAACTCGCGCGCACACACACCTGGAACTCGCTGACATTGGGAGAAGGTAGATCACCCTCGTCATGCGGTGTCATCCTACGATGGGGTTTATGGAATTCCTCGCTCTCATTAGTAGACAGGTTTTCATTAGAGACGTTCCACGTAGCTTTTTTTAGTTGCTGTTGTTGTTGAGAAATCAGATAGATTGTGTTATTTTAAAAATTATTATCATATTTCACATAGGGTAAGGGGAAATGAGTAGGAAACAGTGGCGGCCCATGGTCGAAAATGTTAGTGCAGCCGAAATCATGTGAATCTCTCTACCCCCCCCCCCCCCCCTATTTTCCACAACCCATACATGAACGGAAATTCTTTATTATTTAATACTCAAATCAAAGTTTCCTTTCAATTTTTACGAGGTCGCGTGCTCGGATTTTGTGATGTTTGCAGCGATAAATTTATGCTCTTCGATAAAAAATCTTATTTTAATTTCTTCATATTTATTTCCTGATAAACTAAGTCCCATTTTTATTCATTAAAGATGAGAAAAAATTCCTCTTTTTAATGGTGCAAGTTTTGGAAATGTGAGATAAAAAGTTCCGGAGTGACGGACGGAAAACTGAATTCTCGTCGGAACTCTAGAAGCCGATTTGCCAACGGATTTCAATGACATATCGTTTTTTCAAGATCTCAAGGTTTCTATGCTGCTGCGGACTACAGGATCCAATTTGGCGCCAACTTTTATCTAGGTAAAGAAGTACTCGTACAGGCATATCACAGATTAGGTGCAGACTTTCGTACTAGGATCCAACAAATCAGTCCTGCATATTTTCAAAGGTAAGGTTTACCTACGCTTGTGTTGAAAACTGTCTATATTACGTTTAATATGTCACAAACTAGTATTCTTTCGGTAATAGAGGAAACTCCGTTACTAAACACGCCACCAAATGAGTCTGACCCAGATTTTGACCAAAACTCAGCCACTCTATATGAAACGTTCAAGATAATAAATGAACCCATTTGGCACAGTTTTCAAAAAATCACGAACATAATCAATAGCCAAAAACTTGGTAAGCAAAACACGCTTACAGTTCAAAATGAGATAACTTGCTTAATGGGCCAAATGCATATTTATGCCACCGAAAATGACAAACTTAAATTTGAAATAGCTAAACTGAAATCAACTCCCCAACATGCAAATAATCAAAACTTAGACGTGTCTTACGCGTCCATGGCTGCAAAACCAGCAACAGACTTGGACCAACAATTTCCCCCACTGGCTCATCCTAGGAATAACTCTCATGCCAAAAAACCTGACCCAGTTTTGCTCATTTATCCAAAACCGAATACGCCGCCAGAGGCAAACATTCAGGTTGAGCTACTAAAAAATGTCAGCCCGCGGAACTTAAATATTCAGCTAAAATCCATAAGAAGTATGACAAAGGGTGGCTTAAAAATATCTTGTAGCTCGAAGAAAGAAGTGGATATTCTGAGGGAAAACCTGCTACAATCTAAACTTGCAGAGGATTACGACGTTGTTTCACCGCGCCAACACAACCCAAGAATAATATTGTATAATGTGCCAAATTCTTATGACGAGTCAAATTTAGGCCAAGAGCTTTTCGCACAAAACTTAAATGTAGGGGAAAACGACCTTAAAATCCTCTTTCCTATAAAATCTAGGAAACCAAACCATAACCACTGGATCTTTGAAACACAACCACGATCATTTAGGCTTATTATGAAAGAGCAAAAATTGTTCTTGGACTGGAATGTGTTACAGGTCAATGAATTCATCAGAGAACTACGCTGTTTTAATTGTAACCGTTTCGGCCATTTGGCGAAAGAATGTAACTCCCATAAGACTTGCACAAATTGCAGCTGCGGGGATCACGATAAAACATTTTGCCAGGAAAGGAGTTGCTGCATCAACTGTATGGACAATAACACTAACTATAATTGTCAATACGATGTCCACCATCCTTCTAATAGTAGATCATGCCCCTCTTTACGAAGAGAAATAATGATGCTACGCAACAAGATTTCTTATGTCTAAATTGCACTTCCTTCATATCAACTTGGCGCACTCTCGACTTGCGAATCTTTCCACATCTCAGTTTATCTTAGAACACAGCATTGGAGTAGCGAGTATCAACGAACCCCACTATTACAAGCAAAATATCACAGGATTCGATTCCACTCTCACCAAAATATTTCACCCGGAGCAACCGAGAGCAGCTCTAATATTCAATGGCAAATTCGACCTGTTAACGTTACATATTAGTAGAGACATTGTGGCGGTCTCGCTAAATACCACTAATGGAGCATATATTATTATCTCTACATACTGCTCTCCTAGCGAAAATATTGACCACTCAATTAACATTCTCAGCAATATTTTTGCATCCAATCTACAAAAGGAAGAAATAATACTATTGGGTGATTTTAATGCGAAGTCCACCGTTTGGGGCGGGCGCCATTTGGACCATCGAGGTATTGCAATCCAGAATTTCATTTTATTTAACAACTTAGAAATCTTAAACCAACACACAAGCCTACCTACGTTTCAGTGTACCCGCGGCGAATCATGGATTGATTTGGCTTTAATAAAAACACAAAAAGTGGAGGATTACATAGACTGGAAAATTTTGGATGAGGAAACGTTGTCTGATCACAACTTCATGACATTCACCAAAAATATCGCCACTCCGTTATCCACTGGTACAAAAATAGCTTCTCAGAAAATAGCATACAAAAACTTAGATGGGTCAAAATTCAATTCCCATATGCAAAAAATAATTCAGAGGTACAGCCTTGATGTTCTGTCAAAATCAAATGTCGGGGACACAGTAAGTGCGATAACTGATGATATTATTCAAGCGTGTAAAAATTCTAAGAAACAAACGAATAACACCAAAATCATTTTTAAAGCAGTCCCATGGTGGTCTGCAGAACTCAGATCCCAGCGTTCCAAAACGCTTGCTCACAGAAGGCTGTATCAAAAATGTCGCTCACCTCGCCAACGTCAGGATCTCATTATACTATACAAAAAGGAGAGAGCTGTTTATAGAAGGATGTTAAGCATGTCTAAAAAGAATTCACTGATCCACTTCATTGACAGTATTTCAAAAGAAACTGTATTCTCAAAAAATTCAAAGAAGTTGATTATGACAAAACCGGATGTACTAACGTTGTCTTCTATTACACTTTCTGTCAACACAAATACGTCAAGCTACCAAGAAACTATTAGCCATTTATTAGACTTCCACTTTCCGACTGTGGATGATGAAATTCCTCGTTATTTGCACACCGCAAATAACATAGAACCTCCATTTTCAGTGGAAGAACTCCAATGGGTGTTACACAGTATGAAATCGGGAAAGTCCCCCGGCTTGGACGGAATTCCAAAGGAGATTTTTCAAGATATCTTCACATCTCACCCGGATTGGTTTCTCGCAATATTCAACTCATGTTTAGACAATGCCACTTTTCCCTTGAGGTGGAAAGAATCGAAAATTATACTAATCCAGAAACCTAACAAGGATAAAGCAACTTGCGAAGCCTATCGCCCTATCTGCCTTCTCCCAATTTTTGGTAAAATATTAGACAAGCTTATCACCAACAGACTCACTTACATTCTGGAAAAGAGTCCATACTTCGACAAAAACCAGTTCGGTTTCCGGAAGGGAAAAGGGGTTCTCGCAGCTCTTTCTAAACTCATGGAAATCATCTCAACAAACAAAACAAACAACAATCATTCGGCATTATTGTCATTCGACATTAAGAATGCGTTTAATTCGATCCGTATCAGTGACATACTTCAATCTTTATTGACTTTTAGCATATCTAATCAGATGCTACAGCTCATAAAGCACTACTTTACGGACCGTTCTGTCACTTACGTTTCTACTTCTTCTAGTGCCAAAAAATTTTATAACTGTGGGGTCCCACAAGGGTCTAATTCGGGGCCACTCTATTGGATGTGTATAGCGAATTCTTTGTTAACAGCGTATAAAAACACCGATAAAAGACTTCAAGGTGAACTTATTGCGTTTGCGGATGATTTTTTGTTTATTCTACATGGCAAATCTAAGAATGAAATAGTCTACAAAACTAAACACGCCACTAGATTCATCTACGATTGGTGTAATAACTATAAGCTTCAACTTAGTATCGCGAAGACTCAACTGATGATAGTTCCTATAAAGAAAGATCCTAAATGGTGCCTTAAAATTGATATTAACAACAGCTATTTCAAGAACAAAAAAACTATTAAATATTTAGGAGTCACCTTAGATTCTGGCCTCACCTTCTCGACCCATATCTCATCACTGCGTGATAAAACAATCAATTGGATGCAAAAAATCTCTAGAATAGCCCGGCCCACTTGGGGTCTCAGCGGTAGGGTGTTGAAAGAACTGTATCTTCGAGCTGTAGAGCGCATGATTTTATATGCATGTGAGATTTGGTACAGAGGGAGTATTGCACAAACTAATAAGCTTCTTCAAATACAAAGAGCTCTCCTCCTTTCGATAACTAAATGCTACAAGACTACCTCAACGGAGGCCCTGACAGTACTTTCGGGAATTTTACCAATTAACTTACAGGCTGAAATTGCCAAAGTTAAATTTCTTGCGAAAACAGGAAAATCGGATATTCGTTTTCACACACTTCACATCCCACTAAAAGACATTTATTTCTTCAATGAATTATTAAATCCATATGAATTATCTTCCCTAAAGTATGATCATAATCATCCATTAAACTGCGGAGTCGAGATTTTTACCGATGGATCTAAGTTACTTAACGGCTCGCAAGACACAGTTGGCTGCGCATTCGTAGTTCTCAATGATTCCAACTTAGTCTATTTCAGAACATCCAGGTTGACCGATTCGTCGTCAGTTTATCTTGCTGAACTCTACGCCGTTCGTCTTGCTTTCACATGGATGGAAAACCACTTAAGTAACGGTGAGAGTTGTAATATTTATTCAGACTGCCAATCAGTTCTTAAAAGCTTATACAGACTAGATGACAATCATCATTGGATTATGGAGATCAAGAGAATAGCCAGGCGCCTGCGACAAAAGCAAGTTTCCTTCCACTTACATTGGATTAAATCACATATAGGTACACTCGGTAATGAAGAAGCTGACACTCTGGCAAAAGAAGCTACAACCTCCTCTACTGTCGATTGTCCTGTCAAATTTACAAGCACACAAGTCAAAAATATGCTGAAAAAAGAAAGTATCTCTGTTTGGCAAAGAAGGTGGGAAAATACATACAAGGGGAGACATACATTCTCCATCTTCCCGTCCGTTTCAACCAGCCGATGTGTATCAAATTTCTACCTTAATCAGTTTCTCACGAGCCATGGCGTTTTCCCTGTCCACCAGGCCAGGCTTTTTCAAGGATGTCCAACGTGTCCGTATGATGATGACGAAGGCTCAATAACACACTACATTTACAACTGTGCAGAGTTTGAACACATTAGATTTAACACCTTCCCACTTAACTTTCCAGCAGTCCCGCTTTCTAAACTTTTACTCACAAAAGAACATATAACTTTCCTGCAGCACATCATAACATCTCTCTTAGACAAGATGGGTATCTAAAGTAAACTTAGCTCTAGGAACTTCGACATTTCGTAGAGGTCACGAACTTTTTGATCCTCAGACAATTAACGTTGCGTAGTTCACTGGATCACCCGGCAGTTATTGGTACGCCAAATGCCCATGATGAGATATGAACGCTACAGAAAGCCTACCTCAACGATTGTGTTTCAATTATCTGCCATGGGTTTTTTGCTATTATTTTTTTAAATTTTTATATCTTTCTTTTATTTATTTACTTATTTATTTTTGCTTTTACATCATTTGTGAGGGGAATGTTCCCCATATAGAGAAAACACTTGTATATTGTAACATCTCAAAATTTGTCTAAACCTCTGAGTGTGGTGCTCAAAAAATTATTATTCTGTCAGATAATAAGAAGTACAAAATGTATGAAGAAAATTCTACTGTAAACTCACACAAACTGTAAAATTCTGTAAAGCATGCATATTATGGAAAATAATAAAGTTGGCGTTTGGTGGTGGTTCCGTGGGGGGTGGCTTTGCTCTGCTGGCCGAACCTGCGGTTCCACATACCCGTATATCCTTCGGGAGATGTCGGGTACATACGTCTATACATTTCAATTTTTACGAAATGATAACATGCGAAAAAAATAAACAAATACTTGCTTCTTTTTTTAAAATTAAAGCAATCCTCCTTTCTTTTAAACATGCGAATCAGTCAATTTTAATATAACTTAAATAACAAAACAACAGCAGGACCATGTCCTGAAACACAGCAGCACACAGTAAATGTATCACGAAAACCATTTCCGTTTGGAGATATTCTTGTAAGTTATTGTTTCTCCCACCCATCCCAGCGTTTCACGGACGAGCCAATCAGCATATCGAATCTCAAGTGCAGCTAAAAGAAGAAAATTCATTTCGGCTGTACCTTCTCACAAATGCAGTGCATTAGCTTGGGGAGGAATCTCCATACTACGTAGAGGTTGCCATGGCAACGATGCAGCCGATTTCGAATTTCGCGTTTTGGCTGCAGTTTTGATTGAATGGAGTTTTTTCCCCTCCTGAATTGTACATTACGGTAACAGGCTTGCTCTTTATCGGAGATTTTGTTTACTACCGTAGAAATTTCATTTTCAATTCTAATCTTCATTAAAGAAAATTAGTAAAATATCTGATGTTAGTTGTAAAATACTGAATTTAGGTGTAGCCCGGCTGTATTTGCTGTAGTGGACGAGCCGCCACTGGACGGAAAAGAATTTCTTTTAAAGCTATTTTTCACTTGTAAAAAGTTATTAATAGGAAACTTTTTGTGGTGTATTTATGCAATGGGTTCCTATACATTATCTTTGAATATGTTTCATATTTTTTTTAGTGGTTAAATTTTTAGTTTTTATATCTTTTTCCAAGGGTTAAAATGGGTAGTCACTGGAAAGCATGAAATATTTCGTGTAAAAAGCAATATTTAAACAAAAATTTTAATCAAATTAGTAACTTGAATAAAACACAATGAATAACAGCCATCAACTTAGTATACTTAATTCTTAAGGGACTGTTTAAGTAACAATCTTTCTAAAAAAAAATTATAATCCGCCGTTTCGAAAAATTTACTATTTTTTTTTTATTTGTTATCTTAGGAATAAAACGTCTACTAGTATAATTTTTGGTTTATTTTGATTCTGAAATATTTCCTATACCGTAAAACTGAGTCAATAGAAGTGTGTTTAAAAGTACTTTTGCTTAATGAACTGTAATGACTTATAGCGTTACGCTGTTGAATGCAAAAATTATTTTAAAAAAGAATATATAATCTCAAACACACATTCGAAGATCAAATAAATTCACCATTAGACTAAATATGGTGCAATTTTTTAATTAAATTCAATTTTTAGGTCATGCGTCATTTAACGACATAAATTTGAGCCTTTGATTTTTTTTTTTAATTCAATGTAATAATAATTATATAGTTTTAATATTTGTAAAAGACATAAGTTCACACACACAATGTATTTCAAGAATAATTTAATGAATATAATATTAAACGGTGAAAATAAGTTAAGATAAGTGTTTTAGATTTAGTGGATTACATTATGTTCCCCCGTATCCACGCCCCGTACGTGCTTTGCTATATTTCAATACTTTATACGTATCGCCACCTAATTTTCTACGAATTGAGACCTACTAATATCAATCGCGTTATTTGTCACGCTATTATAGTATTGGAATGGATCAGCTTAAAAGCATAACTGGTATTTATTATTTTGATATTATCCCATACAGCTTATTTTAAAAAGTTTCATGTCAAAATATCATTCCACTACTTTCAACAAAAAAAATAATCCATAGGGTTTAGTTGAACTCGCGGTGGAAGGTATGTGTCCGACTCGCCGTATCGAAAAGGAATGCATCCCCAATTAATTTCACATCAGGGTGGAGAGGAAATCACTGGGTCTGTGTCGGAAATCAGGACGACGAGAGTTTGGCTCTGGCGATAGAAACAACAACACACAAAACTCGTTGCGAAAGCTGTGCGGGGCGAATACAGGCGGGGAATAATCGCACTGAAGTGAGATACGCATCGCACAATGGGAACGGGGAACTGTTTCGGAGATCGAAAGTGGGACACGCAGCGATTGACGATTGGGCGTGGACCGTTGCTTTTAGATGGGGAGGAGTTGATAGCAATTCTGGACTTTTTGAGACTGTGCCACACCGAAAATTGAGAGGCCGCGGATAAGGTTTTAAATACACTTTTGTGTTGTTGTTGCTTATCCTCCATAGTGTGACGGAGTCAGACACGATCCACGAGACCAGTGACTCTCAGGAAGTCGAGCACAAGGAGAGGATCGCAGTAGATATCTTCCCTGGATAGGCCCATGCATTCCATTACGTGCTCTGCAGAAGCCTGACGGTCGAGGCACTTAGTGCAGGTGGGTGAAGACCTTCCTGCCCTCAAAAAATGAGAGGCACTTGATGTGTCCGCTAGCAAGCCTAGAAAGAGCAGACCGAAAGCCTCTTTCGCACTGGAGGTCTAGAGTCAGGCCTGGCGTTTTACCTATATACCAATCATGGGTAGGGGGTTTTCTCCACTCAGCCGAAGATTTAGATTTTTCCCATGAATAAAGTTCTAGGAAAGTCAAAGCGAAAGAGGAGGGGGTGGAGAGTCTGCAACCCTCCTTGGCAAGTTTATCCGCCAATTCATTGCCGTGTAAGTCTACATGAGAAGGAATCCACTGAAAATGGATATCATGGTCTAAAGAAATCAATTTTAGACATATTAAAGTGTTACATATTACATATACGGGTTAACATATTAAAAGGTTTTTTATACGAGAATACCTCTTTAAAACGAGTCCGGACACAGCGGTCATTGATGCGCAACTTAAACTGTGCTGATATTTTTAAACCCCCATAACTCCATGGAAAATCAGAAGGAGTCAGAATTCTATCGTGCAGGGGAAGGTTAGCTGCATCCCAACAGAACGAACCGCGTCATGAACAAAAGCGGCTTAAGGCCCAAGCGATTGCTTGGAGCACCAGAACGAAAAGGTCGCAAATTTTGCCGAACGAAAAAAATCGAAAATTCAATAAAAAAGAAACGTTATTGAATATTATCAAATCTTCATTAAATGTATTCTTGTCAGACGTCCTCGTTTAACCGAGAGCATTCTGGTCAATTTCAATACGTTAATTCCCGTCAACTATTGTGAAATTGGAAATTAATTTTAAATACTTGGCACCCCCCCCCCTACCCCTTCTTTTCTATTATGTAATAATTCTGAATAAAATTATTTTTCCGGTAAATTGGGGAGGGGGGTCCAGAATTTCATTTACCCCAAAATTTAAGGTGGAGGGCGCCATACTCATATTTGCTTGTGCATAAAATTTTCGTTTCACCGTCGCTGGTCTACCCTTTGTACTGTGTGGTGTGGGAATAAGTCCCATTTCAGACATATACTAAATGCTGTCCTGTTTAACCGCTGTAACTTCAGTTGTAATTGACAGTTCGTGGGGAGTGCGCACGTTAATAGAAGAGAACTGTAATTTCTACAATTCCATTTAAATAGTCGACAATTCAAACTCTTTGTGCGCAAATTGTGCTTGAGTGGAAAGTGACGATCTGTCTCCACTATGAATCTGAAATATCATACTCAAGGTCAATTGAAGGGCATAAGAAACGTAAACAGGTCGAAAGAGCATTTCAAGGCGAACAAAATGATACCAAGAATTCAAATTTTTTGTGATATGAGGAGGGGGGGGGGGGGGGGGAAAGAGTTTGTCTAAACAATTTGTATTTTTTTTTCCTTCAAAATTTAAACTTTTCTCAATTTCCTAAAACGCTTAGGCTTTTTTATATTTTATCACCCCGATCTTTCCTCAAATCCTTTAAACGGTAATACATGTGAAACTACATTCATGAATTTTTTTTAAAAAAAACTACTATTCATAGAGTTAATTCACACATGCTATTTTATAATATACATATATTTTTCAATATACTTATAAAATTATACATTTCTACATTAATTATAAAAAAAAGACAACGTTTCGAAAAACTTAATAGCAAGGAAAACCAAACACCTCCTTGAAAATCATCATCCAGCATAAAATCTCAAATACCTCATTAAAAAACATGGATACACTACTGTAATTTTATAAGCATATTTAGAAGATTCCAAACCATAATTTTAGCAAATAAAAATAAACCGATAATTTTACAATTGTTTGGGTACTGTGCCCCCTTATAGATACTGGGAAATGCCAAAGACACAGCGACACCCTCTTTTTACGACAACAGAACGGCTGATCGGTACGCATGCCATTTTTTCTTTTAATTCAATGGCCTTTCGTTAGGTACAACGGCCCTCTGCAGTGGGTCCCTTGGAGGTTCTTCTAATGTAAAATATTTCAAGGATAGAACGTGCAGGATAAAGTACTATCACCAGAAAAGTCCTAACCACAGAAGGACTTACCGAAACCACTTTTGCGTGTGGCCTCCCATCAATCACTGCGTCCTGCCGGCAGGACGTGCAATTTGTATTCATTTTGAACTTAGAATCGTGAAATAAAAAGCGAAGTTATCGGAAACACCAGAGTGCTGACGAAGGCAAAGTGGGTTTTGCAAGGACAGTTTACTTTGGATAGGTAGCAAACTTCCGAATTTTCAAATTCTCTTTAAAAAATATATAGCTGGAATTTTTAAACTTTTTTTTATGCTAACTCAGAATTTTCTAGTAGTAGTACGGCCGTCCTGCCAAAAAGGGAAAAAAAACTCTATACCATCGTAAAAATAAATCTTCCCGGCAGCACGGTGCGTCCTTGTGGTTTTCCAGGAGGACATTGTACGCTCTGTCAGAGATTGATTCGAGGTACTTGTCCGGGGCCCCCATTTTACGAGGGCCCTCTTAATAATGTTTTAAAGCATGCTTATAAAGCTTAAAAATAAGTTCAAATAAAATTTACTAACAGGGAGGGGAATGAATTTTTTTAAATCAATAGGATTTTATTGTGTGTGTTTTTTTTGCAATATTTCTATTATTTCACTCAATCAAATCCCTTTCATGTTTTCTGTGTTCCACGTTTATAGTGTATATCATCTTTCGCGTCGCAGGTTCAATTCATAAAAATTATTGTTATCGTTTGATATTAACACTCATATAAAACGTGTCGGCCGATTTTCTTTCAAATTAAGTTACACTCCGTAAATTGTAAACGGAAGCCTGTGGCTCAATGAGCGGCGTTCAATCGAGTGCAAAGCACAGCGTTCAATAAACAGGATTCATTATCGAAAGATGTTAAAACATTTCGGTGTCGAAAAGCGGGCCATTTCCTTCCTGTGCTTGTCCCTTTCAGACAATGCTGGGCTGCGATGAAGCAACGGATGGGTCCGCAATGTGGGGAGGCATGTTGTTCGCAGGGACGGATTAATGCTGTAATAATGTTATTTATTCATATTTTAAGCAATTTAAATTTGATAAACTTTATTATTTTCTACTATTGGTATCAATATATTGTTCTAAAAATAAAAGATGACAGGTTTTGGCTTTAAACATTAGATATAAAGATTTATTTTTTTAATTATCTCGAAGAAATGTATATACATCAATAGCGTAGAAGGGAAACTGCAATCCCCTGAAACGGATTTAAAATAATAGTCCGTTTTCATTGTGTTTGGGGAATTATTTAGAAATCACAACCACCGAAACTTTTTATTCATTTTCTCCGATTTTAATTTTTTTTTTTTTTTTTTTTTTTTTTTTTTGCGGAATTAAATTTTTTTGGAGTAAAACTTTAAAATCGGTGGTTTACCGACCGATTCGACAATACAAACAGCGGGTTTGGTATCACTGGAGATCTGAGAATCAAAAAACAGGCAAATCCACTTCGATCAATTTTAGAGAAGAGCAAATAGCTAAAAACTTAACGGAGTTTAGCATAACAGGTCAACTTTGAAATCATTTTTCACCCAGATCTAACGGGTTTTGAACGGTTTCAGCCATAGATGGCGGTTCCTCGAAATTGATTTTAACGAGAGAGAAAAACGCAT
Organism: Troglohyphantes excavatus; assembly: GCA_963932185.1. Taxonomy (NCBI): domain Eukaryota; kingdom Metazoa; phylum Arthropoda; class Arachnida; order Araneae; family Linyphiidae; genus Troglohyphantes; species Troglohyphantes excavatus. The sequence goes on along the minus strand of OZ010671.1, from coordinate 71,153,645 downwards.
TTTCAGAGAAAAGTGGACTTAGGGGTTTGGCACAACCGTTGTGCGCAACTATTAAATCATTTTCTGTTTGAGTGCTGTCACGCGTGAAATAGTTAATACAAATAACGAGAACAAATTCCATATCGCACAAGTAAGTTTGAATAACATTTTAATACTGAATTGCGAAAGTGGAACGAAATGGCCAATTAAGTTTTTTTATAAACTAAGGATTAGATGATTGAAATGGATCTAAACTCGGGTGAAACGGGCTTATATCTCACAGTGTTCATTTAGGGTAATTTGTATAAGAATAGGTAATATTAATTAGTATTGATTTAACGTTCTTCTAAAATATAACAGTTATGAACCCAGAAAGTTTTTGAAGTAGGGCTAGTACATAAAGGGGCTTCTTATAGCAAGGCTAGTTTGTGCTGGGGGGAGCTTTTCCCGGATTCTGCATATAAAATGTCCTCAGCTCTTGGTTGGACGTCATTCTAAAATTGAGATCAACTAGAAAGAGACTATAGTATTTTTAGAATATATAGAATATTTTTATAATATTTTCAAAAATGGAATTTATTTCAACAATCCGAACTAAAGGGCCATCTAGCCAAGTTATCACAGGGCCGCAATGGTCAGGGCCCCACCCCTCTCCCTTTCGCGGGAGCTGAGGTTGGCCCTGTCCATTGTATCGAAACCGGACTCTGTCTGGAACCTGGATTTTGATTAAAGAAACTACTAAATATTCACTTTTTATAAATATGGGTGCCTTATTAAAAGTTTTATTAATACAGCTTATTATTTACAGTTAAATAATTTTGTTGGACAACATCCGTCAAGGTGACGGGTACTTCCGTTGGAATCAGATTAGAGACGAAAGATACTACTAATGCAGAGTTAGTGTTAATAAACACACAAAATCACTTTTCTTGTTGGAGTTTACAATCCATGTGTAAAGAGAATGAAAAGTCAATAGGTGCATGTGGTGGATTTGAGACATTTTACCTACCCCTTATTTTAGGAAAGTAGAGTAAAGGTGCGACTATTTCATAGAAAGTTCGACATTGTGTTGTAAAGTTAAACCGATATATCATTAAAATCATACTCTTTAAAAACAAAGAAAAACATTCTAAAAATATTTATTTCTAATCCGAAATTAAAATTGATTTTTTTTTAAAATTATTTTCATAGTTGTTCGAATATTAATAATTAAACACGATGGGCGGTCTTCTTAATTTGCCGTTTGTGGCGAGAAGTCTCCACAACCTGTTAATGTGGCAGTGGTGAGTTCGCAACACCGCGCAATCTGAAAAAGCGTGAGGACGTTGGACTACCACGGGTTTAACATGCACTACTCCCCTGCGCACGGCGGATTATTTTTAGTATATCGTCGGCTTATAGTTTCCGAACCTTGTAACTACAAACCAAGGATTTATCAGCCGTAATGAAAGCTGCATGGCGACGAAATTCAATCGATTCACTTCTAAATGGGATTTTTTTAAAAAAACAAGAAGCGATCGGAATACCTGAGCTTTTTAGCGATTCAAGGAGAACCACTGGTTTGACCATATCTTATCTGACTCCATAAAGAATAATTGAGACGAGACTTATCTTTTGGTGAAATAACTTTTTATTTTTAATTAGAAACAATTAACTCTTTACTTAAGAAATAATGCAAATCATAAATCGATGCGCCCAGCACATTCGGTGGTGCGGGCTGGCACCACTGGGTGATCAACTGTATGGTGAGAGCCGCGATGGGAGTAGAGCAAGCAAGCGTAAGCATAGCTGTTCGGAAATCGGAATGAACCGTGCGTTGCCTCGACCCGGGGGTCCTTACAACTTCATCGAAGATGATCCCATAGGGAAATAACTGTAGCGGGGTATATTTGTACTGCCTGCGCAGCGAAAAAAGATAGAGAATGAGGTGCCCATGTGATCTGGGCTAGAAGAACCCACCGAGGTGGGTTTTGGAAGGTAGGAAGAAGAAATAAGGAAAGTGGGAGGAAAGTTTGATACTCGAAAATCCGGGGATTTTCGAGTGTCTTAAGAAGAAAGTTTATGGATAGGGAGTTTTTATTTATTTTATAAAATTTTGTACTTTTTATTTGGTTTTCTATTTTTCTTGTCCTCAGACGAGCGCCTGATCATTAGATACCCGAGAGCCGTTTGTCCGCCGAGACCTGACCCTGGGTCACCTACACCTGTGTGTAAGCTCAAACCCCAGGGTTGCTCGGGTACGGCGGTAGCTCTCGGCATCGTCGTTATTGATGAATGGTCGTAAACCTTTTGAATATTATGCGTTCCGATGTTTTAATCGGTGCTGCAGATGCTTGAGAACAGCTCTAGAGCGTTTAGTCCTACTTCCATTTTTTCGAATGAGTTTTCGGCTTTTTTATATTTTTCGAAAAGTTCTTTGGCTTTAGAAAGAAGTTCTTTCAGATTAATATTTTTAATCCATTTTGCGATTTCTCGTAGAAATCCCATGATATCTTCTGTGTCAGTTTTGGTTGAATCATTTTGGCTCGTCTCCTCTACAGGGGGAGGCGGGGCGTTTTCGACCAATGGCGTTTCAGATACCTCTGTGTTCCTGAAAGTGGGCGGGGCTACCGCCGAGACTACTGGAGGTCTAGATTTTTGACGCAGTTTTGGAGCGCTGGGGCACCCGGTGTAATTTGCAGTATGACTTCCTAGGCACAGGGCACACTTAGGGTTGGAAATGTACTTTTCAGTACAATCACTTGAAAAATGATTTTCTGCACACTTTACACACCTAATTGGGTGTTGGCACATGTTTTTAGTGTGGCCGTACCTTTGGCATCTATGGCATTGGGCCGGAGATTTCCTCCTGCGATAAGTTTCGACTTTGACTTTGAGATTCAAGAGGTCTTTTAGTAGATAGATATCAGAATCATTTTTCCCTGCTTTCAACTCGAGGAAGAAAATCGGGAGAGGAATTTTGAATTTGTTTGTGGTTTTCTTCAATTGAAAAACACTTACGATTGGGAAACCCTGTTGGGCCAAACCCTCTTTGATATCATCCACGGGCATGTCAGCCGGGACGTTTTTGAGAACAACTTTTAGTTTCCTGACTTTGGTTGTGCAGAAAGTATGATACGGATACTTCTTCTCGTTGAAAAGTTCAACTACTGAGTCGAAGTGTTCTTTTGTACTAAGCCTAATACTCAGGGAATCTGGGCTGGCTTTGCAACTGAAGTTGTCTATTCCTTTATCATGAAATAGAGCTCTAATTTCGGTCCAGAGCGTTGGGTCTGAAACTATGACCAGCGATATTTTAATTTTCTTTGGGAGTACCTCTTCCGAAGTATCGGGCTCAGATTGTTCGCTATCAATAGCTGCGAACTTGTTTGAGACCTCGATTTTAGAGGGGCTAGATTCCCTTGGTCTTTTAGCCGTCTTTTTTGGCAGTTGAAATCCATCTTCGTTTGCATCCTGACTAATTTCCATACCAGGAGTTTCGAGAACTTCTTCGATTTTATTAGTGGTGTCCATTTGGAGTTCCACTGTTTTAGGATCGACTGTGGCGGCGACCGGTTTAATAACCGGGGGTGCCTCGGGTTTAATTTCGACTGGAGCGGCGGCCGGGGTTACCGGCGATGCCGCGGGTTTACTTTCGGCCTGTACCACCGGGGCAGTCGGTGCGTTAAAATTGTGCAGTAGGCTTGCATAATAAGTCCTGAGATATACTGTATTTTTTAGCAACATATTATCCGAGTTATACAATTTGTTGCCTTGAGCTTTTTGCTTGGCTATGAGTTGTTCGTAAGAGAAATTAACTTGCTTCAACAAAGCCTCAACTTCTTTTTGCGTAAAATTTAGGGCGGCTGCCATGACGAAAGATAGAGTGAGAAAGGGTAGGTAGGGTAGAATCAACCAGGCGAAGGGAAGCTAAGCTAATCCGAAGATAAAGAGTCGCTGAATTCAGACTTTCCTAGGTATTGGTGATCAAAGCCACCACCTTAGAGAAAGAACAGAAAACGAAAATCTCTGGTGTTCGCTAGCCTTTTTATATTCTTCAGTACAAGGCTACGCATGCGCTTCCACGAGTTGCCACCAGCGCCGCCTGCCGTGAATCGCACGGGAGCTGAGGCGCCTGGTTGGCCCGCCTGACGCTTGGGGTCCTGAGCCGCCTGGTTGGCTCAGAGGTTTGATTTGGACTGTGGATAGATCGCCACAGCTTAGATTGTAAGTGAGAGATTGGCTGAAAAGTCGCATGTTTTCAGAGCTTGAATTTCATCGCCAAACAGCTTTTCATTACTGCGAATATATACGAGACGGTATACCGAAATAATTCATATCAACGATGCCATCCAATTGTAGTAAACTTTGTGGTTGTAGAACGCGTACGCGAATCACTCGTTGCATAAAATATAAGTCCCGCGGTTCCTTCACTATCCATTTGACCAAGATCAGAACAGAAGCAAAAATGGAACGAAAAGTGTTTCCTTGAGTTTATGATTCCTGTTGGCGTGGATTGTAGCAACACAGGGCATTTTGCCTTCCACGGTTATAACCGATATCCCATTTCAATATTGGTCATTGAGGTCATAGTGGCCAGTTGCAAAAGCATCTCGACTTGGATTGCACAGGGCGTGGTCGAAGGGTCTCTGTTTTCCCATACGTTCCGATTGCTTGGAAGAGAAACACGTTTAAATAAAATAAAACCTTTTTATTGTTATCTGCTCAGATTAATTGCAAGTGCTCTGTTCGAATGAAATGTTTTCGCCTTGCGTAAGCTTTTTTTTATGTTAAAAGTCATTTTCCCACGGGTAGCCTTGCGCCTGGTATGAAGTTGGGGAAATCGTCTACAACCTACCATAAATCGCAAAACATGATTTACAACAATCACGAAACTATAACTTGGAAATGTCTTACATTCGATAATTAATCTGTAGTTCTTGACGTGAAATTTTCTCTTACTTTCTGGACTTTTATATCACGGCACCTTGGTCTTGGTTTAACTAGCTCTACGGGCATTGTGACCGAAAAATAATCATATAAAAAGTCCAACAGCTTTCACATTGCTTTGTTGTCGTCGTCGCACTCTCAGAAATAACACTCTCATGTTTTAGCATTCTGCGATCGTCAAGACTATACTTTCGTCCATTTTCGAAATTGTTCCGTCAGTGAATCACTTGACTTTGGACGAAACAAGAATTTTCACATTCTTAACGAAAGTCATTCACCCCGATTCCTTTCCGGTGGTATCGTATCAGCTCAATGGGGGAATTTCACGGCGAGAAGAAGAAGACCGCTGTTCCAACGGAACATGGAGAAAGTTCCGCGACGCAGAAGAAGTTCCGTAGGGTTAGCATGGAGCTTTAGCTCCTGTACTATAATTTTAAGTTTTAGTGTTTAAATAATACCTCAATATAGAAATATTTACTACATACACTGAGATAGATTGTAACCATCGTTTATGAAGTATTTTTGTGTTGAAATAAAAGTATTTTTCCGTATTTTGTTGTAATTCTAGTTATATACAAATATAATATAAGTATTTCTGTATTTAAATTTATTCATATATAGAATGAAAATATTACTTATTTGGAAAAAACAAATATTATAAACAAACTTTCCCATAATTGCAAGCGTAGCGACTCAACAAACAAAAGCAAAGTTGTCTGCTGTAGGGAAGAAATCGAAACTACTAGTCAGTTACCATGTTACGTGAAACTCTCGTTACGTGAAACTCTCCCATTTCGATTCTTATGACCGAGCGTTAGCGATGACCTGTTTTCACTAGATCGTTCGGCATTTCGTCTGTCTGTAAATTGATTTGTTACGGAATCACTACCCAACGCATTGTTCGATTTTCTTCAAATTTCGCATGAATGTTCCTTGAAGTCATTAAAAACGACGTATGTGGTCGCTTTATTATTTGATTATGTTTCAAGGTGGTTTTATTGGTTCCATTTCATATAAAGTTGAGCGCTTCTTTTTTTTTGGTCGCGAGGTCTACTGTTCTCAGAACTACTAGTATGTATATTGTTACATTTCTAACGAGCTTTTATGGCAAGGTCGATAAATATCCTCAGTTTGACGACATATGTAATGGCGTCTGTTTCGTCAAAAAGGACAAAAGTTTCTTCAAACATGAGCGTGAATTTTTAACACTGCGATTCTCTCCTTCCAGATGTGGATCCCTCTTCTCTTCTTCGTTTCCTTCGCCTGCAGCCAGAGCCCAAACCACCACCACAGAAGCTACGACTGGCGAACGACAGGAGGCGCCCTCAGTGACTGGCCCAAGCTCACCTCCCTCCTGCCCTACGCCCCCGCGGCCCCAACGGCATCGTCGCCCGACCACCACCCCGCGCAGTCCTACCACCACCCCGTGTACCCCGAAGATTCGTCGCCCTACGCGGACGACTCGTCGTCGTCCTACTCGCAGGAGTACCACCCGTACGCGGAGGTGCCGCAGAGTCTGTCGTCGTACGAGAGCTACCACGATCCCAGGGATGAGGAACTGAACATGACCATGGCGAGGGTAAGATCGTCGTCTTACATGGCGATAAATTGCTAATGGCAAACACGCAATTTCGACGATTACTTTTAATTTTTATAATTAATAATTTTTACACAATAACTTATTTACAATCCAATTGCATGACATTTTAACAAACATGTCTTAGCCAGGATTCGAACCTAGACACACGGTGTGGCTGCCCCCTATTAGGTCATTCTTGATTCTCTCACATTAAATCTACTTTTAACTAACATTTTTTACAGTATACAGCATCTTCTTCGTTTCCCTCGCCTGCAGCCAAAGCCCAAACCACCACAGAACCTACGACTATGTTAGGACAGAGGGTTGTAAGGGAGTAATTGATTTTAAGAAGAAGTTGGATATTCATATTGGGGAATAGTTAGGAGTTACTAGACTTAGTCAGCCTTTTTGGCCTTAAGTCTGTTGTGGGTCGCCCATATTCATATTTTAAAAATATTGCTAAACAACTTAAACTTGAATTATAACTTTCTAATTCATGCGATTTTTATTTATAACTCAGGTTGGAGGATTCGCCGGATCCGGTGACACCAAGGGATTCGGAGCCTACGACTTCCCGAAGAACAACCGCCCTCGCCACCAAGAGTTTCACCACCCGGACCCGCCCCCACAACGCCACCCCCAGAGACACCCTCAGATGGACCCGGAACTGGAGGAACTGATGCGCATCAGCAAGCAGAGGTCGAGCAGCCGCCACCACGGCAGTCGCGATCATCCAGTGCTCGTGCACCCGCTGCCTCCCCCGCTCTGAAAAAGAAATGAAGACGGATCTGCACAGGACCACACGAGTCGTCTCTCTTCCGCGTTTTGTGCTGGGAAACGGAAATGATCTTCGAAAGTTTCGACACAAGTCAACGGAACGGCCCCATACACGAACGGGACTGTGCTATCGAAATTATATGGACCTCAGAGTCACTTTAGAACTACAACGTCCATTCGGAAGAACGCTATTTACTGTCGGTAGGACAAATTACGTGCTGCCGACAGGACTCGCCTTTATGACAGGACTCACCGACCTGCATAGAGATCGCATAGAGGTCTTTCCTTCCTGCTGACAGGACGGAATTCTGAGTTGGCGCAAGAAATAAGTTTAAAAATTCCAACTGTTCAGCATGTATTGCTTACAATAGTGCTTCCGGAAGTTTTTCAGGCAGAACTTCCGCTTGTACGTTCTAAGGATAAAAACGTAATAGCGTTTCTTGTTTGCTTCAACCTTCTTTAAGATTATCAGGATTCGTTGAAAGCCACTGATAACATTCGCAAGGATATAATTATTATATAAACTGTTAAGATTTTCATGACGATTGCTGAAGATCAAAGACATTTTCGCTTTTGCTAATGACAGACATTCCTTTAAAAAAACTTAAACTTCGTAAATATATGAAAGAGGGACTGTTGTAATAAACGAAAAAGTAAAATTTTACTACAGCCGGAAAAACAAGGTAACAAAAGCACTATAACTATTAATTTAAAGCGTGTTCGAATATTCAAGGAATATACTCCCTCGCACAGGAAAAATGACAAATCTGTACCTCAGAGCCAGACGAGCCTAAATCACATTTGGGCAACTTTACAGGAAAGGGGAAAAACTGAATCCTATTCAGTTCTTCTACATATCAGTGGCTTGGAACAAGAAGGACCAGTGTCAATTTTATATATTTTTTAAACAGTCAATAAATCAATTTTAAAATTCTAAATGAAATAGCGTTTAGATGAAATAGCTTTACATCAAACAATTCCGTGATTTACGTAACATTGTTACAAGGCTGAGTCTCAAATTTTTAAGGTATTTTTCTCAAAACAGTCAATTATGACATGGGTCCTACTTATTCCAGGCCACGGACTCTGCTTTCTATTGAACAGATTAAGAGATGAATGGGAGCCTCATCCCATTCTAGGTAGATTTCAGATCCCGGAGTCTGGTGCTCGGTAAGGGGTTTTACGTTGCACCATACGCATATCAAGAATATCTTGGTCATGCTCCGATCTGGAGAGTAAGTAAGCCATACCATTCACTCAATATCCTCATTTCCAGAGTCAAGACACCATCTGTACTGTGTGGACGAGCATGGAGTCCCGACACATTGCTATATTTAAAAGACGAAAACGGTTCAGGAGAATCTAGGTACAATACATATACAATCTAGGTACAATTATACATATACAATCTAGGTACAATTATACATATACAATCTAGGTACAATTATATATATATATATATATATATATATATATATATATATATATATATATATATATATATATATATATCCCATACCATGATCTCTCAGCCAAAATTGACAACTTATTGAACGTTCTACTGAGGAAAGTGAATTCCCCGCCTTTGCCACCTACCATTCACTATCATTGACGTTCCCAGTGAACACCAATTTGTCCCAGGATCCGTTAAAGATATACGGTATGGTGCCGATATTCTCCTGAGCCATGTTCGTTTTTTAAATAGTGTAATGGGTCGAGATACTTTTTTTGCAAACACTCAGATCGGATGGGGTCTCTGATATCCTCGAAGTAAATATATTGAGCCCATGGCATGACCTGCTTACTCTCCAGGCGCTTTATCGGTAAATGTGTGATTGAACGGACCCCCCCCCCCCCCCCCCTCCACTCTGAACTTAACAGGATCTGAAAATTGTCATGACAGAAGAATGGGAGGACGTCTCCATTGATCTCCCATTCAGTTTAGTGAAAAGCATGATAAACTGACGCAGAAGCTGCATTCGAGAGGACGTCCCTAGTGAGGTATCTCATTCCTTACGTCACTGTGGAGGGATAGATATTCCGTGAAATTTTCTTGCGTTTGTTAGCTTGCTTTTCTCTGGTGCGAAATCTGTACTACTTTGTTTAATGATGATACAACAGCACCTTTTCTAAACATTTAACAAGTAACATTTCTTAAAGCAATATCTATCATATGTTATTACGAAAAATGTCTCCGTTCCTTGGAAATTGTAATGCACTGCATCATATTTCGCTACATTATGTTCGCTTGTAAAATGTATAACGACAAAATGGCAGCACGAAGCATTAATTTACGAAGACAAAAGCTTTCAGATATACGATCACAGTCGAGCAATGAAACTATCTCTTTGGTCATTCTGATATCAAACGATAGTCTGGGTTCAGCGCAAAGCCAATCCATACTAATTCGAAAACATCCTGACTTTTCATGCTTCTGTGAAACGTGTCGGAGTATTCAAATGTCACTTTCCGTCCTCAATTCAATCTCGGGGGAGAAACACACACGTGTGGCGGTACCCACAAAGTTCACAAGGTTGGTCGCCAAAGCTCTCGCAAACATGCCAACTGCCCCCCTCCGTGTCTTTATTTTTGTGTAAACTATATTTTATAAGTTTTATTAAAATTTATTTTTTCTTGTGGTTGAGCGTATTTTGATTGTTTTTTGGAACAAGGTACAATTTCCATAATAGTATAGAGTTGGTCGATATGGTAGGTTGATTTAAATTAACTTCGCCCTAGAGCTATATAAAGGACTATTAGCGCTGTTCTAGATATATCCCGAAGGAAAGACCAGGGAATACTGTCAATTTGAACCATGGTCAAATAACACTTCAGCTAGCACCCGACGCATTTACAAAGGGGCAAATTGTGTTTTGGATATGGACTAATAGAATAGATCAGGGAATTCAGTAATGTACTAATCTAATTTTCTGAAATTTTGGACAAAACACTTTTTAAACGCCTCATCAATCAATGGGCCCCGTAGCCCAGTGGATAAAGGCGTTCAGCTAGAAATAAGAGGATTGGTAGATCGAAACCGTGCGATGGACTTGACAAAAAAAAGTAGTGATCTTGAGATCGGAGGGTTGCCAGCTTCGCTACAAAAATACTAAAATGTCGTCCAGAACATCCAACAAATTATACCGTTGTGTATACGAGACTAATGCACGATAAATCTCATCGGGGTCCAAAGTCATGAAGCCTAATGAAGGTGTGGGTGCCAGCTCAGGTGTTGTCCTGTCATCCGACCATGTTTCAAAAATATGAGGCATCGTTCCAGGGTCTTTCCTTCGAGATAGGCCCCAAACTGTCGCCAATAGCCCACTGTGCAGTTCTAACGCGACGTTAATTAACCAAACCAAACCTCATTAATCCATTTTAAATGTGTCGAAGTAAACTTGGATTGATTGCATCTTCTTTAAAGCAATAAAATATTTATTTTTTCCTCAAGTAAATTTTATACGGTACCGTAATGTCTCATAGTGGGGTTTAGAATGGGCAGACGGTGAGGTGATTGTCTATTCCACCTAGTTTGCCGTACTGCAAAATTTCAGAAGAATAGTGTTCTACCACACTTAATATTTTTTACACAGATAACTTTTTACTAAGAAAAGTTACATGAAAACACAATAACAGCCTAATTAAATTAGCATCCAAGAACTGAACTGCTTGAAAAATCTGCAAGAACTACTGGTTTTTTTTTTCAAAAGTTATCTATCTATTCGACAAAATCTAAAAAAAAAATGGTTTTGTTACAAAACATGTGTGAGTAGTTTGCTCACGTAGCAACTAACAAAAATAAAGCTTAGTTTGTTTGTTTTTAAATTCAAAAGAACAATTAAAAGCAAAAGATCATGTGTACCTTTGATTGGAAAAACATCTTCTTCTGAGAACCATCCAGATAATATTTGCTACTAATCCCATGGTATTGCTTACTAATAGATGATATGTTTGTACATTCCCAATAGAACAAACATTACAACACTCTCAATAGCAAAAGGTTCTATTGGGAATGTTGCTTCGAGTGACTTCAGTTTGCTTGGGTATTCATTTAAATCTAGGTTGGTTTGGTTAATTAACGTCGCACTAGAGCTGCACAGTAGGCTATTGGCGACGGTTCGGGGCCGATCTCGAAGGAAAGGCCTGGGAACGATGCCTCGTATTTTTGAACCATTGTCAGATGACGAGGACAACACCTGAGCTGGCACCCGACGCAACCTCAATAGGCGTCAGGACACTGGACCCCGGTCAGTGTATACTCGTATACACGCCAATATAATTTGTAGGATGTTCTGGACGACTTTCTAGTATTTTTGTAGCGATGCTGGCAACCCTCCGATCGCAAGAATTATTATGTGTAAAATTTAATGTTAAAATGCAATGCACTTGTGATCGGAAGTTTTCCAGATTCGTTCTGAAGTAACAATATGTCGTCCGAACTTACCTGCAATTTCTTTGGAGTGTATACAGAGATGGTGCACGCTAAATCTGACCTGGGTGCAATGTCATGACGCCTATTGAGGTTGCGTCAGGCCACATCTCACGTGACGTTTCGGAACGTAAAAATCACACTCACCGGAAGAAAAAATATTTTTCTGTCTCTGGACGTAAAAAAAACAACCGCTCTGTAGAGGGGATTGGTGCACGTTAAATCTGCCGTGGTCCAAACGACCTTACGCCTATGTTAAGTATGTGGGGTGCCAGCTCAGGGGTTCTTGTCATCTGAACTTTTGCTCAAAGTGACGCATCAGTATTCCCTGGTTTTTTTCTTCGGTATAAATCACGAACCATTGCTGATAGCGGCCGTTGTAAAGCTCTAATGCTACGTCATTCACCAAACCATTCGCCGTCACCTACATATAGGTGTTGTAGAGTGCGTACAGTTCAGGTGTTTCCTCGTCATCTGACCATGGTTCTAAAATAACGAGGTGCATGTATGAATGTGTGTGTGAAAGTGTATGTGTTCCCGGGTCTTTCCTTCGAGATTGACCCCGAACCGTCGCCAATAGCCCACTGTGCAGCTCTAGTGCGACGTTAATTAACCAAACCAAACCAAACCTGTAGAGTGCGTACATACATGGCAACCGATTGATGGCAGCTTTGGAAATAAAATCACGTGAGGCATTTAAGAAAAGGCCACAAAACAATTCTCATAAAATCCGTTGCGATAGGATTATGAAGAAAGCGTTTCTAAAAAGGGTTAATCCCAGACACGGAAAGTGACGTCACACCATCGTGACTTGAAAGAAAAGGAGAATTTGTGTTACCTTGGAAGGTCGAAACTCAGAAAATAACCACCCTCTTTGGCATAGGCGTAGGAAGTAGGGGGGCTGGGGGTGCTCGAGCCCCCCCCCCCCAGAAATTATTTTGTAGGGGCTCAGCCCCCCCCCCCCCCCTAATATTATACAATTTTTTTTTTAAATACTTAAAAAACAAATTGTAGAAATAGAGAATTCCTACAAAGAGGCATTCGAAAGGAAGCGTCCCTTATTTATTCTAAACGTGCTTTAAAGTGGGGGGAATTTGCTTTCAAAGCTACAACGCTAAAGCTTTAAAGAGTAATTTTAAGAATAATGTAAAAAATAGGCTTTTAAATAAAAAAAATATTATTTGTGGACATTTCATAAATTATAATCGTATATCCCGTAATTTATTCCCTAATAATAAACCATCAGATTCATGCACTATTTTCTAAACTGCTTATATAGTTGAAATTTCTTCTTTTAGAAAGTTAAGATTTTGTTAAAAAAAAGTTAAATAGAGACGAATTCCTCAAATCTGAAAAAATTCATATTTTAGCGTACAATACGAACACTTGTTTGTAAAAATTTAAAACATTGATTGTTTTTTAATTGTTTAATAGATCGCAACTCCGTACTATTTTATATTGTATAACAATATATTTTTAAAAAAATTCAGCCCCCCCTGAAAAAAAGAAGTTCCTACGCCACTGCTCTTTGGAATGAGGTTAATACAAAAACTGTTATGTGCAGAACTGTCGTTTGACGAATGACGGTTTTTTTTTTATTCTCGACATATTTAAAAAAAAAAAGTATTTATAAAGGGTTAAAGTGGATCGATCTTTTAACCCTTTGAGGCTCGCATTTTTATTATTATTAGTTTTTTTTTAATTATGCCTATTTTTAGTCTAAATTAACAAAAAAAATTCAGTGAAAAAATATGTCTTAATTTTTAAATTAAATTATTTAATGGTGCCATTTGGCATCATTGGGGCCTAATGCGACATGAAACTGTCATGGTGCCATTAGGCATAACTGAAACAGAAAGAAATGGAAAGAAAAGAGGGGTTTCAATAAAAAAGTAGGATTAAAAATTATTTTTCGCAACAATATTTTCACTTTTTGCTTCAGAGCGTGTTCCTATTAAAAACTAATTTTCTAAATAGAGTGGTGCCATTTACAATTAAATATAAAAAATATTCGTGTATTGACAGAAAGGGCACCTTTTAAATAGGTTACAAATAGGAACCTACGGGAATTTATAATTTAATGCAGTGGTGCTCTTTGGCTCCACTGGTCCCCAAATGCTTAACATACTCTTCAGACACTGCCACGGCCAGTGTACCTGTTCGAACACCTGTTCCTAACAGCGCGCATCGATTTCATTTCATGTTTAAGAACTGCTAACAGATGTCCCCATCCTATTGAACACTACATTAATATAACACGTTCTCGCCGCCAATGCAAGTCATCGTCCTTTTGACGGATGTCGCTAACACAGTTTGAAGGGGACACGCACCACCTAAACTTATATTGTTTATTTTTTGACTTTTTGAATAAAAAATTAATGTACATTAATTAAATTTATTTTAGTAGACAATATTTCACACAAAAATTCAATAATTGCTTATATTGTTTTTTTTAATTCACACTGATTCAATTTTTGATGCTTTTTTTAACACGTAAGTTTTTTTTTTAATATTTATATTGTTTCACCACATTTTTTTCAGGTTAGGTATTTAAATTTTGTATACTATGTGTGTGTATTTGATTTTTAAATAAAAAACACAATTTTTTTTTTTAAATCAATTCCTTTTCATTTTAGTAATTAAAACAAAATTACTACTCACATAGCTAATTCGCATGCCAAAGTAGTATTAAAATATACTCAGATTTTACAATATGCTTAAAACATATACATTTCTCCATTAAAAATAAAATAAATCATACCATTTCGAAGAACTTAATATTAGGCCAAAGAAAACCGAACACTGAAACCGATTTCAAGTTTTCGTTCCCTGAAAAACATCCTTCAGCATAAAATCTCAAATAACTCAACAAGAAACACAGATACAGTTCTAGAAATTTGCAAGCATATTGGGAACATTTCAAACTCACGCCATTTTTTTCTTTTTAACATTGCCACACTAGTTTCTGCGATCCAATTTTAAATGTTGGCATTTTTCGAAAACATGATTTCCTTATTCGCCCATACATTAGTGTTATGATTGAGAAAGGTATGTTAAGATAGTTTGGACATATAGAGGATGAACGAGAGGAGATAGACGAAATTCAAGACGAGTGTGGATGGAAGAGTTGGAAGGAGTTGATCTCAGCGAACGCACCTCAATCAGATTAATGACGATTTTAGCAAAGGCCAGCTTACGAGTACCCTAATTAAGTTAATAACAATGTATCTACCTATACAGTTTAAGTTTAAAAAATGTGGCTCTCAAAAGAAATTTCAATCGTTGTTCTGTTGATATTTGGCTCTGTTGACTAATAAGTTTGCCGACCACTGTTCTAACCCTTTGCACTCGGCGGTCTCCTCTCAGGCGACAACAACACGACCATCAGTTCTTTTGGTTCCCTGTTCTTCAACAATTTGCACTTGATGAACATTTGTGTTTTTGCTAGTGTGGCCTTTGTAGTTCTATTCCTCTTTTTGTATGGTTTAAAAATACGAGGTATTGTTTTCGGGTCTGTCCTTCGAGATAGCCACCGAACCGTCGCCAATACCCCCATGTGCAGCTCTAGTGTGACGTTCATTAACCAAACCAAACTCTCTTTCCTTACTTTTTCCTCGAAAATTTGAGGCCTCCTTGGCCGAGTAGATTAAGGCGTCAGCTGGGAATCCGAGGGTTCCCGGTTCGAAACTGTGCGACGGACTAGACTAAGAATAATAAAAATGTAGTGATATTGCGATCGGAGAGTTGCCACTTCGTTACCAAAATACTAGAATGTCGTCCAGAACATCCACAAAAAAATTAACGGCGTGTATACGGGACTGGTGCACCATAAATCTGATCGTGGTCCAAAGTCCCGACGTCTATTGAGGGTTCTAAAATACGAGGCATCGTTCCCGGGTCTTTCCTTCGGGACAGGCCCCGAACCGTCGTCAATAGCCCACTGTGCAGCTCTAGTGCGACGTTATTAACCAAACCAAACAAAACCCTCGAAAATTTGTGTACTCATAGAGGGAAAATATCATAATCTGTTTTAAATCTGCAAGAGAACAGGTTGAAAAAAAATATTAATGTTTTTTTAAACACAAGTTTATGATGTTCTCATTCATTTTAAAGAACAGGGAACCAAAAGAAGGGGTCGTTATGTTGCAGTCCACTGTGCAGCTCCAGTGCGAAATTTATTTCAACCAACCATGAGCATAAAAAATTCTGGTGAAAATAACAGTTTATGGTTTGATTAATTAACGTTGCACTAGAGCAGACTTTTTTGCGGTGACACGCCTCATAAACCTGAAAGTTCCTCGTCAGTTTGAAATACGTTCAGATGACGGAGACAACATTCGAACTTCCACACCACTCTCTAAACTTCCACACCACAACTCGGAGTTTCGAATTCCAAATATTCGAGAAACATGTTCCATTTATTCAAATTAATTTGATCAAACTTTTTCTTCCAGAACCGAATTCTCGAGACAGAATGAGCGGGAAAACCTAGGCGTGACACTTTCTGAACAACAATGGCTGCGAATTTCAAGAACAATTCCGTGATCTACTTTTCCTTCAAATTCGAACAACGCCTCAAACGGTAATTCACCCTGCTCGCACTTCCTAGTAATTTAAAGACCGAAATTATATCGTGACCTTCACCCGCCATTGTTAGGGATATGGACAGTAAAGTGGAGTTGAGGGGATTACTTTCCTCTGGTTTTCAGCGAAGTGGCGGTTTGAAACTTGAAATATATTTCATGGTATATCTCACATCAAGGTTGTCATTTATTTAAATATTACTAACACTTCCTAACAATATCTTAGAGTCTGCAGGTGGTTTTTAATTTACCTGAAACTCCACCACACAAGCTTTTAAACATGAAATGAGGAGCGGACATGCAAAAAATATTTTTTAGTAAAATAAGCATTGAATTTGATATTTAAAAAAATTTATTTTTTTGCAAAAGAAATTTAATATTTCCAAAAATATTCCTTGCATTTTAAAACTAGAAAAAAAGAAGGTCCTTAGAAATGCATGCATCTACAAAACGTTTTTGCTGGTTTCCCTCGATTTGTGAATTTATGAAGTTTGTTTTTGCATGCATGATCCTCAAATGTATGCAGTCAAACCTTCCTTGAACTAAGCATATTCTATTTAAGTTTGTGTTTAATAGGTTATTTTGGCACAAAAGCTCAATATTTTTAACAAAGAAACTCACAGGGTCAATTTGGAAATATTAAAGAATTCTAAAACTTTTTTTTTACATGGAATTGTGTGTTAGGTTCCAAAGTTGAAAATAAATCAAGCCAATAATTATAACATGTAACATATAAATATTTATTTCTTCTATTATTATCATCATCACAAAAAAAAAAACTTCTTAAAGTAACAAAATCTGTATTCCAAAGGTTAAGTGTACTTTCAAATATACAAACATATGAAAAGTGCAATTAATGTGAAGTACTATTGGTCCGAAGTATTGTCAAAGCAACTAAAAAATAGGGTATAAAAATAAATGCAGTATTTCCAATAACAGAAAATGGTCAGTAGGCTTCTTAAAGCACATACACAGTTATGTTAAAATAAAATACACGGTACAAGCAGCAAAGGCAATTTTACTATCTCTCTCTCCACAGTACAATTTGACACCAGACGAAATAGTTAGGGCTAGCAAACTGTTGCAACTCTATGCCTACAAGTCATTTACCTTCAGCATTATCCCTTGTCAATATGTGCACCATCATTTTACTTTTACCAAAACAATTGCAACAATTGATTTAAATTTTCAAACAAATACAATGACATGCACTTGGGGACAGGCTATCCTGGTACTAAGCGTTCCTGCTGCGGAGATGATCCATCCGCCGAAAAATATAGTTATCAAAAAACCGCAGAAAATACATCAATTCAGCTGTTTTTACTTTTAAATTTTGTATACTTTGGAAATTAGCTATCGGGTGTTTAAGTCAGCTGAAACGAATAAAAAGGTACAGAAAGTCGGTGTCTATTAACCTTTTCATTTGACGATAAAATGGTTCGATCTCTAAAGGAGGGAGGGGAAATAATGACGCGTTTCGAACAGTTAGCGGAAAAGGCAGCGATAATGACGACACATAGGGCGGCTTTCATGCAGAAATAAATGTATTAAAACACGTTTCTGATGTGTCTTTTAAGGCAGCGGATGAATTATTTTTAGCCAAACAAAACCATTGATTTGCACAGTTGAGCTTTTTTACAGATCATATGATTTTTTTTGTTTTACGGTACATTTAGGCTGCCTCCGGAAATAGATGCCTTTTTTGAAATATGTACTGAAAAAAAAACCTCATGATTTTTAACTACAGGGAACCATAAATACAGATTAAAAATGTTAGTGTGATAAAACGGATACCTCTATTTGAAATTGATAATAATAATTTCAAGATAAAAAGAGCTGCTTTTCTAAGAGATATTCCTCAATTTCAAAATACTATCAAAACTGCCAGCTAAATGCCGAGCAGCCACCAAGGGTCCGATTAAGAACTCGAACAAGAGAAGTCGAAGTCCGTCTTCAAAAGGGGTCCACCAATCGAACTTTTACATGCACTCAAATTGGTGCACGCCTCCTCATTATCATTAAAATGCAACACATTTATAAAAAATGTATTAAAACACATAAAAAGGATTATTCCTAAATTTTTTTTAATTTATTGAGTATTCTTTTAAATTGATTTTCAAATCATTTAAAAAAAATGGTCACGCATGTCGGTTTCATAAGTCTTTATTTTGATAATTTGAGAGGGTACCCAAAGAAATGCGAAGCGTTGAGCCTATTCGGCAATCGGTCCTTCTTCCTCAGTGCAGTCAGTACCAAGGGCACTGAGCCAACACCACCTACACTGACAAGGGGGTGTTGACTGAGCCCATGGAAGTATTGCACTGAGGAGATGCCATCCAGTGATAAAGTAACGAAGCAGATAAAAGTGCACCCACAATGATAGCAGCAAGATGGCGTCCTGCTGAACTCACAGCCATAAATCTAGATTTAAGCAGGTGCGGCGCAAAAACAATTTTATCCATCAGATCAAAATGTTCAGTATTTAAAAAAAAAGGTTTTTCAAATTATTTTTATAGCTAAGGTGATATTTTGTGTTGTTCCTTATCTTAGTAATCCGACGAATCATTTTAAACAGATAAATACAAATTGATTAATTTTTATTTATCTGTTTAAAATGATTTATTCATTTGTTGTTTTTGTTTGCATAAAGTTAGTTTTGCACCAACCAATGAAAACTTACACATTTCATCACTGTGCCTCTCTTTAAAGTTTCTGCAACAGTCCAACATTAAGTAATAAATATCCATTAATTTGCCTTTTAATATAGTTATATAGGATAAGGTGGGGGAAAATGAGTCTTGGGGTAAAATGGGTTTATTGATTTTAAATATTTAATTACACAATGTTAAACTAATGTTTTGATCTCGTTCTGTTTTTGTTTTTTTTAATAATTTACTACATTAATGAAGTACATTTTAACAAAAAAAATATAATTTCGGGTGTTTTAATTCAATTCCAAATACATTTGAATATAAAAAAAAATTAATGAATATTCATGGGTACATTCTACAAAAATATTAATTTCGAAGCTTATAAATAACAAGAATTAACTGCAATATATTTAATACTGTTTATATATTAATATAATAAAGTAACATACATAGGTGTTTTTTTTTCAAATAAACTGTTAACAAAAGAATATATTTCGATTAAAAAAAATGGGCGCCTTTGCTTTATTACAATTAAAACAGATGTGTTAAATGCAATAAAAAGTCGTCTGCGGAACAAATTAAAAATAACATAATACAGCATAGATTTCTGAATAAAATAAAACAAAGTATAATAGCAGGTGTTCCTTTTGAATATAATGAATAAAAAAAAGGCGATTTTTTTTCTTCAAAAGGACATATTACAACTTGCTTTTAGAATAGACTATTACAAAAACACTCTGTTTCATACTTTATTCAAGTTACTAATTTGGCGTGAAAATGTGTTCTAATAATGCGTTTTTATACGAAAAATTCTATAATTCCCCCTGATGACTGAAATGACCTCATCTATGAATCGTAATAGGTTAATAAAAATTAAAGTTATTTATAAACCTCAGAAGTAAATAAATATATACGATTATGTTTCCTATAAATAAGTGAACGTTTTTGTAAAACAATTGTAATTTTATAAATTTTTTTCTTGACTGTCTCCTGTTCATTATGAAATGTCCTTTTGCGTATTCTGATCGATCTGGTGGATAAAGTTGGTTTTGCACTGACCTCTATTTCTCAAATATTTATTTTTAATTGATATAGCTTGTTTTTTATGACTCTGTTCACTGTTTTAGATGCCTCTCAACATAAAGCTCAATATCCAATAAATATCTCGATTTCTAAAAAAAAATGGATAAGGTTGGTTTGCGCCGAACTTACTCATTTAAAAAAACTATTTTGGCTTCTCAAGAAATATTTTTTTTCTTCTTTCCCTACACATGGGAACGCCATATAATGAATATTATCTTCAAACAAACAACATCAGAGAGTGAGCGATTGTACGCCGGATGCATAGCAGCCAAATTGGAAACTGGATAAAAACTGTTACCCTTCCATTTTCATCCATTGCAAATCTTGGTATTGGCAAGTTCTTTAGTTTAACACTTCCATGACATTAGAAAAGTGAAATCGAAACTTAAAAAATAAGTTCTTGCGAGGATATTGCAATTTGATAGTTTTTAGAGGAAAGTATAAGGAATAAAAATGACCATATAAAATACTAGATACAGTTTATATCGCTTACAAAATCGCATGATTAGAAGATTTGCTGAAAATAAATTGTTACCAAAGTTAATAACTTATTTATTTGATTTGATATGCTCTAAAGAGTCAGTCTCTAGACTTAAAAAAAAAAATTCATTTGAATTTGATATATATCCAAAAATCACATAATTAAAAATAATTTACAAGCAATAAATTATCATCACTTTTCTAATTATTTAAATATACTAAATATTTTTTTTTATCCATACGTACAGTTTTCTCGTAGTATTATTATTACATAAATATGTGAAATGTCAATTTAACTTTTTTAAAGTAATAACTCAATTGTTGAAAAATTACTAAAAATATTCAAAATAAATAATTTTACAGTAATATATAATTCTAAAACAAATACATTTTAATGATACCTTATTTTGCACTCTAGCTTATTTTTAGGGAATTTATAAGACCTTTCTTACATAAGAATAAGACTGCTTGGCAATATGTAGAAAAGAAAATAACTGCTCAAGTCTTTTGAAAGATAGTCTTGAGTAAAGATAAAAGATTTATTTTTTAACCCTTTGCACTCCGAGAATATCTTCGACATTTGATTTCTTTCTATGGAACAGTTATTCCTCTTTCTGTTCTTCTCTTTTCTCCAGAATTGTTTGTACTCATAGAGCGGAAAAAAATCATAATCTATTTTGGATCTGCAAGAGAACAAGTTGTAAAAAAAATAGATGTTTTGTAAACACAAGATCTTGCTGTTCTCGTTTAATTTAAAGAACAGGGAACAGAAAGAACGGGTCGGTATGTTGTCGCCTGCGAGGAGACAGCGGAGTGCAAAGGGTTAATATTAACAAAATATTTTCTAAACTATAAATTTAAAAAGTATGTCAAATTGGAGTTTTATATTCCTTAAACAATTCATGGTTAAAATAAAATCAGATAATTTTTTGTTGATCAAAAACTAAACTTAAATACTAATACCTCATTAAACAATGTTTCTCAAACTTCCTATTTATGCCATACATTGCTCGAGGACCACTGTAATATAAATATACATACTTACAAATATTGCACACATAAACCCTACTTTTGGTAAACAAAATGTACGCAAGATCGATTTTGAAACATTAAAATCTGAAGTCTTTTCACCCATTTGAATAAATTGTTGTCTCCCATTTTTGATTTTTCACCACAAAATCTACATTTTATAAGAAAGAAAACAATATCAGAAAAATAGAACATACACTTCAGCATTGCACTGCATTACCGATCCACGCAAGTTACTAGGTACAATAACAACATCGTTAAAAAAATAATAATTGTTAAACTAAAATTGAAGGTGTTGCACGTTAAACACATATAGTTGCTCGGGTGACATTTCTCTTCAAGTGCATGACACATTAGTTGCAGAACAAGTATCATAGAAAGGGCATAGCTTAAATGCCTCTACACTATATACAAAACACATATAAACGTGGCTTTGATATACATAACAATTTACAATGTTCAATACCAGCTCATAGGTAGAATGGAAAAAAGCTTCCTTTGGCATATTCAGCAAAAGCTGGCTAACATTAAACAAGCTATACAATATTTCGTATATAAAATACTAGTAGTAAATGTCTGTACATAAAAACTTGACGAAAAAAAATCAAATTTAATAGTTAACAGTAGGCAACACTGGTCATATACAACTGCACATTGCGTGAATGCACATTTCATCCAGTTCCTAGTCTACATCTAAGGTCAGTTCAAATTAAGTATATGGTACAATCCAATTGGTGATCATTTTTTGCAAAATTATTTTTTTCCTACTTGCCAAATTACTCTCATACAGTGATGGCTTGTTAAATGGGAATGGGGTACGGCTAAATTAATTATAAATTTAAATATAGTTTTTAACTTAACCTTACAAATTGAAATGAAATTATTTATTTTTAAACAAAATATAGATATTTCTATACATTTCCAAGACTTCCCGTTCGCTTCTATCTGAAACGGTTCTAAAAAATAATATTCGTTCACAAAAAGAAACGAGAACAAATGTTTTCTAAAAAGAAAGTACATATCCTTAAAAAATTTAAATGGTATTATTTGATTTTAATCCGCAGCCATTCAAAGATTTTTAATCCATTTTACAGAGAAAATATCTCGCCATTAAATGGCTAAAATTCTATCTGTAGGCCATTCTGACGTGGTATTTTTGGGGCTGTAAAAAATTCATTTGTTTTTTTTGTTCAGATTTAATAAATTGAGGAGCTTATTTTCAAAAGGAAACATTTTCCTGTCTGGTGTTTAACAGACACAGCGATCTCTGCTTGGCGATGAAAATCAAGCGATTCACTTCTAAAGGTTTCCACCTTAGAAGTGAACCGCTCGAATTTTGTGTTCAAGCAGAGTTTGCTGCAGCTGCTAAATTCCAGCCACTGGAATGTTTCCTTTTGAAAGTAAGCTCCTCAGTTATGGTCTAGGAATTAAAAAAATTAAAGGCAGCACCCACAGGTGAGTAGCCCCTTCTCTCACCTCATTGCAGGACCACATTTAGTAAAATGCCTAAACTCCCATTTCCCTAATTCTGCACCATATACTTAACTTTTCCCTGACGATCCTCTTCCACTGTGAAGATAAGATTTGTCAGTGCGTATGGCTACAGTTTTAAAATGTCCTTTGGAATGATCAGAATTTTGGAGAAATGCAGATAACACAACTGTCATAGTTAAAAGACAGTGGATCCATCTGTTAAGTTAAAAAATGTAGCTCATTTTCTAGTTTAGAACTAATTTTTCAAAGGATTAAAATCTCATAGCTGACTGGGTACCATGCTTTGTTCTTTATTTTGTTTCTTTTAGTTATAAAACTTAAAAATTACACAAAACTCATAGTGTTACAGAATATTAAAATTATAGAATAATAAAGAATTTGGAGAATAATAATAGGTAAATGTAAAAACTTTCTCCTTAAAATAATGCATAAAATAACTAACAAACTACACTGTTTTAAAAATACAGCAAAAGCTCAATCATCTGGTTTTTTTAGAAATTGTCAGTCTTTAAACATTTGGAACTTCAGAATATTATATTTTTTTCACTTTCGAGGAAGCACAGATCCGACAACAGTTTTTATGCAACAACATTCAATTAAATTTTATAACCATTTAGTTTTAACATACGATGACCTAGGATGCATGGGAGAAATTTCCACATTAATATTGATTATATTAGCAATAGGCTTGGGCGATGTTGACATTTTGTCATTGCAATTAATCACCAGTCAGAAATCAATATTTTCCGATTAATCAACAATTGTAATAAATCTATATTTACTATGTATACCTATTGTTTATACATCGATATTTTTCGTTCAACATGCAATAGGGTAGATGCATCCTCATTGTCCGTTTTTCGCCTAGAAACGAGTTTTGGGGACCAAATAAACACACATGCATGCATGAGAGTGAATGACTTCCAAGAGAGTTCTTCCGTACTTTAGATTAATTGTAAAACAGAGCAATTGTTAAACTGATTAATCGTCAAAACAACAATTAAAAAATCAAAATTCCGATTCTTTTGTACTGCCGAAATTTCAATATATATCGAAACATGGTCCAAACCAAATTAGCAATGCAATATTCATATACTATAACAAGCGGAAAACTTTGTTTTTAGTGGAAACGGAGACACAATCCGAAAAATTTCAGCTTACTAACTCGGCCAGATAATTGAGCTTCAGTTGCAGCAAACAAATATTCAAAGTAAAACAAAGATAAAATGGAGAAAATAAAATAATCAATAACCTTTAGGTTAAGTGATTTAAATGCCCTATACATCTTGTGTTATAAAGCATTCAGAACATTTTCACCTCCACATTAGTTCTTCAGAAAGAACAAAATGTCTGTATCTAGCAAATTGCATACACTATCACCTGTACAAAAATAAGATAATCAGATTTCAAGTTTTATCTCTAAAATTATGCTCTGTTGTTTTTTAGTCTGATTTAAATTCTCTATGAAATATTAACAGTCATTTACAGTTAAAATGAGCCATGTCCACTAACATTGTCATGCTTACCAGTACATTGTTAAGCATACATGTCAAACTTGCAGTTTCACATCATTAAAACAGAGGAATGTTTAGGCCATATTCAACATTTAAGGAGCATGTAAACCTTTGGTTATCAAAAACTACTAAAAACCTCAGTCCATATTCTTGATGAAACTGGCACTTTTCGATTTCAAATGCCGTTAATATCTTACAGCGATTTCTATATACGACTTTTATGATCACTGAAAAATAGATAAAGTGTAGGGTAAACATTCTCGTTACCTATTGTAACTATCATAAACTATTCATTACATTCTATTACCATATATGAAGGTAAAGAGTACCGAAATTTTTTTCCCGATCACACTTTTGATATTAAAGAACCAAAAGCCCATAAGTTAAAAAAAATGATTTGCTTGTGAAAAAATTATCTCAAAAAGGGGTAAAGTGAACGCAACAACCCAATTTGGCATAAAGTTACTGTAGGGTGACAGAAAGGTTGTCGTCCAAACAGCATTGAACATTCTACAAGGAGGGTGCTTTGATAGAAAGAAATCTGCATAGAAATTGGCTTGAGGGGTTTGAATAACAATTTCCTACCTATGTAAACTACCTTTTGATTTTAAAACCTGTATCACATTGAAAGTGACACCGAAACATTTAAATATCGAATTTTAGATTGAGTAGTTGTAGAGAAAATCGTGCAGTTAATGTGGAATGCTGCTGTATTATTGAAATAGTATAACATGTTAAATTTGAAGATAGGTAAAGAAAAGTTGTGCAATGTTGCATCCCAGATTTTTTTTTTACACTTTTTGTGTTTATCAGGAATAAAACTAATAATTGACAGTGTCGTATCAGTGATCCATTTCATACAAAGTTTATGTGAAATAATAATGAATTTCCAATGCAGCAAATCATTCAAAGCAGGGCTCGAAGTACGATTTTGAAGCTGGCAGCAAACACTAATGTGAGCTTTCATAAGCGCTCAGCAAAAAGTATTGGGCACACGGCCAAACTCAAAATATCCGATTCTGTGATTTGTAGTTTTCAGTTTCTTCTTTATGAACCTTAAAGCAACTGAACAAATAAATAATGAAGACCTTTCAGCAAAAGTTCGCCTCCAACTTCATGGTCTCTCACCAAAGGCGTAGGTACACAACAGTAGAATACTTTTACACAGAAATTCTTTCCGAAACATTTTTAGGAGCAATTTAATATCATATAAGGCAAAAGTTAGTCAGAGCCACAGTTTTTATTTGAGAAGATCTGTAATCTTTTAATACTCATCAACACCGAAACTATAACTTATTGGTATAACTGACTGTTTTAGGATTTTATAAAGAGCACAATTTTTGATTATATACTTTAAAAGAATTTTAACCAAACAATAAAAGTTAATAAATAGAATGTCGTAGTTGAAATAATGTTTTTAGTTATGCTGTCTTAAAATAATAGTGTTAGCAATAAAACCTCATATAGGGACAATAAATACAAAAGCACCACAATATTTCAGTGTTAATTTTTTATATGACTATGAAATACAACACAGAAATCTTTGAGTCATTTATAATGAAAAGTAAACAAGCAATTATGAAAGAGAACAGTGTTTTATGCAATAAAACCTCATTGGTAAGATATATTATGTCCATTAAGTTAAAAAACTGTTTTAAAGAAAATCATGTTTTATTTCTTTTTATTTACAAGTTTGAATTTGTCTCCATTTAAAGTCATTTAATAATTTCAATTTAATGAAAATGAAGATTGAAAACAAATACAATTAAAATGTTGGATTTTTAACTATCAATTTTAAAAACGTCGAAATTAGTAAAATTCGTTTTGATCTGTTGGTAGTACCAAATAAATAAAACAAAATTAAAAATAATTTATTAACAAATAAGAAACAAAGGATTTCTTTGGTTAAGGATTACTTTTGCTAGCTGACCAATCATCTAATTGCTTGAAAACAATTCAACGTGACATGAAGGGAATTGCGAAAGATTAGAATGGCTTTTTATGTAAAAGGTTCAAGATAATTTAATATACGACTATAAACGGCAGGCAAAAATCAAAAATTATTTTTTTGTGTTACTGGTTTCTTGAAAGTGGTATTTCAATAAAATCATAAAATTTTTTTTTAATGTACATTTCATAAATTTATATTGACATTATTATTGGCCTTTATATTATGACTTTTTCAAATCCACTTTTACCACAAAACCTAAGAACCAATATGCAAAACATTTATTCATTTCATATTTTTTTTAAAAAAATCAAGTTTTGCCCCCTTTACAGTTTTATAGCAACAATCACACCACAATGGCACACCATTTAAACCCACTGGTGCTCAAGCAATATTTGCAAATGTAAAGCTTGGAAGTTTAATTTTCTTTGGTACATTTTTTTAGATTAAAACAAAAACTGGAATCAATTATAAAGAGATAACATTTAACTTTTACATTAAATGATTAGGCTAGAAAAATATTGCATGATGGAGTACTTTCATGAATTCATAAACCAAAGGTATTACTGGAAAAACTGAAGACCCATTGTACGGGACTTCCCGACCTTGAGCACCAGTGGGTTAAAACACCTAAAAACAAAACCCTTTGGAGAAGAAGAAGAAGAATAGGCACTCTCATCTATCACTACACTTGTTCTTCGGCCATCTTTGGTCACAGCAGCCAGTGGAGGAGGACCTGCACCAGAACAAAGATGGCCAGGGCCGCATAGTCGAAGTTCCTCTGGGCCAGCTGCGACTGTATCCTGCGCTGTGTGGCCATCACGGACTCCGTGTGTCCCTGCAGGGAGCGCAGGGACTGATTGGTCTCCTGCTGCAGCTGTTGGAGTGAGTGGAGAGACTGCTGCAGCGTGGACAGGGAGATGCTCTTGGATGCGTGGTAGTTCTTCGGGGGACCTGCAGGGAGGGGGTTACAATTATGTAAATGCCACGTACATTAAAAATGTCATGTGATGTAACCAATATTGTAAGCAGTCACTGCCTTTTGTCAGGTCACTGCCCTATGGTAGTCTAACCTCCCAACCTTTACATGGCTTCTTGCAAATAGGATAGTATATGATACAATACATCAGCAGACTGGTTAAGTCTCCAAAAAAATAATTTTTTTAACAAATACAAGTACTTAATTATCAATTACTTTCTTATAAATACAAACATATGCGAATTTAAAAATGGGGTTCCAATGTATATAATTGATTTTCGTTTAACTAAATAAATGCTCATCTTTTATTTACATTTATTATTTAGATTTTTTATAAATGCTCATTATTTATTTTGATAGAATACACATTAAAAATGGCTGTAAAAAAACGTTTTGGCGATTAGACAATAACTCCACAGACCACCTGAGACCATCAATGGTTTGCAGACCACAGGTTGGAAACCACTAGTGTAAAAGAAGGTACATGGTGTGTAGGCAAGGCGGATAAAAATGCCATGCTTATCAAGAATATGATGTGGTACAAAGGCCAGAGTGGATAAATGAGCAACCCGGTTGACTTGATACGACCCACCTTCCGCTACATGATGGTAGGCCATTTATCCTCGAAAGCTGATTCCCCATGGAGTGATGAGGAATTGTACTCAGCCAAAAACAACCTTCCCCTCCACGAGGTACAAACATCAGAGGGGGAATCGGTTGAAATTGATCTTATCGCATTCCCACTTTCTTTTACACAATGGTAGGTCAATTATTCCCATAGCCTAATGTAGGCAGAATCCTTTGTAATAAAACCAGTGTAAGTCGACTTACACTATTTTTCCACCATTTGCGGTCAGTAACAAACGAGTGGAATGCTGACACAACTGGAAAAGAAGTGGCGTAAGCCTGACTTTTACTTGCACAACTATTAGTTGCATTTTCTCAATCAGTAACTTAAATTTGGGAAAGAAAGAGTTAATAATCAATCTGGACGATGCATCGCACTTTCTTTTAAACCGGTGGTTCTCAAAATTTAGATGGCTACGGGACACTCAGTCAAAAATACAGCAAGTCACGGACCACCACAACATTTTAATTAAAAGTGGGGAATAATTAAATTACTTAACCTATCTTCTTTGTTAAAAACAATTACTTTGTGAGTAAATTTAAAAATTAAAAAGTTCTACAGTTTTTAACGTAGTATGTCTTATCAAAATAACAATATTGAACTCAAATTGCTATAAAAATGAAAGCAAGCACACGAAAGAATTAAACTGAGTATACAATTTTGTTTCCTTTACAGCACATGAATTTTGATTTTTAAATTTAGATGTTTTTAGTTTCAAAATAAATACATACCAGCTAAAACAACACCTGCTTTTTTTTAAGTAAAAAAATTATATATTGGAGTTGAACAATGGCTCCATGGATCACTTACAACCCTCTCGCGGAAAACAGATTGAAAACCACTGCTTTACACGATATGTCAATTATACCCCTGCAAGAAAGCAAATGATTTGGAGCTTCGACTTCAGCGCATGACATCGGGCAGTGAATGGATGTAAATTGACGAACCAGTGACGTTAAATCTAATAAAATATCATCTATAGGATGATTAATTGTGGAGTTATAGGAGTATGAAAAGGGTTTTTTAGCTTACAATTCCCTGAAGCAATGTACCTGTACGGATTTTATGGTCAAAAAGTTAAGAGGTCCTGGCCCATTTTGCTCCATTCCCTAGCTGCCACTATTTTGTAAATTTTAGCCCAAAAAGAAAATAATGTATTCTTACTGTCGCTATCTGAGGAATCGCTTCCGTGGAAGGCCTCCCCATTGGCCGAGGAACTCTCGCTCCCCCTGGAGGTGGCGCCCTTCCTGTGTCGCACCTTTGGGAGGAGGCAAATGGCAGGCCTCATGTGGTCGACGGACAGGTGGCGGATGAGCTCCACCTTAGGGGTGTCCTCCACGCTGATGATGCTGCCCGTGCGAACTGTGGGCGGCTTGTGCCTGGTCAGAGTCTGGATTTTGAAATCACACTCATACTGCAGGACGTCCGTTCTAGGGTCCCACGGTCTGGAGCTAAAGTGGAGAGGGGAGAAATTAATGGGATCCTTTTGCGGTCAAGAAGCGACTATTCGTCACCAAAATAACGACCTGTTCTTCAAATTAAACGGGAACTGCCTGTTCTTGAACATAAAACGATTTTCTTTTGTTAGCATGTTCTTTATGTAACTCCACATACAAGTATGACATCACTTGGATATCAACATTAACCCTTTGCACTCGAGTGTTGTCTTTAAGTCCCCAAAATAACGACATGTTATTTTTTCCCTCTGTTCTTCAAAATGAGAGAGAACAACATAATCTAGAGTTTAGGTTATTCTCTCAAAAATATTAATAGAGAGTATGTTTGTCATCTAGAAGCACCAACTATGTGGGTAATCTAAAACTTTTGTAAGATCGATATTCCTCACAAAACATTTTACAAATGTCATGAACCACTACATGTATGTTAGGTATACTAAGATTATTATTCGTTATAAAAAGAACAGGAACAGAATGTAACTGTTCAATAAAAACTGGAACAAATATGAAATTTTAAACTCATATTTGCCAATGTTTCAAAACTAAACCTATACAATTTATTTCCGAACACATATGCATAAATTACTCTGTGTAACATTAAAGTTTTTAGTACTTTAATTCATACAAAAAATAACTATTTCTATTAAGATTTTAACTAGAAAAGTAATTACTATATTTGTTATGCAGGGTGGTCACAAATTGTTGAGCAAAGGTCATTGTTCAACTGTTTGATTATGCATAACAAATCATTATATTTTCTGTACTTCCACTACTTTCTTTGCTGCTACTAAAGCTTAGCAACTTGTTTAAAATATAAGCAAAGTAGATGGAAAACAAATGGTTTATTATGTCGATACTAGTCTAGACCAGTTTGAAGTGCATATGCAGACATATACACAAGTCTAAAAAGAATAACTAAAATTATTGTTTCATTCACATTTATTATGAATGAAACAATTTAAAAATATGTATGCAAGTTTTCTAATAAGAATGCAAGATTGGTGTTTTCACTCACTCTGCGTACTTATACACCCAATCGCCGCTGACTAGGTCTTGAAAGAAATGCTTGGGTGACCACTTTTCCAGTTTAACTTGTCGCTCTTTGGCAGATTTACGTTGTGCTTCCTCCAGCAAAGTTTTCTCGTCCGTCGCAGCCACTTGATCGCCTCGCAAAATGGCACAAGAAACATGTTGCCACAATCTGAAGGAAAGTAGAATTTTTACTTCATTTCATGCTTTTTATTTTTTACAATAGTAAAATAGAAGGTTAATGTCTATCATTATATGTCTTTATGTCTTGAATGTCATTATTATGGATTTTCAGTCATCTAAAATGTCATTTTCAATAGAATAAAGTCGGATTTATAAATGGTATTATTTATAAATGTTCAGTGATTTCAAATGTTCTGCAGAGTGAATTGAATGTCATTAAAGTTTAAAAAGTTGTAAGCAACAAGTTTAAAAAGTTGAACAAGAGTTAAAATTTCTGACTATATTTTTTTAGCCTTCCATGCAACTTGTATGCAAAAAGTATCAATGCTCTTTTTCGTTACCGAAAAATGTAAGAATTCAGAAAGTTTAAGCGTGGAAAATTACAAAAAATCTGTAAATAGAGTTCAGTGAACCAATGCCTAGCTTCACACAACATCTTGCATCTGCTAAGAACGGGTGTACCACCGAGCATTATGCAGTACATTTTTCATGGAAACCATTACCATAGTGATGACTATTAGTTATTCTACAACTCGAAATTAAGATAACATTTCCAGACTTTTATTTCAATTGATTTAGAATGAGAACTATACAAGTAAATATAAATAGTTGGTGGATAAACTCATAGTCATTCATGACTGTTTGGAGATAATAGGAGTTTTTTAAAGCCTGGTCAGAGACAGAGTTCGAAATTAAGAGATAAAAGTGAGGCATCATTGGCACTTAGCATTTTTTTAGTTGCCAAAATATCATGCTTAGGCAAAATTTTAAAATAATTCAAATCGCTTACGCAGAGCAGTCAACCATTACGACATTTTTGTAATCGTGCCTCTTTTGCATAAAATTCGAAGCTTGTTTCCATTTGCACACTAAAAATATCCCCTTCTTACTGACAAAATTAATGAAAAATATGAGAGCAATTATTGAAAATCAATGTTTAGGCCACTTTTTCACAAACCGGGAAAACTCGTGACAGCACCTGATGCAATGTTAATGTATACAATTTCACTATACTTGAAAAGTTATAATTGGACAAAATTGGACATACGTTTTTCAGGTTTGTGAAAAAGAGGCCTTTATTATTAAAAGCTCTTTTTTCTTGTTCTACACCTATTTAATTTTCATTATCCATATAAATTTTTAAACGCTTATTTTTATTTCGCTTGACGAAATAAAAATCTAGTTTATTGGCTTAATCATTTCTCAAATAACTTTAAAGTACAAGGATTTGAAGTTCAACAAATACTTGCAATACAAATACGGATATGATCGGAATGTGATTTTGTGTGCTTGTGCTAAGTTATGCTCCAAGTTACGATAGATGCTGTGTGTGTCGATTGTTCGAAACACGAAAAAGAAAATAGAGACCAATTGAAAAAGCAAATTTGTGTCTCAGTAAAATATATATAAAGTTAGGCATCGAAAAAGCAACTATAACGCACTTACAATTGACGTGGGGAGTATTTTCCAATAACAAAATCCTTCAATAGTACTCTGAGACATTAACAATTGAAAAAAAAATACTTGGCGAGTTTTTCTACAAAGACCAACATATACAAGTGTAATACATTATTTACAAAGCAAAGTACAAGCATTAAAAAAAAAGCAAAATAACTCCATAGCACAACATAATACATGCCTAAATAAAAATTGCACATATTGCTTATCGCTACATTAAAAAGTTTTATAATTTATTAAATAAATATTTGGGACAAAAAGCGTAAAAAATATTTCAAAACACACAGGTAAAATGTACAATGTATGTTTCTATTTTTAAAACCCTGTTTTTAGTTTTTATAAATGTAATGAAATATTTAGATGTCATATTTTTTTGTCATAACAGGTTTTTTAACAATAAAATTGAGCATTAAGAAAGTTACCGAGTATTACCTCTCTGATTCATATTCATCTTGATACTCCGTTGGCACCGTGTATCGCTTCAGTCTCTTGGCTCTGATTTCTGCATCTGGGTTCCAAAACAAATGCTCTTCCTACAAAAGAACCATAAAAAAACAAGTTCATACTCAGAGGTAACATTCAAACAAAGTATTACATTACGACTCATCACTGAGATAGCTGCCTTTATAAGCTGAATGGTCGTCTTAAATAAACAAGAAACCTACCAATTCCGAACCACTGCTAACATACACATCTTTTCAATGACATCTTTGTTATAAGAGTACAAAACATTTTCTGTGTTCCTTTTCAACTGCAAAGTGCATAATTTTGTTAAATATTAGAGAAAAACTAAGGACTTCTAAAGTTTCTTTAAAAGTAAAAGCTAAAAATGGGTGTTCCTATGGACTTTGAACCCTAAAAAGATACCCATAAGACTTAGTTCAGTGGAAGAACAGCGGCCATTTCCTTTTAGGGCCGATGCTTACTACCACCTTCCGAATTCGCCTCAACTGAAGCTCTCTTGGGAGGTCCTTGTTCCTCACAATGTCGAGCAATTCACTTCAATTTTTAATGTGTTTACAATTTTATTTTAATTATATGAATTAACAATAAAAAATGTCTAAAATGAAACTGATTATTTGAGTTGAGAAAAGTAGGGAAAAAAATTAGTCTTTTATAGAGGGTATAGTAACTTTCGTCAGAAGCGTGCATCTATTGTGTATAGGTACCATTAACACTCTAGCTGAACGATTTATTCCATAGATTTCTAGTCTTTCTAGCAATGCACAAAAACTTTAAATTCATAGAAACAGTCGATATTGAAATAGCTTTCAAACCTAAAGCATTGGGGTTTTTCTTGGAAGCTATATCTATTAAAATAATAAACTTTAAAATATATTTATATATAATATACATGCACTGGAAATAAAAAGTAAACTGTTTTGCGAAGAGAAAACCACTTTACAATTTTAACATTTGATAAATGCTCAGAGGGCTAAGCATAGATTTATTAAGGTACCTTTTTAGGGTTAAGGTAGGAGAACACGCTCTCTGTAGGAGGTGGGAGTAACATTTAAGAGGGCTTGTATGGGAGGAATTCATTGCTAACATTCCCAATTAAAATATTCTTATATTACAGTAACTTAATATAAAATTACAAATAAAACATATATGCAATTGAGTACAATAGTCATATGAGATGTGGAAAAAGTATTTAAATACTCACCCCTGTTCTTCGATCTCGGAAATAAATTTCTCCGTCCCAGTGCCCTTCGAGTGTTGCCAGTGTGTCTTTCCCCAATTTAATTTTACCAGTGACTAGATTGGAAAGTTCAGAACCTCCCAGGAATGGCTGTTGATAGAAAAAAAAAAGAAAAATTAAATTATGCAGAAATGCTTGTATTAAATTCAAGAACTAATTCGCAGGATTGCATTTTCTTCAGTATCCTGGATATCCAAGTTAGTGTGCAAGCTGCAAGATTGCCTGGAAAACATCCATGCATGCAAAATAACTTTGCAAACCCAAGTTTTTCCATTTTCCTCAAAGATAGAAAATACTTCAGCAATTGTAACAACATACAAACTCACTAAAATCATGTTATATGCCTGGTAACCACAGCATTTTGCCTCTATAATGTATACCAAAAAGTGTGGATACCAGAAATAGGATACCGGTGCTCTTGAAAGAAATTCCATCAGTGCTAATTCAATTTATTCAGATGTTATTTTCCCGTTACAGCCAAATTAATAAGAGAGGATCTTACTACAAAAATTATTTCTAGTAGAACTGTTCTAGGAAGAGCACAAAAAATGTAACTAGAATTAAGAGTTTTATGGTTATTGATTTAAATAAAAGTAAACTACAAATCAAGATCTTAAAAAGATTAATTTCTTGATTAAAAAAAAAAACTTTGCTTATTTCTTGTTATTGTTCTTTGTTAATGTGTTTAATATAAAATATAAAAATTAACATTAACAGTATTGTGTGGCCCTTTTTTAATGAAACATACTTTTAAAAAGCATTCTAAATATCTGCTAGGGTTAGCAAACATTTGGTTAGGATTATAGAATTCGACACTAACTTCCACACATCAGAAATCTTATCAACTGGGTTCTCAGGCCCAATTGAATTTAATCCATCAACTGATACATATTTCCATAATCACTGTTGATATTATTGGCTGTTCAGATCCCAACTCTGGTGGACCATACAATTAGCCCAATATAAAAATAACTTGCTGTTCGGCCTGAGTTGCTTACCCCTTAAGGCATACACATATAAAAAAATATTTAAATTGAGTGGTTCTCCCATTGGGACTTGAACCCATGACCTATTGCTCTGAAGTCCTGCGAGCTACTAAACAAGCTGCAAGGCAGGTTCTAGCTGGGTATTGAAACTTTTTTTAAAAGATTTTTCGTTATGCAATACATTTTTAAACAAACCGTTGATATGTACGAGATGAACGCACGATTCACCAGTACTCTTGAAATTCTCTGTATTGTTGTGCCTAATTTTTTAAGATTTGTCGTGTGTAAGAGGCGTAAAAAGGATATATACTATAGAAATAATATATATTATTAAAATGGCACAAAATTATATTCCCAGAAAAAAACAGCCTTTTTCCATATTAAAATCATAAACAAATTTTAATGCCACCATTACTTCAATTGCATTACTTATCAATATATGCAAATAAAGATTTTATTTTCAAAATGGAACATTTTCATAGCTGGGATTAAGCAGACACAGAGAACGTTGCTTGGTGACGATATTCAAGTGATTTACTTCCAAATATGAAATTGGGACAATAGAAGTGAACCGTTTAAATTTCATTGAAAAGTAGTGTTCGCTACAACTATTGAATCCCAGCCGGGAAAATGTTCCATTTTAAAAATAAGGTCTTCAAATACTGTTTGCTAGGGATTCCGCACCTTCAATTTGAACTCTAACTCTGTGTGGTATCCCGTTTTCTCGCACTTAATCTCCACTTTTCCCCCAAGTTCCAGCGTGAGCGTGCCCATCAGGATCCCCTTGCAGTGGGCGTAGGGCATCGTGATTGTGTAGTTCTCCCCCCGAGTGAGCAAAGTCAGGTTGGCCGTACCATCCATGATGGCAGAAATAGAATTTCCTACAAAGAAAATAGATTATAGAATAGAGATTTATTTCGCAACCTTCCTTAAGCATACCAGATAAACAATATCCTTATTTAGAATATACCTTGTAAGAATTCAATGTGTTTATTGTTTACACCAAACTTTGATTTTGCAGAATAAAAAAATCCTTGTATCGAGAAAAGTTAAAAACATTCTTAATTTGTTTTAATTTCGTCAATTTGTTTGTTCTGAACTTAAGAAGAAAAAAAATCAACTAAATAAATGAAAACACTTTCACAAGTTTAAAAACGTTCCTTTCTTGGGGACAGTCTGATTGAAGAAAAGAGAAAAATATCTACTCTTCCCAAAACTAATCGAACTCTTGATTTTTCCTTACTTCCGGAATTTTGATTTATATTGAAATATTGCCTAAGCCAACCGAATAGTTACATATTGTAATATAGTTCGATTTGTGCCTACGCCATTGTGTGTGTCTAAATAAAATATCTCAAAAACGAGAAATGCTACATTAAGAAAATTTTATTTCAAATTATTTAAATAAAAATATATTTAATAAAAATAATAGGCGATCTTGTTAACTGGTATAATATAGATTATAAAAAACTATTTTTAATGAAAAAATATTTATTCATCTGTTAGATCGAAAAAAGATTTAAAATTTCGCAACGAACTTTTTCACGAATAATTGTTTGCCGCATTTTCGCAATTTGCAGTATTTTTTTTTACAGTAAATACCTATACAACACGATAAAGTCTAAACAAGCTTCTAGACTGGATCTGGATGGGATTGTTTGAAATAACAACTTGAGGACGGAAATTCAGAAGACAAAATTGGGAATATTCTCAATATCTGAATCATAATGCCGACTAGGCATTGTTTTAGGTTTATAAACATATCAATATTGACTGAAACATCCAAAATTAGCACATACCGTCTGAATGCCGAAAAAAAATTTAATTGTCATGTTTTTCGGCGAACGTTCTTAACTTTTCCCTGTTCACAATTTCTTGTTACTTTTCAAAATATTAATGGCAGGCAGACAAAAATTATCAATAATCTGCTCTACACAATTCGAGCCCTTGAAAGTGTGGCTTCTCTCAAAAGCACTTTTTTGAGGAACACCTATTTTATGACTCAAGTTCTTGGCGTTCAAAAGTTAAGAGGATGGCAAAAGACTTTAGTAGACACTAGGCTTTGGTGATATTGACACTTTAACATCTTGATTAATCGCCTGTCAAATAACGATATTTTCCCGCTTAACCTAGTTAGGGCTTGTACTGTTTCAGACAAAACTAGTTTGTTGTCTGAAACAGTATGGAAAAAATTTGGTCAAACAAAAAGTACAGATACAAAACTAACCCCATAACAAAGAAAGCCCTATCTCCAAATAATTACAGGACACAAGAACAAAGGTCAATAAAAATTTCACTATAACTTACCATTTTATTTGATTTAGGGATTTTTAATGAAGGTGTATTTTATAAGAAGAAATCGGAAAAGTTACAAAAATGAATTTAAAAAATTAGGATTTGGGGCATTTTAAATTATAAGGACTCACAGGTAAAACCACACGTTATTTTGAGCAAAATGACATCCTAATAGGGATTTTCAATTTTTCAAATATGTATACAAGAAATAATTTTCATCTTTGCTAAAAATCTACATTATAAATTCTACACGCTGTCATTATAATTTCATAATTTTTTAAAGAATAAAATAAAATAAACTTTTTTTGATTACATTAAACAGATTAAAGTACAAACCAGATGGAGCAAGCCCACCTCACTCACCGTAAAACTTTGATTTAGCTAATATGCTCCCACGTATGCTAAAGCCATCGTGTCGGTTACTGACATAAAACGCAGAGACAGGTGGATGATGAGATACCTTAGACAAAAATATATATTCAAAAGTTAATTTAAAATATGTTCTCAAAAGACATAAAAACTTAATTCTATTCTAAAAAACAAGAATTTCATAAAATCATTTATATATTAACCCACTGGTGCTCAAGCGATTTTCCCAAGTGTAAAGTTGTTTTCTCTGCTTGATATTATAAATAGTTTTCCATTACAAATTACTTTATATTCCTTCACAAAATTTAATATATTTTAAAGATATGGTATTATGTTGCTCTCAAAACTATTCAATTTGATAAATATTGTAAAATGGAGTCATTTTATGAATTTAAAAACGAGTGCACTGCTAGAAAAACTGGTGATTTCTGGACAGCATATCACATCCGGAAAACAACCCTTTAAACCATTTTGCAATAAAAAAATATCTTTATAATTTTTTTTAAACATTATTTCTTTTTTAAAACTATATAGTTTGTAAATATTGTTTAACTATCAAGTTTTCTAAAAAAAAATCAGAAGGAAAATTTATAATATCTGCAATAATAACCCTCATAAAGAATAATTTATTTTTGAAATTGTATTCTAAATTCTATTTATGGAATGCAATATGCTTTCATGAAAAATGGAGCTTTTCAAAATGATAGCATAAAATTAAATGATAAATGTAAAGCCATTTAAGTAAACTTAACCAATGTAAAGTTGAAATCGA
The DNA here is from genome assembly GCA_963932185.1 of Troglohyphantes excavatus. Taxonomy (NCBI): domain Eukaryota; kingdom Metazoa; phylum Arthropoda; class Arachnida; order Araneae; family Linyphiidae; genus Troglohyphantes; species Troglohyphantes excavatus. Next base: position 71,115,312 of record OZ010671.1, on the reverse strand, counting down.
CAATCTAGAAAATCAACAAAACTCTGCAATTCAAAACGAATCTTCCGATAACAATTAAACTTATTATTTACGAACTCATCAAATGTGATAACAATTAAACTTATTATTTACGAACTCATCAAATGTGACATTTGAAATGGGAAAATTTGCAATGGTTTGTCTATATAATTTATTTTTTTGCATCGCTGAAGAATTATATCAATGTTTCTTAGACATAAATAATTTTTATACAACAGAAATAATTTGTTTTAAGTTAACCAAATGCTTAGATGAATAACAAACAACGACAACTAACTATATGCTCAAAGCCCAGCATGGTTGGTCTCATTCAAAGCACCCTACAATTCCCCAATGCCGATCTAGTTGTCTTTTGAAACTACCTACTCCAGACAAATGAACCACATCTTCAGGTAAACTATTCCATTTGTCTACTACTCTATTAAAAATAATGCTTACTACCTTCTCGATTAAGCTGTGTCCATTGGGTGTATTAAATTTTAAGTATACAAAAAAAAGTACACAAAATTTTAAAAAAAGAGCTTTTTCTTTCATGGTTTTGCCTTAACGAAAATAAAAAGAATATCATTGGTACTTATATCTAACATTAAAAAAAATTCCCTAACTTTTCCAGAATTTTTTTTAAAAAAATAATTTTTCCCTGACATTTCCCCAACCGTTTAGGCCATTTTCCCTGACAATTCCAGGTTTTCCCCAGATGAGTGGGAACCGAGATAAGTATTTAAAGATGATATGGAGAATGAATATGAAATATACATAAAATGTGAGAAAACAAGTTTTTAGTATAATAAAAATTTATTATCAATAATTGCTAATTCTTTTCTCTAATTTTGTCAATAAGACGGTGATATTTTTAGAGCGCAAATATAAACACGATTATAATTTTATGCAAAAACAGATTTAACGATTACAAAACTATCGTAACAATCGGCAGTTCTGCTTAAGCAATTTGAATTATTTAAAAAGTATGCTTAAGTAGAACATTTTGTCCAAAAAAAAATTAAGGTGCCAATGACGCTTAACTTTTATCTTCGAATTTCGAACCCGGTGTGCATGTACACTAATATACAACTAAAATATTTATATATTATCAGTTACGAATCATATTTTTGACTATCAAAATAACAAATACGGAACAAATATTTAATACTAAAATTTATAAAATAAAAAATATTCATGACTTTACTTTTAACATGGTGCAGACAAAAATTTACATTTATATGTTTGAATATATTGAGTGATAGAATTTTTAAATATTATAAAAGTTCAAGATTATAGTAATCAAAATAACTATATTTAAAGTCTTCTGTACGGGATGCAGCTATTCCCAAATAATAGAAGGAACTTGTGTGTTTTTCAATAAGTACATTATAGAAGCTAGATGAATTCTGCTGATACCGTAACATTTTCTCGAGAATTTGCTTGATATTGTAAATAAACAAAATTTAAAATTCAGCTTTAGCAAATCATATCAATGGCTAAAAGAACAATCGCATCTCCATTTTTGTCAAAAATAAGTTTTGGTATCAATGAAAAGGTGGAGTCTGCTCTTCCTTCCTGAACAAGCATGGTATGTAAACTTCAAATAATTCACCTGGGTGCAGGTTTTAAAAGGATTCTCCATAGTTTTCTATCAAGCTTTCTTTTTGTGTTTTCACAAAGTTTACGAAAGTGGACATACACTGATTGTGGTTTTAGCCATTAATATGCTTTTGGGTTAAATAGAAAAAAAATATTTGATTTGCAAAAATAAAAAAGGAATGAATCTATGTTCTAAAACACTGTTTAATTTTTTGTTGCTGTGAAATTAAGATGAAAAATTCAAACTCACTTGTTCCGAAACATAAAACGTCCTATTATCGGAATCTGCATGCTGCCAATAACAACGAAAAACTTCACCAAGTATGGGATTATAAGGCTTTTTCAATCCTTTGGGTTTCTTATAAAATCCAGATAGGTAAAATTTAGCAACAAGTTTCATTCTAGTAAAAGGGTCGTCTTCTAAAACGGCACTGTTAAAAAAAAAGTGATTAATACATAATTTAAAATTAAAGGGAGGCAGTGTTGATAATGAATGATGTAGCAACAATAAATCTTACTTTGAGAGTATATCGGAATGATAATAGTAGTCAGACAGTTTGTCCAGAAACGATCGAGGTTCTAAAATGAAGGTGGGGAGGACGACTTTGGACAAATCCATACCCGGCCGCACCTGTGTTGTAATAAAATGTCAACAGAAATAAAAATTAATCAAAATATAATAAAAGATATGCAGCTCCATTTAAAAGTATGACATCACTCGAGTATCAACATATTTTATTAATCCTTTGCACTTTAGTGTCGCCTTCTAAGCCACCAAAAAAATGCATGTTATTTTCCCTCGCTATGTTTCAAAATGAAGAACAAATTAAAAGAACACATATTCCTGAATTTTAGTTATTCTCTCCCAAACTTTTATATAAATTATTTTTGTCATCTAGTTTTGTCAAACAGTTTCCCTGAACGTTGTCACCCACCAAAGAATAGATTTTCGGTCCGGGATATGTCCCAAAGGCTCAATATTGAAGATTGCGATTTCGGAAAGTGAGTTGGGTTAAAACCACCGAATTTCCGTTGAAGAAATAGGCCTCTACGGCAAATGCACGCCGTTCATTACTACAACACATGATGGCAACTGAACCACAAGATCACACATCTTTATGATCCCCTCTCTTGAACGAGACCACGCCCACCTGCCTGGGGTTCCTGTAAGCTTCAGTGCACTCACTTCAAAAAAGGAAGTTAACTTGCCGCACCCTGTACTTAAAAACCTCTTTAAACAGAACAGGAACAAGATGCAACTGTTCCATAAAAAGAACGTAAATATCAAACATGTTCCTCGACAACAAAGGGATAATGCAAGAGAATTACAACATTGCTCCCAAGAATATATATAGTAACAATCATTTACTAATATTCAAATTAAATATCACACGGCATGTCAAAAATAAGAGTATGGCATCCCAATATATATTTGTTTCGAACAATTAGTTAAAGGTTTGGATTTTCATTTTAATTGAAATTAAATTTTACATGTATACCATAAAAATGTAATCATTATACAGTGTTGAGTAAAATTACATTTACATATTTTAAATTTACTTAGAAAAATTTGCATGGTGCAATTTTTCAACTTGTATCCTTCTTTTATAACTACAACTTAGTTTAACAACTGGCAGTTGTCGCTGAATATTAATTTAGACATTATTTGTGAGAACGTTTTAGAAGTAGAAAAACTGTACGTTAACTCTAGCTTCAGATAAATTAGATTGAATTATCACAAAAAGTCTATCTGAATTTAAAATGTTTCAGAAAAGAAATATTTACATATGATATGCCCAAAAAAAGATCTTATGGCAAAAATGTGGTTTTAGGGTTTTTGCAGTTTTTAAAATTTCTGCAAAACCTACTTTTCCAAATGCAATTTACAGTGAATATTTACCTTTTAAAATGACAGAGAAATATACGATTAAGAAGAGATATTTTAATAAGTCACCAAATTCACTCACCAAAACTTGAAACAAGTTTTTTTTTTTTTAAATACCATTTTAGCTATAATGTCCTTTTTTACTGGGCACAGTCATATGCAGAGACAATATAAATAAAATAGAAAAGACAAATATTTAAATGATGAAGGATATAATATTAAAAATAAAAATGAATTATTGCCATGGATGAAGAAGGTACGAATTGTTCTGCTTTTGGCACTGACTGGAGAAGCTTTTTTTTAATAAAGATAGTAGTGACATGGAGGAGGTATGTGAACACACCTAAATACGAAATGCGCACTTTTATATAAAATATTACAAAATTTACTTTATGTTACAGACCTCCTTCATCCACTTATCCCTTTAATTATTAGATAACTGTTTAGATTACACATTTACAAATAAAACATGGGGATAAATGATAGAAAATAGTGCAGAAGTAAAATGAAACAAAACCTGTTTAAGTAAAGTCCAAATAAGGGATTTATTTTCTTCGGCTACTTCCTCTGTTTGGCCTGCGTCACCAGCCTACAGAATCGAAAAAGAAAAACTGAAAGTGCAATAAGATAAGAGCGACTGCATTCGAAGTAAAACTGAAGAAAGTAACCTAGCTAGAAATTAAATAAAAAGGAAAGTATTCATGCCACATATAACTTCAGTCATATGGAGAAAAAGGAATACAAAAGCGCATTTTTTTTTTTTGAGGGGGGGGGGGGGTATTGATATTTATGGATGATAATCTGTGGATGCTGATCAGCTATGCTAAAATACAGTGTGTTTCATAATGATACAACCACTTATTTCAATTAAAATAAAAAGTATAAAATACGTTTTAGAATGAACCTTTAGAATCTGAGAATGGGAGAATATCAATTCAGATGCATTAAAATAAGTAGTAGACAGCATGTCTAACCGATTTTCTCAAGTTATTTTAAACTATGATTCATTTACAAATTATTAATTTTGAGTGTTCTTATCCTTTTGCAAAAGCATAATTATATTTTTTACAACAATATAAAAACATATATTTTGTTTTTGTTATGTACATCGGAATTTACTCTGTGTTGACAATAAAAGCTTTAATTTTAATGATTTGTATCCATTATTAATATGTTAGATAATGATACAACTATACTAGTGGTACAAATACACTTGGTGTCTCTAAAACAATACACGTTATAATAAAAGCAGATCACTCTAAATCTTTGAAGTCATTTCCTGAAAAATAAAAAAATTACAGACATCTATAGTTATACACGAATAGTTTAGTGGGAATGAACTATTCGTGGAAAGATATTTGAGTGGATTTACTTTGAGAATCTAATATTAAATAATTATCTACTAATAATATCTAATAATAAATAATTATCTATATTAAATCTCTAATAATAAATAATTATCTATATTAAATCTCTAATATTAAATAATTATCTATAAATAATTATCTACTTTAATAGGATACTGAAATATCTAATATTAGATATTTCAGTATCCTATTAAAAACACAACTATTATAAGAAAATAAAATATTTTCGAATTAATATACATAGGTACAAATGTTTGGTCCCCCCACATTTGCCCATAGAGGTCTGAGCCTACTCGCTTTGTGTGCCTCCAGACCTGTTCATTACACCACCGTGTATAGCGTATTCCTTCCTAAATTTACACTCTTTACTCTAAATGGAACTTTAATACAAAGGGTTTTTTAATAATCTACGTCCGTTTGGCTTTTAAATGTCACAATTAAATGTTTTTTATTATGACTTTAAAAAAATGCATTGTCTGATTTCATTAAAAAATGTAGAAATATAATAAATAATGTAATATTGCTTATCATATACACTTTAAAGATTTTTTACAAAAAATCAAACATTTAACAATAACATATATTGCAGCAATATTTTTTTTAAATAGTGGAGAAAAAAAGAGTATAATATTTTTGAAAATTAAAAAAAAAAAAAAAAAAACTGGAATGAAGCTTTTGTTCCAGAAACTGTTGAGTACCTTAAAGGTTTTAAATCCGGCACTGGGGACGTTGTGTTTGTGCTGTTTCTTTCAGGAATGCCAAAACAGTTGATTTTGAACATGATGGGCTAGTAGCAGGGATGATTATAACAGGTCCCGAGCCTAAGCCTATATAACTAAAGGATTGTTTTAAGAACTGCTTTAATAAATGAATTCGAGTGAATTTATTCATTTGAGAGTAAATAAGAAAGCATATTTAAAGAAATTATGAATAATTTATGTATATTAGATATTAATCAAAAGCTGTTACTAAACCTATAAAGAGGTTGTTGAGATATGTTAAAAGTCTGCTGGGATTTCTCAGCTTGTTTCCCGGTGAACATTTAGTTTTACATGTGTTTAATCAGTACCTAAAGTTTTGTGCTTTGTTCTGGAAGGGAAATATTTTTACGCTTGTTCCACGCACTATCCTCCAAGAGTGATGAATGGAAAATTAAGTTTGCATTTTGTCCAGTTTCGTGGTTGCGATAGCAAACGGTTTGGAACCGGACACCGTATTTAAGATGCTTGCTGATCAGTTTGCAAAGAAATGTCCTTATTATCCCCCAATTCAATTGAAAAACAACATTTTCCATGTCAACCTGCACAAACAGAAAGGTCTTGGTGTATTCAAAAAATTTCAACATTGAAATTTATCTCTTGGAAAGGACATGTTTATTTTATTTTTTAATAGGTAGTCCAGCTTTGTTAAACTTTTCGAGAGGGAAAGAAATCATTGACATCCATAAAAAGAATTCGGACCCTTTTCATATTTATGGGAATCTGAAGTAGTGGTTTCATTGAAAGAAATCTCATTCTTACCACATTTAGGTGGCCACAGAGTTTAAAATTAGACATTGTGAGGACCACCACTCTCAATAAACAGTAAAAATATTTAGGTAGCAAATATAAATCTACCTAATTCAGATACTAAAGTTAATTCCAATCTTAAATATTATATGTTTCAATATACATTTATTAATAAAAAATCTAACATTTTAACATAAATTTCTCTCTAATTAGATAAAATAGCTTTTAAAAGCAGTTAAATCATGTGTATTTATTTGGTTTCACATAATAACGATGATATTTCAAATTTAAACGTAGATGAAGTATAAAAATGAGATAACAGTGCACAAAATTCTAATACAGTATAAGGAAAAATTGTTATTCACTCGTAAGATTGTTTTTTTGCACAAAAAAAGAAATTCCCAAACAATGCTTGATATTTTAAGAAAAAGTCAAATAAAAACATCTTGATTCAAGAAAAGTTCCACGGGTTGGGAACCACTGACGTAAAGAAACCCTTTTTTCGTTTGGACAGGGTTAAAAAGTGGTGCAAGAATACAGCGAATATTTTCGGGAACGCAGGGGGTCATTCAGCAAGAATATCTGCTTTTTAATGGGATTTACATAACAAATCTATTACAATTCACACTTCAGCTTTTGCCTTTAACAAAAGTGTCACCCACTCACCAGTCCAAATTCCTCGAAGCCGTTTGCCATATAGGGTGTTTCGACGGGCGGCGTCTCCACATCCTCGATGGGCCGAGCCTCTGATTCCGAATCCGTGGAGTGGATGCTCTGTGTGCCATCCATGTCCAGCTCCCTGTTGTCGTCCGTGTGCACGTCGTCGTCCAGATCTATTCGAGATATTTCAATTAAAAGGAGTATTGGAACAAAGTATAATAAAAAATATAGATTTAATTCTGATATATTCAATTTATTTTAGAATGAATCTGATTCCATAAAAGAGAGTCAGTAAAAATATGGCTTGAATTAATAGAAGCAGTTTCCGGCTTGTTTTCAAAAGTGTAGGTCCTCACCACAACTACAAAGGCTTTCTGCGCACACAAGCAAAAATGGCATGCAACATTTAATCAACTCAACACAAAAAGCATCACATTGCAAATGTTATTGATTATTTAATTGCATCAAATTCAGGGACGGCTAGGTTTCAGATTTTGGAATCGCCAACAAAAGGTATAAATTTTCAAATTACTGCAATCCATATGAATCCCCAAATTATTGATTATAAGCCAAAACTGTTAGCGCAGTAACAAGCGAAAGGATATTTTATCCAACCAAAAAGTTGCTCAATGAATGAATACAATTTAAGTGTAGCATGCAACTAAACTGTTTAGATAAATAAATGCTCGAGTCATTCCATGTCAAAGCAACACAAGAAAATGCATTTTTTTCCTCGCTGTCTCAGATTGTTTATAAAATTTGGTGAACTTGTTATACCTACTAACAATGTAAACCACACTTTTAACCTCCTAGACCTAATGGTTTTTTAGTTATTTGCATTTGAAAATGGCCAAAAACGTACATTCTGCCCTCCGATGGCTGCATTTAAATGATCATAACTCCTGTTCTAATTTACATATAGAAATAATTTGGTATTGTTTTAAATCTCTTTAAATGACCTTTAAAACTATATGAAACACATGAAGGTTTGGTGGAAGACATTTCAAGGTCATATTGTTTGACCTTTGAACTGGAATTCCCAAAAAACAAATTTCTTAATTTTCACTATATTTTTTCCCTGTATACTACAACACCTTAACTACTTGTATACCAATTTTCCAAATGGGCACTCAATGGAATCACACACAAAAATAATTAGAAACAAATAATATACAATATATTGGTAACTGGTTCAACTTTTGAAGCAGAATACACTGCAGTGCACCGTCGGCAAATGCAAAATTGTGTATTCGTGAAAAAATAAATTAATTTAAATTAAGGTAAATAGTCCTTATAATTAATTTGCAATTGTATGTAAAGCCGCAATTAACTGCAAATAGTAATTAAAGAATTAATTAAAAAGAAGAATGTAAAAAGGTTATGTAAATATTTAAATATTGTATTTTTTTTTTTTTTAAATTTTGTGTGTATGCGTGATCCCATTGAGTGCCCATTTTGAAAATTAGTATACATTGTAGTTAAGATTTTGTAGTATTCAGGGAAAAAGTAAAGTGAAAATTAAGAAATTTGTGTCATGTCATGAAATCATGTGTTTCACATAATTTTAAAGGTCATTTAAAGAGCTTTAAAACAATACCAAAATTATTTTTATATGTTCATTAGACGGAGTTACAGCAATTTAAATGCAGCCATTGGAGGGCTGTTTGTACGTTTTCAACAATTTTGAAATGCAAATAACTAAAAAAACAATAGGCCTAAATTTTGCGTGGTTTACATTCTTAGTAGGTATAACAAGTTCACCAACTTTCATAAAAATCTGAGATGGTGAGGAAAATGACTGTGTTGATTTGACATGGAAATGCATCATAATAAATGTTCAAAAACAGCTTGTAACGTCTTAGAGCAGTCATTTGGTGGTATTCATAGACTTTAATCAATTGTTTTTGACATCTTATAACCAAAAATCCCATGCTATTTTTTAAAAAACTCATAATTTGTAACTATATAGGGGTAGATTGAGTGGTCTAACCTTGGGTGATTACCTTAAAAGTTAAAAACTTAATCAGTATACCGAAACATTGCTGTTGCCCAAGCAACAATCTTATTTTCATTTCAATGAGAGCCTACTATTAAACCTGCGATATCAAATAATTTTCTGCACTTTGATGGCCTAGGTCAGTGGTCGGCAAACCGCGGCTTCCGAGCCACATGGGGCTCTTTGGCTTTTTGAGTGTGGCTCTTCCACAAAATACCACCGGCGGGCGGGGGCGTTGAAACTTCGTGGGAAAATTTAAAAACAACATACAAACTTGACTTACCCAAACTTTCCAAGAAGATGCAAGGCAATTGTTCACATTAGTGTTTGTCAATTATTGTTATGATTCAGAAAGGTATGTTAAGATAGTTTGGACATATAGAGAGGATAAACAAAAGGAGATAAATGAAATACAAGACGAGTGTGGATGGAAGAGTTGGAAGGGGTTGATCTCAGCAAAGGCCAGCCTAGGAGTACCCTAATTAAGTTAATAACAATGTATCTACCTATATAGTTTAAGTTTAAAAAATGTGTCTCTCAAAAGAAATTTCAATCGTTGTTCTGTTGATATTTGGCTCCGTAAAGAAATTTCAATCGTTGTTCTGTTGATATTTGGCTCTGTTCACTAATAAGTTTGCCGACCACTGGCCTAGGTAATAAGCAGATTAACTGATTTTTGCACTTTGATGGTAACATATATCCAAAACGCATTAAGGTAAATAAGATTTTTGAATGAACTAGTATGCCACGTGAAATGGACAAGGGGAATAAGACTAACATGAAAAGGAAAAATTGCATGTCATGACGAAAGAATGTCCCCCCTCCCCTCTCACCATGGTCCTGGAAGTGCTTCTCCAGGTCCACTTCCTTCCACGAGGGCAGCAGGGGCTCCTGGGAGGAGGAAGTAGCGGGCATGGAGCCGTGGAGCGCATGTCCCTGCGACTCCCTGCCGCTCATCGTCCTCATCAGCAGGGAAGAGCATCTGGTTGGGAAAACAGGCACCATATAACAATGTGAGGTTAGTAAAAAAGTCTGAGTTTAAGTGAGGCACTTATTATCAAGAGGTAGGATTTTCCTGGCTGGGATTCAGCACCTGTAGAGAATGTTGTTTGGCAACACAGTTCAAGGGATTTCCTTCTAAATGTGAGAGAGGGATAATAGAAATTAATCACTTGACTTTGTGCCGCCAAGCAGCGTTCTCCATGGCTACTGAATCTCAGCCAGGAAAATGTTCCTTTTTGAAAATAAACTCTTCAAATAATGTTTTTATAGAAAGCTAGCTCAGTTCAAATTTAAATCTGAATAAACAAAACTAAAATTGAAACACCAGAAACATCATCTTGACTAACTTTAATTCCTATGAAAACAGTAAAAGCAGTTCAGCAAAAGTCCCTTTCTATTGACTACACCTTAAAAGCAGTTATTTTACAAGCTGGGGACAATACCTTAAAATGTTGAAACTGAATAAGCAATACATCAAAACTGTCACTTCTACACATTGCATATAAAACTACACAATAGCTATGACAACAAATCATAATGCACAAACTTGAGTATATGTGTCTAATATAATATCGTAGATGTTACTTATAAATTACTAGCTGTTTGGCCCTGCGTTGCTAGGAAACAGGTTAAGGTATATACACTCACTGCCAAAAGTTAAGCATGCAGCGGTAAAATTCTGAAAAATCAACAAGTACTACTTTAATTGAAATGAAATGCGGCAGGTAAGTAGCATTTATGTTTATGCATGAATCAAAACAAAGAATTACATACAAAGATGAAAACAATACTAAATTTTCATAAACTATAACATAATGTCATATTGGAGTCACTATCAAATGGTGTTTAAAGCCAAAACTAACAAAACTGACATTAATAAGGTATGTGAGCACATGTCAACTGAATACAAAGTTTACAGTGTGTGACCATGCTTTCCATGAGGTAATCAACCAATGCAGAGTCAGAGTAGAGCCGTTTACAACTCTGTGAGAGTAGTTGGGGTCGGGAAACGTGTACGCACAGCACTACCAAGGGCATCCCAAAGATTTTCAATGGAATTAAGGTCGGGCGAGTATACCGGCCACTCCATACAAACAATCCCCTTGCTCTCCAAGTAGTCGTTGAAGTGGACAGCTCTATGGGGTTGCGTATTTTAATCTATTAAAACAAAAAAGCAGGACCAACTGCTGCAGTGTACAATCTCACAGTGGGGTCCAGGACTTCATCCCGATATCGGACATTGGTCACAAGACCCCATCCTAAAATATGCAAGTCGGTGCGATATCCAAATGAAAACAATATCACACCATGATGCTTCTACCTCGGAATACGTGATATTCTCAAACAGATTGCATGTGCCTTGTTCTCACCAGACCCTTACATTCTTGTCACCTGGTTGCAGATAAAATCTCAATTCATATTTGAACATAATGTTGCCCCACTCATACACAGTCCAACTGACCTGTTGCGACACCACTATAATCGTGCCCTTTGGATTGGACGGTTAGAGGAACACAAACTCGGGATACCCAGGCATACTGTCTATTCATGTGTAGCCTTCAACACACAGAAGTGGCAGATATCATCTTACCAACGGATGCTGCAACAATAGATGTTACACATGGGGAGGGCGCTCTTCAAATATGCTTGGTTAAAACAGCAATATATTGATTTTCTGCGGGGTTAATAACCCTTGGACGACCGGCCACATGTCTTCGGACAACTGTTTGGCTGATTAGGAATTGATTCAATAATCGTGAAATTACGAAACGATGAATCCGAAGAAAATATCAACATCTGTAATTGATTGTCCTGCTTCAATACGTCAGCTCTCAGCACGCCAGCTCTTAGAATCTTCCATTTTTCTTCTGGAAGCCATAGAAACACGTCTGTCTTGAAAATAAATCGCATGAAAGTTCCAAACACTTTTTTATCAGCACTTACATGCAACTCTTATAACCCTTCATAATGCTGGCTTCTTATACAACTGCCTTCTCGACAAGAAAACGTGATTGGCTGTATATACTTTCATCTAACTCTGCAGCGAATTGCAGCTTCTCCAATTATGATTGGCTTCCGGAAATTAAAATTTTCCTATGAGTGATTAACTTTTGGCAGTGAGTGTACATTTAAAAAAAAAAATTATCCTCCATCAGGACTCAAACTTGAAACATATGTTCAAAAGTTCCATGCAGTATCGACTAAGCTACAAAGACACATTCTAAGATCATGGAAATATTTTTTTAAATATGTTTCTTTGTGCCAGATTTTTTTAAAGGTTAAAATAATATAAAATAACTAAATGGGATTTTACAAATCTGAGCATTTTTAAGGATAAATAGCACATAAATATATAAATTTTTAGCGTTTTATACACAGAAAAAGTAGGTATTTTCTTATTCACAAACAGACACTTTATTATTATAGATGTCGTAATGATTGGAAAATGAGTAATTTGCCTGAGTAACCAAGAAAAGATTGAAAAGTAGAAAAATAAGTTCCAACTACAAACAAACGGGCAAAAACTTAGCCCGCTCCTAACAAAAACATTATTTCTCAGTTCAAACATACCTCAGTGCCAGCTCCAGAGCGTCCATCCAGCACTTGCCAGCGGGCTCAGAGGGGGCACGAAAAATCAAGTGGGCCACTGGGAGGGGCTGCACCAGGGCGCCGATTGTCTCGCCCTTCGGACCCTGTCAAGAAGAAATGTAGTTAGGTCTAGTCCAGAAAAAAAAAATCCATGCAAAAACCAACGAACTTTTGTTCAAGAAAACCCAGAGTTTGAGCAATTTCTTTTTAAAGAAAAGATTTTTTTTTTCTCCTCACATCTTCAGGGGGGATAGGGTGAAACAGATCTCAACAGCTTACAGCCCTTTCAAGGTCACTTCCTATCCCTTAAAAATGAAATGGGTCGGTAAATGCAAACATCAAATTGCTCCCCCTTTGACTAATAATCAGTTTTGCTCTGTCCTTTCACCCCTCTCATCGTAATGGCAGAAAGATATACTCATTTCTTAGGGATGAACATCGTTTTAGCCCCCTGACGCTCAAAGATATTGCTTCTGAGGATCTCCAGTTTTTACAGCTTTGCCCCTAATTATTAATTTTGTAAAATTACTCCATTTTACAATATTTTTTAAATTTAAAGATTTTAGGTACAAGCTCTCTCTTTACAATTAATTAAAATTTAAAAATAATAAGATTATGCACAGGAGAATTAATTAAACTTCCAAACCATGAAAACAACTTTCCAATTGCCAAAATATCTTGAGAGTTGGTGGGTTAGAAGAAATCCAGTCCAGACAAGGAAAAAAAATCAGATGACTAGGTGTACTCAATGAGCTGTGTTGTGCAATGGCTGCTGTCATCATACATATGTGAAAATACAAATAGTATAGAATGTAACTATAATTCTAATTATTTTTAACTATTGTCCAACTATAAAATTTTTACTTAAGCCCAAGGCTTACTTTCTTTAATAAACATGAGCAATAAATTTGTTGATTAACTTATAATGTTATAATAATGCTGAGGAATAGAGAAGTAAGTATTTTCAAAGGCCCCCATTTGACGCTTCGAGGATCCTCCCTCAATATTACTTCTTGTCACTCAGGATAAGTGTTATACACAATGTTCTGATGGCACACTAGCTATATTACTCGGGCTTTACATTGGACAATTTTTTCACCATGGTGCCATCTGGTGATTTTAATATGAAGTCGTTTCTGCTTTAAGGGGAATGAGGATGGTTCTTCAAAATTTCATATAGACAGTAACCAGTGTTCACTCTAGAAATAAAAAAGAGCAGGGCGCTGTTGGCTGTAAAAGGGCACCCCGTTTTTGAAAAGGCACTTCATGTTTTTAAAAGTGCATGCGGGGGCCCAAGTTGGTTCGGCGTCACCAGTGCGGGAGCCGTTGTTGTTTGGTTAGGCCTCGCGATGGTTGACTCCATTGATCAGAAGGTTTAAGTTATGTGGTTAAGGACAAATTGATGATAGCCATAGTTGTTAGAGAATAAATAATATTTAATGGTTCAAATATTAAAGTAAAGAATTTACATTTAATGGTTATGGCTACGGCATTATAGTTAGGATTAGCAGCACTCTGGAAGAGCGTGCAGAGAGTTTGAAGGTTTGGCTGGGAATGTCTTTCTCTCCGTCAGCGTTATTCGCATTCGGCTCGTCCCCTGCTCGGGCCTCATGCGTTGGAGCTCTCTCATTGGTTTGAGATATCAACACTGGCCGAAGATGAAATTCTTTCCGGGAATTACTTGGAAGAGAAAGATAGGTTGAATGAACTCCAGCAGATGCTGCAGGCACTTTTTTAAAAAAAAGTTTGAGATGGGTGTGGCCACCTGTTGATATATCGGACCCGTGACCAAAAAAAAAAGAAGTTCCGATTTGTTGATTGATATTGTGCAAGAGCTGCATATTGGTGACGATTCGGGGATTATTTTGAAGGAAAGACCCGTACAAAATTGATGTCTCTTTATGAAGATACTACTTAAAATACAAAATTTGACACTTAAAAATTAATATTTTCGCTAAAAACCAAATCTGTAAGTAGCCCTAATCAGACCCCTTACAAAACTGATGAAAAGGCTACTTAAATCTAAAATTTGGTAATAAAAGGCCTAATATTGTAACCAAACCATCTTCACGTTAAAAAAAAACATAGCATTTCATATGCGTGTACAGTCAACCAATAGGATTCGTGGAATGCCCCGTGCTCGAAATAAACGTGGAATCATCGCGATTATACAACACGCATAGTTAAAAGGAGTTTGTTTTTCTACTGTCATAATTCACTTAGTTCCAATTTACACAAATTTTTTTTAAAGACGGCTAGGGAAGCAAGGGTGCTTGTGCTTGACTGAAAAGGGCAAGAGGGGCGGCATTTTTGAAAAAAGGGGCACAAGGGCGCTATCGAGATGAAAAAAAAGCGGGCAGGGCGGACCGCCCTTCAAAAAACGCCTAGAGTGAACAACCTTTCTCTTGTTGTGAAGATTCATCAAGCTCAGAATACAACGGTAGAGTAGTATGAGAAACAGACAAACCCACATACACTCTGCAATAAAGTTTCTTAAGTGGAGAATAAAAGGTTTGACATGTGCAGTTGCCAAAATTAAAAAATGGACCGATAAGTTACACAAGCTATACTTCATTATCACCAGGGCCCCGAGTATCGTGAGTTAACTGCACAAGTTGGAAAGCGAATGACAAAAGACAGGGAAAATCTCGCAAACACACATGGAATTTTAAACATTCATTTTGCCATCTCAATTTAACATGGCTTTGTTTTGTTTTTTAAATTTAGGTTAATAGAATAACATATTTTTGAAATAATTTTTCTTTAAACTCATAAAAAAATCAAGAAAACCTTACTTTGAATATGTGTTATATTTAAAAATCCCAAAACGTGCATTATATTTTATAGTACTAAATAAGAATACTAATAGGCAAATAAAAGTAATTTAAGCACAAGTTAATTTTCTTTGTTGTGACCAAAACAATCGACTATTGGTGACTATTCAGGATCTATCCTAAAAGAATGGTACGGAAACCTGCCATGTAATTTTGAAGTCAGATGAAGAGGACAACACCCAAACTGGCAAAGCACACACCTGATGCAGGCATGAATATATTTAGACCTCACCAGATTTCTCATGTACCCGCCCCCCATACACAGCAAATGTTATTTTAGGATACACAGCAACAAAACTGACAACTCTCAGATTCCAAGTTCATTGAACTCTCTATATCCAGATCGAAAACACAACCCTCCAGTTACGAGCCCTTACACGAACATATCAGCTAAACTCGTAAATCAATCTTGTAGAATTGTAAAAGAAATATAAAAATAGTACATAAAGAATAATAAAGTAAAGGACAGTATAAAAAACCATTATTTGGCTAATCAAAAACTACAAACAATCTTACCTTAGAGGCCCAAATGGACTGCTCCAAGGGATGATAGAGCTTGAAGCAGAAACCATCTTTCTTGGAAGGTCTTTCAATGAGCTCACACGCATTTAACAGCACAGTTCCTACCCACTGACTGCTCTGCAAAAAGTAAGACATGAAATAAATAAGAAATGGCTTGTAAAAACATCTACACTTTTTTCTATGTAATTGTCTTCAAAATGAGTTTACTTAAAATTAGTAAAACTTTCAAATTAGTTTAGGGGTATTTCTAATGGATATATTTTTAACTCGATTACAAAATAAGTGAACAGGCACAAACTACAACATATGAAATCTTTGTTAAGAATCTGCATATACCTTTGGGGAAGTTCATTACAATGTCACATACCTATGAGGAAGGAGGATGACATGGGGAAGGAAGGGTTCATTTACATGATATACCAAAATGTAATACAAAATCAGGCTGACACAGTCCCTACTGTACAATAAAATTTTGTTCATGAATACTTTTTATGTGTGCCTGCTTCTTCTTCGGCTGAAATTTCACCCCCCCCCCCCTTCCCCCAAAGTGGGGAACATCCCACTTTCTCCTATACCAGTGGTCCCACTTTCTCCTATACTCCCGACCCGTGGTCTGTGAGAGGGTCCAAAGGGGTCAGTGGAGCTGCCTAATCAAGATGTTTTTATTTTGCCATTTCGGAAGAAAAAGGAATTTTAAAAATTGGGCATTGTTTGAGAATGCATTATTTTTTATGCCAAAATAATCTAATAAGAAACTTTTTCCTATAAAATAGACTTTTGTATATTAGTACCCCAATTTTATAAATTTTTCTTTGTCCTTATTCCTATGTATTTTAAACGAAAATTATTTATTTTAGATATTTTGTTGAAAGAAATAGACTATAATGAATCTGCTAGTATTTTATATAGATTAGATTTTGAAAAAAAAATGCAAGTGGAATACATCTTCATGTTGCTTTGAAAGTGTATTTTTAATGGTAACCCACAGTTTTAAAGTATGCTGTATCACCCAAAAATATGGATGGTGGGTGAAATGATACAATTGAAAATATCATCAATATTATTTGAAATTAAATACACAGGTTTTCATTAATTTAAAAGCTATCTAAATAGAGAAAAAAATTAGTTAAATAATTTAATTAATAAATGTATTGAAATATAGCAATTAAATTTATTACCCAAATTATACATATTTTTTTATTTGAATATTTTTTACTATTAATGGAAAATGGTGGTCTACGTAATGTCTACTTTTAACTTGGTGGTTCGTGCCCACCCAAAGATTGGGAACCACTGCTGCATGCAATGGTAGGGCATTCATTTCTATAGGCTGATTATCCCTGGATTTGGGGATTTTACAAACGACATTTTTTGAGTTGTGACCCTCAGCAACAAAGACATATTCGTCTAAAAACCTGACCTTACCTTATGTGTTTTGGGGCTTTTGTACAGCAGCAGTAAGCCAGGCTTCAAGACACACCACAACTTGGTCCACCCCTTCAGGGTCCCCCTCACCTTCAACCAGTCCCCTAGCACGATGATCGAGGGGTCCTTCAAGGTGGTCGAGAGTTCCTTCGCCACACGCTTCTTCTCTCTCCTGTAGTTCTTGCGCTGCGCCTAGAAGTAAACAATTAAGTGCCATCTACAGCAATAATAGTTCATTAAAAAAATTAACTAAAGATTCGTTTAAAAATCATTACTATTTAACAACCATTTTTATGGAATATGAACCTGTAATTTATTGAAATACTTGAAAATTATGTAATTTTTCAATGCATTTTAAAAATCAAATCTCTATAATTTTTTATAACACTAGGGTGCTCTGCTGACACTCCGCCAGCCCCCAGAGGATTGTGTAGCAATCCTATAGGTAGTGCTAAAATAAATTTGTCAATAAGATATAAATTAAATTATGGGAAACTGGATTGCCATACCCTTTCCCTACTGATCATCTTTTTAAAAATATTTATAGTACTTCACATAAATAGCTGCATCTAATTTAATTTTCAGGATAGAATTTTATTCTTGATACCATTTAAGATTGGAGGATTTTGAAAATATGACAATATTTTTTTAATGGGGAAAAATTATATTTTTGAACTACTTTGAGCAGTTTTAATTTTTGCTTTTATAAAAACATGCAAAATTGGCGATTATTTTAGACATTTTATCAATTGTTTCAAAATTTATAACTACAAAACTAAATCGAATTTTCAAAAACGCTCTGAATCATTTGTAGTCAATAGTTTAAACTATAACCAAAATTTTTATTTCTTTTTTTTTGTTGAAAATTGGAAGAAGTATATGAATTTTTATCAAAATTTTATGAAATTATGATTTTAACATTTAGTAACATATAAAATACTGCTTGTATTAAAAAATGTATAAAGATAGAAATAGAATTTTTATGACATTGGAAAGATTAAGCTTTAACAAACATTAGTATATTTTTTTTATAAGAAAATAAGTAATTTTAAATTACTTATAGCAGTTTAGAAATCAAGTTGTAAAAATGAGGGGAAAAAACTAAATGAGTGGAACATGTTTAAATGTTTAAAAAATTTATAAATTCAAAACTAATTCAAATTTTAAAAAATGCTTAATTGGATTTCCAGTTTAAACTCATTCCTACATTCCCTAAAAAATATCTCTTAAAGTTCTCGTTCAAAGTGTGTCAGAAACTCGATGAATAAAATTACTTGCAAGTGAAATTTTAGCAACAACGACTTTAACATTAAATAACTTCTAAACTAATAATCGTATTAAAACAAAAATATATTCGTCTTATTTATCGTAACAAATTCAGCTAATTTTTTTATTTTTAGACAAGATTTTAGGACATTTGAGATATGACCTGAATAACAGTGAAAAAATTTAAAATTCTCCCTAGGCTTATATTTTTTTTAAATAGAGAGAAACTTGCATAAATTATTTTGTATAGCATTGCAAAATTGTGTATCTTAATTGGGATGTGGCCCAATGTAAGACTTTTTTGTGTATTGGATGTATGTAGCGAATCGTCGTTCAAAGTGTAAAAAGTTCCAAGCAAAAATTCAATTTTTTTTTTAATTATTGTTATATGTGGCATTACTGATTTCCATCTGGTGGCAAAAACTCTTATATTATCAGCTGATCCAATAAAAGGTACAACCGAATGTCGAAAAGTACTACAATAGAATCATCATAAGAAAACAATTGTAATTCCTCTCCTAAATAATGCTAGGATTAGACATACAACCTTTTGCACTTTGAACGACGATATGGAATATAATAAAAAATTTATCAGAGAGCTGCCTACCAAAGCGATCAAATTGCTTAACAATTAAAATCATCATCATAAAAACAAAAAAAAAGTTCAAAACAATTTCAGCAAACAAAATAAGTAAATTTACTGACACTAAATTTAACATTTTTAAAAGTTTCTTTTGTATCTTGAAGCACTTTCGACGGACCACACGACACACTTTTGGAAAAGAAAAGAAATACATTGAAATCTGTACAATGACACAAATAAATCACTATACTAAAACTGCAAATTGGCAGATATGCTCATGTGTTTGTAAGTTAACCATTGGGATTCGAGTGGCGACATCGTCACCAAAATACCATTCTTATCTTCCCATTTCTTCAAATTGAATAAGAACTGCATGTTCCTGAACATAAAAAAAACTTTTCTTTTGTTAGCTTGTAATCTAACTACATTTAAAAGTATGACATCCCTTGGGTATCGACATACATTATTAGCCCTTTGCACTCAAGTCCCCAAAATAACAACATATTAATTTATTTTTTTTGTTCTTTGAAATGAAAATAACACCATATTCTTGAGTTAAAAAGTTATTTTCTCACAAACTTTAATAGAAACAATTTTTGTCATCTAGAAGCACTAAGTATGTTGGTTATCTGAAACTTTCTTCAGATTAAAATTCTTCACTACCCGTTTTTTTAAAAACATTTGAGAAATGTTATAAACCACTTGATAGATGTTCGGTATAATGAGATTGATATCCAACTTTATGCATCACTTGTTTATTCTGATAATTATCCACCCCAAACATAAAATGAATATACTAAGGAATCCCTCTTTATAAAGAACAGGAAAGGGTAGCAACTGTTCTATACAATGAACCAGTGGCGGCTTGTCCACTACAGCAAGTACAGCCGGGCTGCACCTAAATTCAGCATTTTAAACATGAAATCAGATATTTTACTAATTTTCTTAAATGAAGATTAGAATTGAAAAGGAAATTTCTACGGTAGTAAACAAAATCTCCGATAAATAGCAAGCCTGTTACCGTAATGTACAATTCAGGAGGGGAAAAAAACTCCATTCAATCAAAACTGCAGCTATAAAGCGAAATCGGCTGCATCGTTGCCATGGCAACCTCTACGTAGTAGGGAGATTCCACCCCATGCTAATGCACTGCATTTGTGAGAAGGTACAGCCGAAATAAATTTTCTTGTTTTAGCTGCACTTGAGATTCGATATGCTGATTCGCTTGTCCGTGAAACGCTGGGATGGGTGGGTGAAACAATAACTTACGAGAATATCTCCAAACGGAAATGGTTTTCGTAATAAATTTACTGTGCTGTTGTTTCAGGACATGGTCCTGCTGTTGTTTTGTTATTTAAGTTAATATTAAAATAAAGTGTTAAGTGTAAATAAAGTGTTTTCTATTTTTTTTCGCATGTTATCATTTTGTAAAAATTGAAAGGAAACTTTGATTTGAGTAGTAAATAATAAAGAATTTCCGTTCACGTATGGGTTGTGGAAAATGGGGGGGGGGGGGGGGGGGGTTCACATGATTTCGGCTGCACTAACATTTTCGACCACGGGCCGCCACTGCAATGAACATGAATATACAACATGTTACTCAAGTGTAAAAGGTTAATGATATAGATTTACAACTCTATCGAAAGCACCCCATACCTTGTAGGACTCTCGCTTGTCGAATTTGGAAGCCGAGGGAGGTTCCACAGTCATGTCACCCTGTAAAGACAAAAACTGCATTTCTCCATTAAATGCCGCATTGTCCACATCATTCTATTAGAACCGAAAGAAAAAAGAGACACAACAATGTAAATAACCAAATAACCTTCAAATGACGTGCTCACAAATCAAACACTTTTACCAAGAACTATTCAATCACACTTTGCAATACAAACGGAAACATGCTAATTGAAAATACGAGTTTAGTTAAAAAAATTGTGTTACAGATCGATGGCTAAAAGCACAATCATATATTTTTGGCAATAAAATAATCTTTTTTAATTAAAAAGATAAATGACGTTAAGAAAAATGCAGTAAAAAGTATAATTTTAATTTTACGAACAAGTTGAAAGATTTAATTATTAAATGTCAATTTCATATTTATTACAACCTTTTTTATATCAGTGCTAAAATTTTGGTATGTTTTTGTAAATTGGCACCAACTTCAACTGCATTTTACTTGTTCACGTAGAATGGGCCAAAGAACAAAGTTGTTTGTTAATATTTATAAAATATCCACAGGATTGTTTGTGCCGTGAAATAAAGTAAACAAGATGTTGTACGGTAAGTTTATTTGTAAATTTTACATGTTCCTGCATACATTATAAGCTCTTGTTATTTGTTTTTTGACTTCAGCACAGATAATTAGAAATAGTATTTACTTTTAAATGTGATAACTGGAAAATGTGTTTAAATTACAGTAACCGATAAAATTAACCAGCAAACATGAAAACTATTTATTATTTTCTGCAAACTTCAGTTTGATTTTAGTTAATGTCTCTGAAAAATGAGAAATTCTGTTGAATACTACATTCAATTAGGAAAAAAACTATGAAAGTATTAACATGTGCTATGCTGACATGACGGCCCCTAATGTCTATGCTGACATGACGGCCCCTAATGTCTATGCTGACATGACGGCCCCTAATGTCTATGCTGACATGACGGCCCCTAATGTCCTCAACGACAAACATTAAAACAAAGATTTCCTTAACGACTGTTCCAAGGAGGTACCAGCTGTATATGAACCGTGTGGGGAACTGCTAGGGCCTTTTTTTTACCACTAACCATTTTTGCTGAGTGCCCTAATGCAAGAATGAGTCGAGTTGCCATATTTTAGCTGGAAGAACATACACGCACACCTTAATTTTCCCCCAATTGGTTTAACTTGCTACGCCCGTTGTGCATTCATGTGTTGGTTAAATCTCGATTTCAGAATTGAAATAATGTGAAATTCATCGTCCTTGATATTTAAAACTTTTCTTAACTTTTTTAGTTGCCAAAATATGTAAACACCAAAATTATTTATACTGTTTCTGTTCTAACAAAAAAAAATTGGCGACAATTTAAAAAAAAATTAAATACAAATAGAAACCTTTGCTTTACAATTTAAAAAATAATAATAATTAACCTTTGGAGAAGTACTCGGTGTACTTGAGACCTCTGAATACCGCGGTGTCATCGGATGATCAGAATTCAATTCATGACCTAAAAAAAAAAAAAAAAAAAAAATTAAACAAAAAGATATTATTAAAAAACAAAGCTTTAAATATAAATTTACATAAGTAAGGCATCTGCTCTGAAGAGGACATTGCTAGGATAGTTTCAGTTCAAATATTTAGATCATTTATAAATTATGATAAACAGAATCATTAACCACACTGGTTTTCTCTATAAAACTTTGCTATTCTATCCAATATTTTCAACATTGAAAAACGTACAATATGTGAAAAGAAGGAGTATCCAGTACCGATAAGGGTTGCCATAAAGTTTTCTTTAATTTGTATAGATGAATAGACCTTATGCCGTGTCTAGATTAAATTAAGCATGGACAAACAAAAGCACATTTTAGATAAGTGACTTCATGTGAAAATGTTATTGGTTCGTAAGGACCAAGTGTTTTGTTATTCGTCTGTCACAGACGTTACGTGCTTGTATTTATCCAGACTTGCTTGTATTTACTTAGACTTACTTTAATCTTAATCCGGGTTATAAAATCCATTCAAAATATAAACATTAAAAAAAATCCATTTACTTTAGAAAAGAGGAAGCAAGTCATCTGCATCCACTTTTTAATATAGTAACTTTTTAATATGCAAATGAAACTTTTTAAATTATCTTATAAGTGAAATTATTTTATTTAAAACAAATTAATGCAATGTAATTTTTAGAGAATATTGAAAAATAGGAAGAAACACTTTTTTTTTACAAGAAAAGATAAAGCATACAAGATTAAACTATTAAAAACAGCCTAAGAATTCATCTAGCACTTTTATAATGATATTGCTTCATTTTAAATTATATGTGTTGTGTAGATGTCAAAATAAAACTATCATGAAATGTATTTTTTGTAATAAATTTAATTGATGAATTATTTGTGTATAACAAAACAAAACTGTGTTTAATTGTTCAACTTTTTTTAATGAAATGAATATACCACAAAACTAACATTTAATAACAGTTATTCTAGTTTAACAAATATGATATAGGGAAAAATCAAAATCGAATACCCTTAAAAAAATTACGAGGCTTTTCAACTTTTTCACGTAAATATTTTATGTTCCACAGCATTTATACACAAAAGAAAACAAGACTATGTCAATATTTACACTTACCAAACGAATTAGAAGCCACTGCCATTAAAAAAAATCACAATACTAATCGTCATTATTTCAGCATCTCCCAAGCGGCATTTCGAAACGAAAAGAAGGGGGAAAAAAAGACACAACACTTATTCACGCACGTTTGAAACTGCTCTCGTCATTATAAAACAAAAGCAGCTGAAAGCACGAATAACTCCAAACTGAAACAAGAACGCTTCTTTCACACCATCTGAGCTTTTCGAACGTTTTCCTCGAAAATGCAGACGATTTTCCAGCCACAGAACCTTTCCTAGTGACGTAACAGCTAAAACACTGGGGAGCTTTCGACCAATGCCAAGGCTTCGGCATGCGCTAGGGCTCTTGCGTGTGATTCTCGTCTGCCAACCCGGTAACCATGGTAACCCACCAAAATTGTCCTTCCCCCCCCCCCCCCCCCCCCCCCATCCCTTCCTTTTTGCGACAGCATCCCTCTTTCCAGAGAGAGCGGGAAGAGGAGAAAAGAAAATCTGCGAGATCGACCAAAATCGCCTTCACAAAACTTGGCTCCTTTTCTCGTCTTTTTTGTGCAGCCAGAAACAAGGGAAAATCTTTAATTTAAAAGAGGAAACGGGGAAAATATTTTACTTTTCTCGTTTGGCAGTGAAAGGACTAGTTCGATAAAAATAGGCGGGAGAAACTGGATTTAGAATTTTGGAAAATAAGACGAATCCACGGATTTCTTAATAAAAGTAGTAAAAATTGTTTTTTGTGAAAAAGGGAATTTAATTTTTTTTTATTTATTGTTAAAATATTATTTGAGAACATCATATTTTTTTTAGGATACTTAATTAATAGAATGGACATTTTTTTAAGTTCAAAATCAACAAAGCAACGTGCTTTTTTATTTATTTGTGTGTACAGGGACTTTCATATTCTGGCATGAAATTTTTACTACAGGCATGTTTAACGGATCTGGTTAAGGATAATTTTTTTTATGAAAAGTATACATTTTTATGTCAAATTAGCTAAAATCCGTAATTAGCTTGGCAAAAGCTAAACGGCGATAAAATGTCTATATAAAATATATATTTCATCTCAAGTTACATTTAGAACACGAACATCGCATAACCAGTTTTTTTATGTACATTTCCTTTGTTTGTATTGCGTAAATTGAAATCTGCGATTAGCAGATTTCTTGATGCGGTTAATTTTTTAGTTCTTGATGTTTACTCATTTTTTAATACTATGAGGTGTTGCCATTCTGGCGTTATAGTTTATATAGCACAAATTGTCTCCATCATTAAAATCAAAATTATATTAATACAAATCTGTCTGCCGTACTTATAACCAATTTATTCGAACCAATTACCGAAGTTACTTAAATTTTGCATAACAGAGAAAGTTTTAAAAGAAAGAAGAGGAATGCGAATTTTTATTCTTCAGAAACCGTAGGCGCAATTTAAGAATGGTCCCCTAATGAATTTTTAGCGCACTGTACCTTTTAAAATTTCCCTCGTGGGCCAGGAAAATGTATCAGCTTAACAAGGAAAATGTAACAATGATACAAGGAAACGGTCTTCTCCCTGCAAGGTTATTGTAACTCTGAATGCGATTTCCTGTAAGGACATCTTGTTCAAATGTGCAATTCCAAACGGGGAAATAGGTGATTGGTTGATTGAATTGGCGTCGCACTAAAGAATGGGCTATTGCTTCGGGATCTATCCCGAAGGACAGACCCGGGAACACTGCCTCGTCAGTTTGAACATGATGAGGACAACCACCTGAGCGTGCACCAGTCCCCTATACACAGCGAATGTTTGTTTGTTTTTGCGAACGACGAGGAACGAAGCTGGAAACCCTTTAACCTTCAACTCTCAAAGTCTGCATCCACAACTCTCCGATAATGCGCCACCCAACAGCCCCAAATCAGGAGCTAATTTTCAAAACGAAACATTTTCCTCGCAAAGATTTAGCAGCCATAGCGAACGCTGCTTGACGACGAGATTCAACCGATTCACTTTTAAATGTGGAATTGGGACAATAGAACTGAATCGCTTGCTTGAATTTCGTCGCCAAGCGTCATTTGGAGAAATGAACAATTTCTTTTCAAATGAAGTGGATGGTGAACGAAAGACCACTAGAAAATTAAATATTTTAAATTTAGATCAAATAAAAGAACGCAGTACCTACTCTAATTAGCGCGATAATTATTGAGGTGGTCATTGAATAACGGTCGCTGTCATTCAGTATGATGTGCATATCCTATCGGCTGTTTATTTCATTCGAATGGGTATTAAGCAGACATTTTGACATGAAACTTCTTTAAAAACAAATACATGGGGTATCAGGATAGAAACGTCCGCTTTTAATACAACCTCTTGATATTTGACGGTTAACTCCGTGACATATAGCACGATGGACATAAATTTGGTCTCGTTCGTTAGAAAATTAGACTCCGATGCGTCTAAAATATTGATATATATATAAAGCAGAAAACCTTCGGGAGGTTGACCAAGTCAGACGCAACAGTCTGTTTATTTTCCATCAGTTGGTAATCATTTCTTGTTTCTATATAATCTGCTGAAATGACGTTTCTCGTAAAAATCCTTCTGCCCGTGCTCCGACACAGTCACATTCGATTTTTCATCTGTGTGTGATTCGAAATTGCGAGTGTTTGTCCCACCCTAGGGACTGTCGCTCGTTGTTTAAAAATACCTCTCATTTTGTGTCGATTGGTGAAACCAATTTGGAAGCTGCAATCGTGTTCTACCGAGACTATTTGAATTCTTGTCTAATTTCTGAATATCTTGCCTGGTATTTAGTCCAGGCTGAACATAGGATTCGAGAATATATTAAAAAGATGGAAATAAAAATAATCGTTCTTTACATATTGATTGGTAAGCTCTGTTATGAAGTTCTTCAAAATTAATTAACCTTGAAAATTAATTTCTAATTCATTCTCGGTCAGCTTCTAATGCAAGATTCATTTTTACAAAACATTCTTCTTTTAGTCTGCACTCCGGCTTATTAGAGATTTGCAAAAACTATTTATCAACATTAATCAGTTATTATTACTCATACAAATAAATAAAACTTAACTTATTTAATTGTTTCAGTTGAATGAATCACTTTTTTGAATTTCTGGGAATTAAAGCTCAGTTTAAATTTTTATTCTAGCTAAACTAGAAGTATTTTTTACATAATTTTTAAAACATTGCATGGAATATGCACTACATATATGTGAGTTTTTCATTCCATCTTTATTCTACAAAACTGTGTTTTTTGTCTTTAGGTACATTTTTCTTAAAAACTACTCGTCCAGTTACCCAAAACCATTACAAACTTCCTACTTATAATTACATAAATTAATCCAATCGATTTATACATAAAACAGTTTGAAACACTCACACATTTTAGAATATAAAAACTGTTAGAATTTTGCAGTTTTTATATAAAAAAAAAGTATGTGTACTTAGAGAATATATTAAAAAAAAATAGCCAAGCCTTAAAACCATAAATGCATGGGTTAATATGTGAAAAGCAATTCAAAGAATACATAAAAATATAATTGGGTCTTTTTTGTTTTTGTGTGTACACCAAAATCAGACTTTTGATAAAATGACATTTTAATGTAACATTCTGTATGTTTTTTAATGCAAACCATACAATATTTCAACAATTATTTGAAATATTTATAGTGTAGCTAGAGCAAAAATTTAAAAGTGCAGTATTCAGAAGAGCTTAATATATAAATTTAAAAATGCGTTTTTAAAAAAAATTGCGTGCACACTCCTCCCTTAGCCTTTTTTTTCTAATAAAAGGTAACAGTAAGGATTAAATTTTTCTAGGACACTAATAGATTTCTACTAATAGAGGAATAATTTCTACTAATAGAGGCAACAGTAAGGATTAAATTTTTCTGGAACAATTTGATTGTTAATTTTTTGCAAAAGCATGCATGACATTTTATTCTATATCAGTTCCTCTTCTCATTATGATGTAGTACCTCTTTTACGGCCATCGCAATGCGGTCTAATTACCAAAAATAACTCAATTATTGTAAATTAATATAGCAATTTTAGTAAGCTAATTATTAAGCACCATAACCAAATACAATTGAAGACGTGGGTGCAAGAACCAGAAAGCTCCACTTTTTTCTGATTTACACATTTTCACTCATTCCAATAACGAAAATAAAATCCTCTACCGATTGGTGTAAGTACCAGACAGCTCTAAGCAATGACTATAGTGAATTATATTATAAAGGAAAAGGGGCGGGTTGCCTCATACGGTGCAAGATACGTACAGTCCGCCCTAAACAAATGTGAAAACTGGAGCTGTCTGGTTCTTATACCCCCGTCTTCACTTTTTTTTTTTAACGACGACGCAGCTACATTAAGGAAAACAGTCGCCGTTATACAGAATTTCATCAAAGGGCCTATAACTAACCAGTGGAGGACAAACAAATGGATTGACTCATAACTGCGAAATGCGATCTCTGTTAATTTTCGCGATTGCAAACAAAAGCAGCAACACTGAGAAGGAAGAATTACCCACATGAAATACTACTAACGCATTCAGTAATTGCTACGGGAAACAGGGGAAACGCAGAACGGAGAGAGTGAAAGAGGAAATGAAAGAGAGCTTCCAAATGCCTTGATGAGCACGCACATGTGAAATTAGGCGCACACGGTCAAGTGTCACTCAAAAATGTCCCTTCATTTCTACACGTGGAGCAGAAAAAAATATAGTAACATTACATTTCATAGTTACAAAAGTAACATTTTTAATATCAAAGTTAAAAATGCATCTGTAAGCATTTTTAACGTTTTTAAATAAACCACGGAAAACTGTTATAACTTACCTGTTTATTTAATTTTGTTTGTAAAAATTAAGAAAAAATAGAAAACAAATTCACTAAAATATGTAAGTTCTCAGATTATAGAATAAGTTATAATCTAAATTTAAATTTGACGTATTTAACTGGTTTTGCAAATGCATGCGCTGCCTTTTTATTTTTGTTTAAAAAGCAGAACTAGCTAGATCTCCATTTCGACCATCAGTTTTTTGTGTTTTTTAGTTAATTAACGTCGCACTAGAGCTGCACATTGGGCTATTGACGAATTTCGACCAACAGAAATCGCGTTAACTGACGCTAACGTTCGCTGGATATAATTGCTTCAGCATCTGTAACCAGCATGGGATATAGCTACTTTTGCTTCCGAGTGACTTATATTTTTTAATTTTTATTTATAAATAACTTTTTTTGCTCCATTCTTATATTTTAAAATTGAAGCCAAAGTTATAAAGTAACATGTTGATATCATAATCTCATTTCTCAAATTTTAATATATAACCTGTTTTGTATCTGGGCTACTTATTGTGTTACCATCATTAATTCATTTGTTTAGATAGTTACGTCATCTACTGACCATACAATAAAACTTTTAATTTACAAATTTTAATTGGCTTAGAACCATATGCGTGTATTCTTTAGTTTTTAAATAATAATAAATACCATGAGCCTAAAAATAAAGGTAAACGGGCCTTAAAAAATAGATATACTTATTCCTAGAGACTGACTTACGGCAGGGCATTCGGGGCACTTGCCCTAAGACCCCATTATTAAGCCCCCCCCCCCCCCCCCCCCAAAAAAAAAAAATATTATAAAGCTAAAACAATGTGAATAATAAATTTACAAGCTATTTTTTTTACATCAATTGTTAATTATTTGTAAAATTTCTACTGTTTTATCCAATTGATTTCACTTTTTCTGCACGTATTCATGATGTATGTGATCTTTCGCATCGCATTTGTTAAAGGATTGCCCTTGGGATCACTTGCAAAATTCAATTCATGACCAAGACCATAAACAAACTGGATTTACTAACTGCACATAGATTTGTCGTTTACTGATACTTTTTACCTATTCCAAATTTTCTGAAATTGTAATCATGAGGGATTTGCTAGCTATAAAATGGGGTAGTACATACTAATCTGGTTCAACTAAAAGGGAAGAAAGAACAAAACCAGAAATTGTATGAAGAAACTCCAGAGTTTCCAGAGTTAAGTATTCATACATTTTCATCGACTGACCATTAACGTTAATTCGAATTCTCAGAGTTTTAAAAAAAAATCTCTGTATTTACGCTATATTAAAGCATCACTATATAACACTTCCATTAAACCCGATTGCTTTTGCTGTTTTGCATTGTGTGCTTATACAGCAGTTTTATTTCGAGGTACATCGAGGGGTCCTTACTGTTCTTTTGTCCCTAAGCTTGTAAGTCGGTCCCTTCATATCCCAAAACAAGAGGTTTTTAAACATTCATCTGTAGTTACACGTGAACAAAATACATTAACAAAGGAATATACAGGTATGCGACAACGAACGAAAAATGTCGTTAGAAAACGGCATGTTTCCATATTATACATTTTCCAGCCCATGCAGCCAACCTTTTTAGAATTAGTAGAAACATTTCACCTCCACCACATGAAAATCCATACTAAATACACGTAAATATAGGAGGGAGGGGGTCACAAATTATTGGGGGATGGTCACTGTTTGGCTGTATCGCATTTAGCTGCATTTTCACAACTACTTCGCTTAATATATTTCAGACAAGTCACTGAGCTTTAGTGACAACAAACAACGCAGTTCAAGCATAGCAAAAAAAGAATGGTTTATTATATGTAGTTTAAACGGCCAAACCATTTGTACACTGTTTGAATGGAATCTACGGAGAACCTTTTGGAGAGCAGAAGTGAAGAGAATGGTTTTAGCACTGGAATCAGGCGCGAGGGAGGGGATCGTGGAGGAAAGTTTGGAGGGTGTCGTGTATAATATTCTAAGAATCAGGTTAAAAAAACACCAGTGTTCATTCTAGGCGTTTTTTGAAGGGCGGTCCGCCCTGCCCGCTCTTTCTTAATCTCGAAGCGCCCTAATGCCCCTTTTTCAAAAATGCCGCCCTCTTTTGAAAACAAATCCGCCCCTCTTGCCCTTTTCAGTCAAGCACAAGCGTCCTTGCTTCCCTAGCTGTCTTTAAAAAAAGGCAACGCTTAAAAAAAAATGTGTGTAAATTTGAATTAAGTGAATTATAATAGTAGAAAAACAAACTCCTTTTTAACTACGCGTGTTGTAAATCGCGATGATTCCGCGGTAATTTCAAGCAAGGGGCGTTCCACGAATCCTTATGGTTGCCTGTGCCCGCAAATGAAATGCTAAGTTTTTTTTCTGTGTTTTTTTTAAAGAGAAGATTGTTTGGAGCGAAGTTGCAGGACTATGCATTTTATTACCAAATTTTGGTTTTAAGTAGTATTTTTTATCAGTTTTGTAAGGGGTCTGATTAGGGCTACTTACAGATTTGGTTTTTGGAGAAAAAATTAATTTTAAATGTCAAATTTTGAATTTTAAGTAATATTTTCATAAAGAGACCAATTTTGTAAAGGTCTTTCCTTCGAGGTACCGTCAACAATAGCCCAATATGTAGCTCTAATTCAAGGTCAACCACTAAATCGGAACTTTATTTGTTTGGTCACGGATTAGATGTCACGGGTTAGATGTGTCAAGGTGTGGCCACGCCCACCTCAAACATTTTTTTTTAAAGTGCCCTTTTAAAAACAAGAAGTGCCTTTTCAAAAACGGGTTGCCCTTTTCCTGCCAACAGCGCCCTGCCCCTTTTTATTTCTAGAGTGAACACTGAAATCACAATATGTGATAAACACGATTCGAAAATGGTGTTCCTTTTCCATTTCAGTTCACTGAAAGACGACAGAATTTTAAAAATAACTCAACGCACTCATTAAATTAACTCGGAGGAAAGCACTCGACAGATAAGAGCAGTCATTTTATAAGAGTGGTGCCTCTTGAGTGAATGATTCTATTTCGAATAATGAGCTCTTGAGAAGTTGAATAGAGACGGGAAACGCGGAGGACATTTTGTTTTTCAAAAGGAAGAGTCGAAATATAAAAGGCAGAGTCTCTAAAATCAATATGAGAGCGGTTTCTCTTGTGAATAATATAAAAGTAGAAAAAGAACGATTGACGAAAGCTGCTTGACGTTATAATTTTTTATGTTTACTGCAGAACGGAAAAAAAGAACATGTAATTGTAATCAATACAGTTTCTCTTACGCCTGTTCGTCCAAAATCCATTGACGACCTATCGGGCGAATTGAATGAAATGTGCATCGTAAGAGTCCAGCTTATGGGCAATTCGTTCAATGAAATACGGAATAACGAAAGCGTATTACTTTCGTATAAAATTCGATTAGCTACGAATTTCAGTTTAAACTTTTAAAGTTTCCAATATTAATTTATATAACTAAAAAAATATTATTGCTAGGACATATTGTAATTTTGCTCTACCTTATAGCGAGCGAAGCGAGCATTGGTTTGCGAAGAAAACAAAGGGGGCAACGTAGCAATCCTACGAGGGTTAACAAAAAGTCAGCGGAACAAAAAGTGCGAAACCTCCTAGTTGTTTAAATAAATAAATAATTAATTTAATCTGCAACGATTTTAATTCTTCGAGAATATTATTTAGGAGAGGAGCTACAATCGGTGCTATAATTGTGCGTGTAGCATTGAATGTACTAAATCATGCACTGGCTATGGTAGCAACCAACTAGAATAAATAAGTGCCGATTTTTAAAACATTCAACACTTTGTTTAAAGTTTAATTATCTTAGGTGTATTTTAAAACAACACTTGCATATTAATTTAATATAAACGTCAAAATGTCAACACATATACAGTATTCCTTAAGTAACAAGTAATGCCACAATTGCACTAAAAGAGGCGACTTTTCGCTTAATTTGAACTGAAGTAAAATGACACCAGATGCGTTCTAATCCCCTATGTTGAATGCAATGTGTCCTAATGTCTAAAGTTTTAATTAGGTTAAGACTCTGTGCTAAACACTGAGCTAAATAGAACTGGAGAGTACACTGCGCTTTTTGCTCCATTGACTTAAAAGGACCAGGGGTTAAAAGACAGTTTCGGGAAGATTTGTACTTTCAAAATAACTGGTAGGAGGGAATTTATGTTCGCAAATATGATATTTATATCTAATAATGCTAATGCAACTATTAACATTAGAACGCAGTGGTCCGATTTAATCATTCTTTTCACATAGAAATAGCTAATATTTGCGGGAATTGGAAATTTTACGGACTACATTAGACATGACGCTCAATGAATAAATATCAGCTAGTAGCCCTTAGAAAGCATTTTTCGGCTGCTTGTTCGTGAACTGCATGTCCCCTTATTTATTAAAATTGATACGTCAGAATAAAACAGAATATCCGGAACGATTTTTCCCAGACGATATAGAAAATGGAAGGACAGTGAAGCGAGATACTAACACTGCTGGAAAAGGAAATTGTGAAAAAGAACTTGGAAGAAAATATGAATTATGGATGCCATTCCATTCCCTGGAGAAGACTATAAAATGCGATGTGAAAATTTCAACGGAAAATTGACATCGGTTGTAGCACAAGCCTCCTAGATGGTCTGTAGGAATGGAACTTTGATTTACGAATTCATGTTTTATTGAATGTTGTGGAATATTCAGGTAGCTCCATGATCGGAAGTTAAATGGATGAATAATTTAATAGGGGGGTTTATGGAATCGCCGTAGAGCACCGGAGGAGAATAACTTTTTAGCTTGCAAAATTTATGTTTGGGTGAGGGAACAAATGCTCAATGTACGTACACGAAATTTTGAATAATTATTTATCCCAAATATGTGGATATAAGTAACAAATGGATTTAAAAGACACGATAATTGAATTTACAGTATACTATGGTCCGCCTATCCCGAGACGTTCTACAGCTAATTATGCACCAGGTACATTTGTAACAAACACGTGTCCTTTAATGTACGCATCACAGATTTACATTATTTAAACACAGACCTGTACACAAACTGGACTTCGCGTCATTTGTCTGGCGGTTACACGATGTGAACGGCTCCACTACTTGCTCTCTAGAAGCTCTACCATTCGAATATAATTGGTTGGTTTAAATAACGTCGCACTAGAGCTGCACAGTGGGCTATTGGCGACGGTTCGGGGCCCATCTCGAAGGAAAGGCCCGGGAACGATTCCTCGTATTTTTGAACCAGTGTCAGATGACGAGGACAACACCTGAGCTAGTACCCGACGCAACCTTAATAGGCGTCAGGACATTGGACCCCGATCAGATATATCGTGCACCAGTCCCGTATACACGCCAGTATAATTTGTTGGATGTTCCGGACGACTTTCTAGTATTTTTGTAGCGAAGCTGGCAACCCTCCGATCGCAAGATCACTACTTTTTTACTTTTCTTTGTCAAGTCCATCGCACGGATTCGACCCACCAATCCTCTGAGTAGCTGAACGCCTTTATCCACTGAGCAATTGGGGCTCCGAATATAATTGGAATCTTACTGTTATTTTCTCATAAATACCAAGTAAATTACAACAAAACATTAAACATTTGTATTAGAAATGAAATGAATGGTTACACTTTCACCCTTACTCTACTTTCCTGATAAAATTGGCGGCAATTCGTAAAGGGAGGGGGAGACAGCCCCGTTACTTAGACACTTGTGAAAGAAGTTTACAGATCGCAACATTCTGCGAAATATCTACTAAGCCAACAGAACCTTTTCTTATTTCTCAAAGTATGTCTTAAGATAAACAGGTAGAAAAAATGTAATTTTTGGAATTTAGAAGCTTGCTCTCTATTAAGTAAGGGTTAAGAAATGCGGAATGAACATTCCACGAAAATTATTCGTTCTTGTTATTTTTAAATCTGTTCAGATAAATAAAAAACAATACAAATATGAAATCGAAATAGAAATGTCAGCATCGTACCAAGAAATTTAACTTTGAAGCGCCGATTGTCGTCTCCGCATCAACACAAAAGAACAATGGCCGAAATATCATCAAAAAAAAAGAGCAGAGATTACCGGAGATGGAAGTGACGCGCGGTGGTTTTTCTTTCAGAAAACTTCTTTGGAAATCGACCCCATTGTGTTTCTTCTTTTAATTCAGGAAAATAACTCTAATAAAGCGTGAAAATGTCGTTTCAAAATCGTGAAATTGTCAGAAAATTTGTTCACGAGTCCTCGATCACAATCGAATTGGCGGGAGCAGGAAAAGCATTAGTCGCCATCGTGGATTCGAGATAATAAAAAAAAATTCAGGTGTGAAACATCGGT
Source organism: Troglohyphantes excavatus (assembly GCA_963932185.1). NCBI lineage: Eukaryota > Metazoa > Arthropoda > Arachnida > Araneae > Linyphiidae > Troglohyphantes > Troglohyphantes excavatus. The sequence goes on along the minus strand of OZ010671.1, from coordinate 71,080,570 downwards.
CAATTTTGTACAATACAGGGTAGTCAAAAATTGTTAGGCGATTATAATTTTTTCTGTCTGTTCAACTACATTTAATAAACCATTCTTTTTTTTTATATATGTTGACCAGGTCCTGTGTTTTGACTGTGTTGTTACTAAAGCTAAGGGAGGCCTCCGTGGCCGAGCGGTTAAAGGCGTCAGCTGCGAATACGAAGATTCTTGGTTCGATGCCAAGCGATGGACTTGACAAAGAAAAGTAAAACGTAGTGATCTTGTGATCAGAGGGTTGCCAGCTTCGCTACAAAATACTAGAAAAGTCGTCCAGAACATCCGCAAAAATTAACGGCGTGTATACGGGGCTGGTGCACGATACATCTGATCGGGGTCCAAAGTCCCGACGTCTATTGAAGGCGTTGGGTGCCAGTTCAGGTGTTTCCTCATCATCTGACCATTGTTCTAAAATAACGAGGCATCGTTCCCGGGTCTTTCCTTCGAGATAGACCCCGAACCGTCGCCAATAGCCCACTGTGCAACTCAAGTGCGACGTAAATTAACCAAACCAAACCAAAACTAAAGCTAAGTGACTTCAGCGGCCCTTTGAAGCGCCAAGTTTTTGAGTGTAAAAATGGTTAACCGTAGATAACAAAATGAATATTGTTCTCGTTTCGAAAACAATTCTCTTTTTTTTTTTTCGTTTTACCGTAAACTTACGTACGTACCAATTTTACATTATAAAAATGATTCCTTTATCTATCTATATTTAAGAGATAACAGAAATTTCTACATAGCGGAGCCTTCCGATTTCTATAGCATTAATACATGTCTCCGCAGCGGAGCCTTCCGAGAGTTTAGGGTTAAAATTCCCAAATTAAAAAAAAAAATGTATCTTATGTGAAAATGACATCGAGTTTTTTTCGCGTAGGGACATTTTTTTATTTTTTAAATGCTCTGCTATCAAAGGGGAAAAAAGAATTACGGCAAAGAATCTTGTCATATTCCACGTCCCTTCCTTTTGCTGATTCACTAAAGAAATATTAATAAAAACACCAGACCGAGTTTTCCCTAACTTCCAAAATGGCTAACATCAGTAATTGTTATCTCGTTTAATAATAGGAAAAGACGAAGCTCCTTTCTTCTTTTTAAAAGGGCACTTTTCCGTTCTGAAAATGATTGGGAGATCTTATTCTAAAAATAAAGTGCGTTTCTTTCCTATTTTATTATTGTTGCTACGCAACGACTTTTATTATTCTGGCTGTGGCCCTGACTACGTTGAAAGGACATTTTTTTGCATTTTTATTGCCTAAATCCATTTGCTCGAGGAGTTATAAAAAATATCGGAGCATTAATTTTATTAACTTCATATTTATGAATTTTATAGAATGCATTTCGTATTTGATTTATACTCGACTTGACTTATGTTGGCAATGGAAAAGTGTTATTTGCGACGAGAGGGGCAAATCCAGTATATTTTCGGGGGCAATTGCCATTTTTTTTTTTTAAATATTGAAAGGATACTAAATTTGTCTTACAAGTTTTATGCACTTTTTAACAACAAAAAAGTTAGATCTTATTTAAAATTAATTAATGCAGGACTATTAAATTATTAAAATTTTAATCTCAGGCCGTTTCTTCACACATCGGCAGAAAACTAGAGCTGGTGACTGCGCCGGCGCCGGCGGCCGTAGTCCGGTTCGGCATTGCATCCGGCGCATTCATTGGCCCCGGTTTTGACGGTGTTTGAAAAAACGGCCTTATTGTCCAAAAGGAAATTGGTCCAAAAGGAAATTAAAAATAATGTTTTTTTTAAATCACTCTTTAACAGCACATATTTCATTATATTTTTCGAAAGTAGGTACACAATACTAAACTATTCAAAAGAACAAAATATAGGAGAAGGGAAAAATTAATATATTTTTTTAATAATTATTGTGTAGAGAGGATTGATGCACAATCACCCTGTTGTGGATAGTTTTCTCCAAGTTGGTATAAGTGTACAAATATGTTGAATTTGGTAACTTTTCGGGTATTGCTTCCATTTATGTCCCCTACGAGCTTTACTTAATTTCGTGATTTTGCATGCATCGATGCCTTCATTTCCTACGGAACATAGGGCTTCTATTCTGCCACCCGTCCAGTCAGCTGATTTTAAAGACTTCTTACGCCAAAATCTTAATGAAAAAATATTTTCTAGGGTGAAATTGTTTTTCATTATGGATGACATGATATCGTTGGCTTAGAATATATATATATATATATATATATATATATATATATATATATATATATATATATATATATATATATATATATATATATATATATATATATATATATATATATATATGTGTATATATATATGTTTGTGTATATATATATGTATATATACATATATATATATATATATATATATATATATATATATATATATATATATATATATATATATATATATATATATATATACATATACATATATATATACATATATATATATATATATGTATGTATATGTATATGTGTATGTATGTGTATGTATATGTATATGTATATATATATATACATGTATATATATATATACATGTATATATATATGTATATATATATATATACATATATATATATATACATATATATACATATATATACATATATATATATACATATATATACATATATATACATATACATATATATATATATACATATATATACATATATATATATACATATATATATATATATATATATATGCCTTAACGGGGTCCCCAGCAACGCAGGGTCAAACAGCTGCATAATTTCCCAATATTTTTTTTTCCAAGTTTAATGCTTAAATATTTTTTTTTAAACTCATGTAAGTTATGGAAAATGCTAAAATGGTGATAAAAACCTAGAACAACTTGGTGATAAGAACCTAACATCTGTATCAGACTCACCCTGAAACAGCGACGTCAATTCCGGCAAGGGGGCCAACTTGACCTCCGACCGCTGCCCCCTCCCGTCCAAGTAGCTCTCCCACGAAGCGGTCACCCTAGTCCTCCCCGACCCGAACTTCATCCTCGAGCGCGGCAGTCACAACAAACAACCGAGGAAGAGAGGACAGGAGACACGTCGCGTACGACGCTGACTGGCAAGTGTTTTTGGGACGAGGAGTTTCCTCTGTTGTGTGATGCATGTCAACCTTCCTTCTCCCACCCTCCCACTCTCTTTCTCTCCTTTTCCTTGTGATGCGCAGGAGATAAACACCCTCATTTTATCGGTGGACAAGGAATTGAATCAGAATACAGTATAATATCGACGACGACCAGGCCCGAAGAGCAGTAGAGCTGGATTAAGAGTCATGATTTAGAGCCCCGGGATTAGGCTGAATACGCGGTGCCCCCCCCCCCTCTCCCCCCAAAAACAATACCCCTAGTAAAACGAGGAGGGGGGGGATTTTTTTTTAAAGATATATTCCATACCTGCAAACTAAATCATTTTCAAGTGTACAAATGAAATTGGGATACATTATTTTTAATATGTGATATTAATATTGCAGTATGTCAAGGTGCAATGGCATTCTAGAATCTATGAAAATGAAATAAAATATTGCACTCGTCCTTGTATTATCCTCAAATATCCATAAACAAAAGAAAAATGTAGGATAAATTAAGACAAATGATTTCCAAAACTTAGTAAAACAATGCCAATGTAATTATCACAAATTAAACATATTTTTTAAAGAACATAAAAGAGCATTAGGTTATATTTACATTGCAAAGAAAAATAGAATTTTCCTCCATCATAAAAAGATTGTAGTGTACTATTTTCATTAGGGTTTGGATTATCATTCTTCCAAATCATTTTTTCCGCAAGTAGACTTCGTTTAGTTGGGTCAGAGCCCTTTTGTGGAGCGGGCCAATAGGTTGCAGCTTACGTAGCCTATGCCTAAATCCGGCCCTGGAGAGGAGAGTGTTGATGGGTTGAATTAACACGGCGCTACAACAGTAATTCCCAACCAGTGGACCTCGGACCAAGAGTTCAAAATAGTCCGTGGAGCTTTTGTTCAATTCCATAGATGTTTTAATATTTCACAAATAGGTGTTACCTAAGATGAATTCTTTTTTAAACTAAAAACATCTCAATCGCAAATCAAAAGTAATGTGTTATAAAGAAAACAAAATTGTATTCTTATTTTAATTCTTTCATATGCTTGCTTTGATTATTATACTAATTAACCAGAAATGAATTCGATATTGTTGCCTTGATAAGGCATGTTCGTTTAAAATTGTAGACTTTTTTTTAATTAATAAAATTACTTTTTTAATTAAACATTAAGCACCAAAATTATATTTAGTACGTAAGCATTTTTTTTTTAATGTTATTAGCAGACGGTGGGCCGCGACTTGCCGAATTTTTAAATGAGTGGTACGTGGCCACTTAAAGGGTGGCAACCAATGCACCAGACCAGTGGTCGGCAAACTCATTAGTCAACAGAGCCAAATGTCAACAGCACAACGATCGAAATTTATTTTGAGAGCCAAATGTTTTAAACTATATAGGTATGTACATCGTTATTAACTTAATTAACGTACTCTTAAGCTGGTATTCTCCCACCCACACTCGTCTTGTATACTTCTTTCGTCTATCTCCTTTCATTCATCCTCTCTATATGTCCAAACCATATCAACATACCTTTCCTAATCCTCGACACTACATCTTCTTTCACTCCACACAACGCTCCCTAAAATTTACTTAATAAACTTTACTTAATAAACTTTACTTAAAGTTTTAAGTCTTATTTAAATTATAGGTACGTTGAATAAAACATCATATCATATTTCATAACGATATTTTTTATTGACAAAATTAAATTGCAAGGTATCCACAAAATTAAATCATAACAATGACTGACATACACTAATGTGAACAATGACCTTGCATCTGCATGGAAAGTTTGTGTAAGTCAAGTTTGAATGTTGTTTTTAATTTTAGGCATGATTCCGGGTTCTCAGACGTTTTCTCAATTTACTCTGGATAATGTTCATGCCTGAAAATATTGTTCGCATGAATATGTAGACCAGAATAAGGAAAGAACAGCAAACGCTAGTACTTTCAGCTGATTATATGAGTCAGGAATACTATTCCAGGTGTTAAAAATCAACATATCTTCCTTCTCCATGTTTTTCAAAGCAGACCACTTGCTCTGTGAACTAAGATCACATTTGTTTTTCTCCGATAATTTGCCTTCCCTGAATATATTGTCTGGCTACAGGCCTGCGTGCGCGCCTGTACATGGTATTTTGCACAAAGTATTTTGTGGGAGAGCCACATTGAAGGGGCCAAAGAGCCGCATGTGGCTCGCGAGCCGCGGTTTGCCGACCACTGCACTAGAACAATAAGCTATCGGCGACGGTTCGGGATCTATTTATATCTATCGTCATTTTGAACAACGGTCAGATGAAAAGGAAAACACCCTGTTACCATATGGTTTTAGAGGGAAACATAGTTTCCATTAAGCATTTTTATTGTATATTTAAATTAAATTATAAATTGCACTTAATTTTTTTGCGATTTAGTTACATTATTTTTATTTGCATATTATTTTATATAGGATATGTTGTTTGGTTTTTATTTATTTTACAAAAGATATATTTGGAATGTGGTACCCTAAGCAAACCACTATAGGTTTTAACCCTAAGAGCAGGATTGGAATGTTTTGTTTATCTGGATACCCAAGTTTGCGCGGAAGCTTCAAGCTTGTGTGGAAAACTTCCACGCAAAATAACTTTGTATGAAAATTTTCCTTACAAATCCAATTTTTTAAATTTTCTTCAAAGTTGCAAAATACTTCAGCAATTACATCAACATACAAACTCACTAAAATATAGTTATAGCTTCATGAATGATGTGTGCCAAAAGAAGTGTGGAAGTCAGAGATAGGATAGCGGTGCTCTTGAAAAAAATGATGTCAGTGTCTGAGAGTAACTATCTAGGTGTCCCCCTCTCCTACATGCTCAACCGCTCTAGTATTACTCAAAAGATCAATAGTGAACACGACAGCTCTCTGTTCAGAAAGATACGCATATATTTTCATGCATAAATTTTTTTTTAAAAATCAAAAAACAACGTCAAGGAAAAGTTGACAGAAAATCCCAATATTAAAAAATATGACCCAGGTTATCAAATCGCATAATATAAAAATCGATACATGCAAGTTTGGAGCGCCAAAATCTTGTTCGCTTGTCTCACACAAATTCCTTGAACCTTCCCTGCTTGGCATCCCACTCTCCATACCACGATCAATCCGAGGATATTTCGAGAACAAGATTTTAACAAGCACCAGGAAATCGAAGGGAATTTGAAGATAATTCTTGTTTTCGAAAGCCCGATTTCGACGCCAACCTTGCTGTCACATCGCATGCGCACTAACAACTTGTACACCGAGTTTGTTTACAGCAGTACTGCCTTCATCGTGAGTCGTGACAAACAGCCACTAGTCCAGCTGCACATGAACGCAACACGTCCGAAAGCGAAAGAAAGAAGACACAATGTGGGACATGACGTGGTTTCCGATTCCCATTCCCGTCCTCCGACACAAAGGGAAACGAGATAAAATTTCGATCGCGAGAGCAATGACGACGCTGTTTCAGAAAAGTGAATGACAGGTTGTGCACCTGTTAACTGTATGCTTCCCAGATATGGAATTGAGGGTATTGATTATATAGCGTCATTTCTAGCTGACGGGACTTGGTTGGAAGAATACCGAACTCGTGACCGGAGGGTGGTGGGTCACGAGAATGCAGTGAACTCGTAGTCGAAGGATTGCGAGTTTCGTTCCTTGAAATCCTAATACAGGGTGTTTATGAATTATCTTTACAAGAGGAGAGAGAGTTACATGGTTTCGTAACATTTTCGACCAAGGGCCACCACTGTCTTTCACTATGAAGAACAGAAAACAAATGAACCGGACGTTATTTTGGTGACTGAGAGTTGTCACTCGAGTTAGGGGGGGGGGGGGGGGGGTAATTATTCAACATTTCAAATGAGCTAATAGAAAGTAAAAACTATTTTTTGAGAAATTTAAAAAAAAAATTCAGCGTAAAAAACAATTTTTTCTACAAATTTGGCAGAACTACGCAAAAAAAAATCTCATCAAAAGTTGTAAATCTGTTAATTTTTAACAACGCAAAAAAAACACAAAAGAAAGTAAAATATTAGATACATTAATAGACCTTAATAACACTTACCCCTATGTTATTATCTGCAAAGTCACCAGATGGACATTGCACAAAGGGGGAAAAAAGGGGCAGTCGGCAGATTAACGCGGAAAAAAACAAAGCAACTCGAGAATCCCAATTCGATTCGAATACAAAATAAATAATAATAATAAAATAATCTTTCCTCTTTTGCTTCGTGAACACAGGAAAAGGGTTGAAAATCGAGAAGAGACGACTCGTCAATTTCTCTTTTGAAATTTAGAGGTTGCAAAGTCAACAGATTCGTCCGGATCTTTAATAGATCAATTAGGGGAGAGGATCCGCTTTAGCTGTTTGAAGGGGGCCTTTCATATATTGCGCTGCTGTGAAATAGGCTCAATTATAAAGTCTACACTCCAATTCTCGGCCTGTGAGCTGTTTTAATCCCCCCCCCCCCCCCTCCCCCTCCATGGACGTTATATCACGTCCATCAGAAAACTGAAGATCCCTGGACGTGATATCACGTCGAGGGATATACGTACTACATTTTACAATTTTTTCTGAATTAAAGATTTTAGGTACAGTTTACAAATTATGTCCTTACAATTATTTAAATAAATTAAAAAATATATTTATATAATAGAATGTCCAGGAAAAGTTATTTGAACATACAAACAATGAAAACTACTTTACAAAATCAAAAATCATGAGCGTCAGTGGGTTAAAGCATTTAAAAATACAAATATTCGACTAGCTCATCTAATTGCCTACAACATGTTACTTAAAGCAACAACAAAAAAAAGAGGAAGGGACGTTATATAATGCTTGCTTTTGCTAAAAGAGTTCTTTGGAGCAATCCTGAGTACAATGTACGTAATTAAACTGTTCTTATTCTTCTAACTATTCCGTAACTATTTTAAAAAAAGAAAAGGGGAAAAAATATGAAACTTTGGACAGCCTATTGGTTTTTGGATTTAAATCATTTGTTGGCCAAATATTGCAGAACGTGAAAAGACATAAATTTCCAACAGGGGCATTTGTATTGGACATCAGAAGCAAATACCGAAACAGACATTGCACATGGTTCTTTAGTATTCTAATGTTCACAAATAATAATAAATATCATAAAAACAGTTTTAACATTTTATTTAAGACTTAATTCAAAATATGAACACAAACACAATATACTCAGAAGTCAAATCGTAAAAAGGAGGTACCGCAGCGTAAAATGTAAAAGAAAAAATCGATTCGCAAAATTAAATATCAGTTGGGAAAATATTATAATCATACAAATCGCAATTCGCCTTCAGCAAAATCAAAACAAAACCAAGCCTTTTTCAATTCTCAGTCATTATAAATATCCCCTTTTCCTCAATATATTCCAGCATTCCTCACTGAAAACCGCTCTGGGCGCGTCTTTTATTCTTAAAGCTCCCAAAAACAGGGCGGAAATATGCGGCGACCTTTGAAATTTGCGAAATTGCCTTTTCAATCGGACAAATCTTTATGAAAAATATGCAAATCAACGAGAGAGAGAGGGGTGGGGTGGGGCAGTTCTAAAGAGGGGGGGGGGGGGGAGTCGTCAATGACGGATGAAAAGGCGGGGGCCATTTCAAGTCCAACTAATTGAAAATTCCGTTCTCCTTGATTCGCACAACGCAGCACTTCCTCTGTGCACTCAACAACACGCATTTGTGATGAACAGCGTAAGTCGTAAAACTTTAACAAGGGGCTGAATGGGTTGCCCTCACGAGCGCTTGGCATTTCACGCTTTATGTCGTCGCCTTAAGGTACCATTTAAACAGTTTTATTATTATTTTTTTTAACTACAACTCATAGAGCTCATTAGCATACCAATTTATAATATGCACCTATTTTACAATATGCTAACAAAATTATATATTTATCAATTAACAATAAAAATAGCATTAGGGTTTGGAAAAACTTAATTCAAAGAAAATCAAACAATCAGAAAAAAAGATTTAAACTTATCGTTCCTTGAAAAAAAACTGCCATTATTTTCAGTATAAATTCTCAAATAACGCAAAAACATAGATGCAGTTCTAGAATTTTGCAAGCGTATTTAGAAAAGGCAATAGCCCAATTGCGGCCGAAGGGAGCCAGGTTACCATATTCTCAAAGAAGAACATAGTTTATCGCCCAGACAAAAAGTTGCCATGGGCCGCAATTGGAACTTTCCGTTAAAAAATTCCAAACTATAAATTTAGAAGGAAAAAAAAAATCAAGAATTTTAGAATTTTTTGGGTACTGTGTACTTAACAACGGACTGTATGCTTGCTGCGCCCCTCACAAGTGCTTAGTATTTCACGCTTTACATGCCCTGTCTAGACTATCACTCAACACAAGCACAAACTTACGACTATCCACTGTAAAAAAAATATACTTAAAATTGAGTACCTAAACAAACTCGTGCTTCTTTGAGTACAATTGTATCGTAAATGAGCAATGACGTACTCAAATTTAAGCAACCGTACTTTTTTTAAAAAAAAATTGCAGTGTGATTCAATACTACTAATTTCAGCTTCTGTTCAAGCTATCTTAACAAAGGGACATAACAAACTTAAAATAGTTGTTCAGAAGATGGTTTTCCATATTATTTGATGTCGATTGCTTAAATGCAAATTGAGTTATTACAATTCAATTATTTTACTTTCCATTCTTTTGACATACCTTTTTAACATTTATTCTGCTTATAACTTCGTCACGTCGCCTTGGTAATACAATGGATAAGGCATTGGGCTGCGGTGCCTGAGGATCTGGGTTCGATTCCCCGTAAGTCTTGGTTGTAATTGTCGATATTTATTGAAAGTGATTTATGAAGGCAACCTATGTAGGCAAGTTACTACTCTTTTTATTAATTTTTACTCATTGTACTCATTTTTGAGTACATGTCTTCTTCAAAAATGAAACTTATATATTCGGAACCATGATAAGCATCGAATGTAATCAAAAATAAGTACATTTTACTTATTTTTGAATACCTATTTATAACACTGTCCAATTATTCCGAAATATTAAATTCTTAATTTTTATTATTATTCCGAAAATCTCGAAATTTGTCACAGTCAAAACTTTAAGGCTAGCCGCATCCTGGCATTGCACAAAATATCCTTACAAGTTTGGCGATTTTTTTACCTTCACTTTGGCGATATTCAGTTTGGAGATTGGGAAATCCGGGACCTGGCAGCCTTGAGTTGGATGCAATTCAATAATCAGAATCAATTGTTGTGTGATTTTTCAGTTTCTCGGTTGATTAAAAGTTGCAGTGCAATTGTAGCTCGTGCGCAGCAAACCTAATGAAGCTAAAGTTTTAAGGTTAGCTTCGATGTCGAGTTTTGGGTATTGCTACAAAAATTAAGGTCCGAATAAATGATTTTTTAAAAAAAACTTGTGTATGTGTCTGGAAGTACCATCAATTTTTTTTAAATGAGTAACTCAATCTATAAAAAATAACTTTTTCCTTTTCCAATTTTTAAGAAAAAATATCACAGATAAATGTAAAAAAAAATGTGTAAAACACAATAAAAATTCAAACCAATTTTGATCTTCTGTAGGTCAAGGGCATTTGAATTACTACACATTTACTGTGCACCAGCTTACTCTACACGTTGAGTCTTCGATTGGACTTACCTCAAGCGAACTAGAAACCCTCCAGAGCTATCGCGGATAAAGTCCTCAATAATCGGATAATCAAATGTCATGCAGCTCATTTCTCCAAATCATTCATCTTGCAAAACAGATAACACGTGTTTTATCTAAGTACTGAATAAGCAGGAACAATGGGAAATCAGCTTCCTCCAAAGAAAGTTGATTTTAAGAAAAAGAGATAACGTCCCTTCACCTTTTGTAATGTCTCATTTAAACGGAGTTTTAAATCGATTAAATATTGAAGATATTTTTGATAACTCATTTTCCAAGTCTTTATATTTCAGGATTTTTAACAATTTCTAAATGCAAGTTTGTTTTTATAAAATTGCAAAAAAAAATTTCACTTTAAAGAAATCATAGGTTTAAAATATATATATATATATATATAAGCTAACAGGCAAAATACTAGAGAGGGGGTGTTAATTTAAGATCAAATATATCTTTACCACCCTCTTTTCAAAATAAATGTGTGGGCAACATTCGTCATTCATTAAAACTCCATGCACAAAGAAGCGTTTTACTCAATTTTGAAAACACAGCACCAACCTTTCGATTCAAATAACGCGTGGTTTTATCTGAAACTCTGAAACAGCCAGGTACGTAGGTAAGAGGGTGGTTCAGAGGGTTTAAACCCATCCCATTGAACGTCAAGAAAGAAAAAAAATTAAAAATCGAATTACTGTAAAAATCATAAAAATTTCAATTTCTCGTAACAAGGGTTCTTACAATTTAAATTTGTCTCCTAATTTACTTCCCATTTAGGAGTGAGTGATATTTACTAATTTTAAAAATAGATAATGATTGATATTGGTAACGATTACATGAAAACTAAATGATGTTGCTGTTTCGATACTTTATATGCCAATGTATTCCTGTGTATTTAATAAAAATTAATAAGTTTTTTAAAAAATGGGGGTGAGGTTTTTTTAAAAAAAAATTGGGAGTAGGGGGGGGGGGGGGTTGAAACCCCTCCCATGTGAAAAATCTATACCTACGTGCCTGGAAACAGCCATCGATTAGACTCAAATTTTTATAATCAATCCATGATAACTTTATTAATATTAATTACTTTCTTAATGGTCGGCTGGAAAAAATAAATTGGGCGGGGGGGAGACAAGAAATTTCCCAACTTAACGATTCGACGGCACTGGAGATCGGAAAGTTCCAATTGCAGCCCATGGCAACCTTTTATCTGGGCGATAAACGATTGTTTTCTTCTTTGAGAATATATTAAACCTGGCTCCCTTCGGCCGCAATTGGGATATTTCCCTGGGGACAAAGAGCAACGAAAGAAGTCAAGAGAATAGTGTGGTGGGCATCTTAAAATGAGTTTGGGTTTCATGCAGTGGCTGCTCTCCCACTACAGCAAGTACAGCCGGGCTGCACCTAAATTCATTAGTGTATTTTAAAACTAAAATCAGATATTTTACTAATTTTCTTAAATGAAGATTAGAATTGAAAATGAAATTTCTACGGTAGTAAACAAAATCTCCGATGAATAGCAAGCATGTTAAGCATGTAATGCACAATTCGGGAGGGGAAAAAACTCCATTCAATCAAACTGCAGTTAAAAAGCGAAATTCGAAATCGGCTGCATCGTTGCCATGGCAAACGCTACGTAGTATGGAGATTCCCCCCATGCTAATGCACTGCATTTGTGAGAAGGTACAGCCGAAATGAGTTTTCTCGTTTTAGCTGCACTTGAGGTTTGATATGCTGATTGGCTCATGGGTGAAACGAGAACTTACGAGATTATATCCAAACGGAAATGGTTTTCGTGATACAATTACTGTGTGCTGTTGTTTCAGGACATGGTCCTGCTGTTGTTTCGTTATGTAAGTTAATATTAAAATTGACCGATTCGCATGTTTAAAAGAAAGCAGGATTACTTTAATTTTCAAAAAATAAGTAAGTGTTTCTATTTTTTTTTCGCATGTTATCATTTCTTAAAAATTGAAAGGAAACTTGATTTGAGTAGTGAATAATAAAGAATAGGGGGGGGGGGGGGGGCGGGATTCACGTGATTTCGGCTGCACTAACATTTTAGACCACGGGCCGCCACTGGTTTCATGTGACATTTATGTATTACAATACATCTATAATGATGACCCAATAAAATGAATAGTTTTTTAAATAACTTTTAAGCGTATATACTAGTATTGACTAAACTTAAGTACAAAAGGTCACTCTGTCAATGCATGTAACTTATCGTCGCCAAGCCCAAATTTACTAGATAAACAAACTCAATACTTGAGCGCGAATATATTCATCTCGGGCGTACATGCTTAATGTTACGTAGTTGTAACCCTTTGCACTCCGTTGGCGCCGCTCAGGCGATAACATAACGATACCCGTTCTATTAGCTCCCTGTTCTTTAAAATAAATGGGAACAATATAATCTAGTATTTAGAACATATAGATATTTTTTCCAACTTGTTCTCTTGCAGATCCATAACAGATAAAGATTTTTTTTCTTCTTTTATGAGCATAAAAAAATTATAAGGAAAAGAACATAAATATGAATAAATGCACCGTAGAAAGAACCCAAAGTGTTTTTGGAGTGCAAAGAGTTAAATTCGTTTCCCCGTGCAATTTCTTTTGTAAATAAATTTAATTATTTTTAATAACCTTTTTTTGTATTAACAAAAAAATTTTGATTCTGTAAAGTAACAATTAGCATAGTAAAATCATAAATTAGAAAAATAGCAGATTTATATCCAAACTTCGCAACAACAGCTATCGATAATCTCTGATTAATTATGGCTAGAAAATGGTTAAACGCACTATATATATTTTTTTACATCACAGGCATATATCTAGAAGTTGTCAAAAAGGATGGTGATGAAAAAAAGTTGCTTTGTCGCAATGCCCTCTATTCTTAAGTTTTACCCTAGTATTTATGGCCAATATGGCGAGGTAGCGTCATCTTAAGTTCAACTAATCATTTTTACCTGTGTTGGTGTTGCAGTAAAGCACTCCTTTGCCAACTCTCCTCGTGTACAAAGGTTCCTTCATGGGAAAAGACGCCAACAGAACTTCCAAAATCTTTCATTAAGGCATCCTCACAGTTCTTCGAGCGATATGCAAACACATACAAGCCATGGACGACGTAAAATATCCCAAACTAATTAATACCACTATTTAATACACAATCCTGCAGTACTACAAATCACTTTATAACATATCACAATCTGCAAAGTTACACTATTTAAAATGTGTTCAATAAATCATGAGAGAGAGAGAAAAAAAGCATCAGCAAGAAAAGTCCGGGAAGGGAAGTAAGTTTCTTTCGATAGAACTTTCATCGAGCAGTGCCGAAGTTGGTAAGAAAACCTCTCCTTTTCCCAAGTTTTGTTCGCCAACTTCCCCTTGATCGATACAACGGCAGTGTTGGCAGGCTGCCCGTGGGAACAGCGACAGAGAGAAAGGGGAACCTGAAGGGGGCCGCGGTCGGGAGTGCCGAGATCATTATCGAAGGGTTGGCGGTTCGAATCTCGTATTGAGATTGTAATAAGCTTGTAATAGGAGAGTTGCCAGTTTCATTCCTAGCACTCTGAGAAATAGGGCTCTCATTTTTTAGCATTCTGCGATCGTCAAGGCCACTTTCATCAATTGCGACGTTTCGTTATTGAATCACTTGACTTTGGACGAACCTTCCCATTTTTAACGAAAGTCATTTAATCCGATTACTTTCGGGTGGTATCAGTTTATTCGGTTCTAATTTTTGTTCTTTTAATGTATATTGTTACGATTTAAACAAGCGTTCAATAGCGCGCGTGACTTCGGACCAAGAGATTCCTTGTTGGTGTTGTGGACGAGTGGATTAAGGCGTCAGCTGGGAATTCAAGGGTCCCCGGTTCAAACCTTGTGATGGACTAGACTAAAGAATAGTAAAAAGTAGTGATATTGCGATCGGAGGGTTGTCAACTTCGCTACCAAAATACTAAAAAATCATCCAGAACATCCTCAAAAATTAACGGCGTGTATACGGGACTGGTGCACGATAAATCTGATCGGAATCCAAAGTCCCGACGTCTATTGAAGGCGTTGGGTGCCAGATCAGGTGTTGTCCTCGTCATCTGACAATGGTTCAAAAATACGAGACATCGTTCCCGGGTTTTTCCTTCGGGATAGGCCCCAAACCGTCGCCAATAGCCCACTCGACACCTCTAGTGCGACGTTAATTAACCAAACCAAACCTTGTTGGTGTTGAGCCGTCGATTTTTATTTGAAATCGACACGAAATGAATTTATCTCGTTCAATAAGGCGACGGTCAGGTCTCGTCAAAAAAGGCGACGATGCGAGTAAAATCTCGAAATAAAGTAAAGCCCGCAAGGGGTGTCGATGGGGGATCAGAAGAAACAACTTTTTAATAAATACCTAAGACATGCCAAAGTTAGCTTATAAAGCTGCAGGCATGCGTGTGAGATAAGATGGACAGCTTGCTTATCTTCTTTCTGTAGGTGAGATTATTCATTGGCGATCAATTCCTATAATCTGCTGAAATGGGGGTTACTTCTATCCGTCCACCGACACAGCCACAATCAACTTTATTTTGTACAAGATTACTCTTAAGTTATCAGTTCAAATACGAGTTGCTTCGATAGACGAATAAAAAAATCGGTTAGGTACAGGCCGCACTGTACCGTAAGATTAGTTCGTAAATGCTTTTGGTACAAAGATCATAGGGTAGAGTATACTGCAGTTACCCCCCACGATGGAAACCGACCTGTTCGAAAAGTCTCACTTTCCTCTACACGATGATATGTCATTTATCCCCATAGGCTGAATCCCGTGGAGTTATAGGGATTTTAAAAATTTAATTTTTTAGGTTACGATTCCTGGGGCGATGTACGCAAACCGATTTCATAGACGTGTTCACGTCAAAAAGGACAATGGACAATTCCCACATTTTCTAAAAATGAGTAAAAACTACTTTTTTTAAATGAGAAAACCATGCTGATTTCAAATATCCACACGATAATCACCAAAAAAAATTACTTTGTTAAGCATAACGAAAGGAAAATCGCAAAATTTGACTCCTTCTCGAATCGCCCCGCTATTGGCTGCTCCGATTATGACGTACCAATATCCAAAACACAGATCAGCGTATTTGGGGTATATTGTTCTTCTCGTTACTTTCCGATGACCGTTCCTTGTATTTGGAGATTGATGATTAGTTGAAAAAAATGCAAATTTTGATATTATAAAGTTATAATAATTGAACACACTAAATAATTAATATTGCATACGTTCTTTACCTTTGAATTGAATGTCAAACATAAAAAATTTCGTGACCTATTCGATTCCCTTGTTTCGGATATTATATGCTAAATATAAAATATAGGTCCGTTCTAAATCGGCATTTGTTGTTAATGTGAGACCTGTGTATTCACCATTTGCATGTTTTTATAATATAACTTTATAGTTATCATTTAAATATATCATCTAACATTTAAGTTCGACGTTATTTTCAATATTACTGCATTTTATAGAGGGCATAAAGTTTAAAGTTTATTTTCTTTCCTGAAAAAAAAAAAAAAACACATGCTTAATAGTTGACGGTAGTCTTATTTCCATCAATCAACAAGTTTATGGTGCTGCTTGAGATTGAATCCATCAGCAAATCGATTGTTGCATACTTCACATGAGAGCGGCTTTTCTCATGTATACAAAAGAAAGTGCTGCTTGAGAGTGAATCTACGAGTAAAATTTTTGTTGCATACATCATAAGAGTGTGGTTCTTCTCCTATGCACAAAAAGGTGGCGCTTGAGATCGAATACAGAAGTGAATTGTTTGTTGCATACTTCACAAGAATGTAGCTTTTTTCCTGTATGCACAAAAAGGTGCTGCTTGAGATGGGATTTCAGAGAGTAAATGTTTTACTGATGCATACTTCATATTTGTGCTGCTTTTCTCCAGTATGTAAGAACAGGTGCCGCATGAGATCAGAGCCACGAGTAAATTGCTTGTTGCACTTGGCATTTACGCAGTTTTTTTTTTCTGCATGAATTAACAAGTGAGCTTTGAGATTCGACTTATTTCCAAATTGTTTGTTGCATACTTCGCACGAGTGTGGTTTTTCTCCTGTATGCAAAAGAAAGTGCTGCTTGAGTTTGAATCTACTAGTAAAATGTTTGTTGCATACTTCACGAGTGTGGTTTTTCACCTGTATGCACAAAAAGGTGGCGCTTGAGATAGGATCCCGAAGAGTAAATTTTTTACTGCATACTTCACATTTGTGCAGCTTTTTTCCTGCATGAATTAACAAGTGAGCTTTGACTTATTTCCAAATTGTTTGCTGCATAATTTACATGTAGTTGGATTTTTTCCTGTATTTAAGATGTTTGGAACTTTTCGAGTTGGTCAGTGGCGTAGGAACTTCTTTTTTTCAGGGGGGGCTGAATTTTTTTTTTAACATATTGTTATACAATATAAAATAGTACGGAGTTGCGAGCTATTAAACAATTAAAAAACAATCAATGTTTTAAATTTTTACAAACAAGTGTTTAACTTGTATCCGTTTTTGTTTGGACAGCTTTAGAACATAAAGTAACCAGGAAAAGGTTAATAGTAATTTCAAATGTCCGTATTGTACGCTAAAATATAATTTTTTTCAGATTTGAGGAATTCGTCTCTATTTAACTTTCTTTAACAAAATCTTAATTTTCTAAAAGAAGAAATTTCAACTATATAAGCTGTTTAGAAAATAGTGCATGGATCTGATGGTTTATTATTTAAAAGGGAACAAATTACGGGATATACGAATACGATTATAATTTATGAAATGTCCACAAATAATATTTTTTTTATTTAAAAGCGTATTTTTTACATTATTCTTAAAATTACTCTTTAAAGCTTTAGCGTTGTAGCTTTCAAAGCAAATTCCCCCCATTTTAAAGCACGTTTAGAATAAATAAGGGACGCTTCCTTTCGAATGCCTCTTTGTAGGAATTCTCTATTTCTACAATTTGTTTTTTAAGTATTTAAAAAAAAAATAGTATAATATTAGGGGGGCTGAGCCCCATCAAAATAATTCATGGGGGGGGGGGGGCTCGAGCACCCCCAGCCCCCCTACTTCCTACGCCTATGGAGTTGGTGATGCAAAATTGATTAATAACCATTCAAGTTTTGTCCAAAATATCCGAAATTGAAATTATTACACCCCCGAATTCGCCTTCAAATTTTCTACAGAACTACCTAACCTATTTTATTCATCTGAAACAAATTTTGTCAAAATGGAATTTTTTCTGAAGATTTAAATATATTCAAGAACCAATAAATGCATTTAAAAAAACTTATCTGCCGTTTCCCCACAAATCGCCTTATGTGACAAAACACGTTTTGAATGTTTGGCTCCCCAATTGCAAAGATAAATTGTGTCCGTTATATTATATTTATTTGTACAAAATCGCTACAACTTGTCTTTATTGAGCCAATATCTCTACACAGTTTTTGGACTGGGAAGATATGATGCAAATTCGCGACGGTGTGGTTCGCTTCTTCCGCCCGAGACCTAGCGAAGATTATGGTGCCAGGTGTCTCGGTTTCTCCTTCGCCGCGGGTGTTTAGGGTATTGGTACGTCACAGCCCCTTCGCGCGCTTTTGGCCTGATTTCGCGCACTTTAAAAAAGACCAACTTTGAAGTCGTATAAAAAAATAAATACGAATCGGAAAGTGAAAATTTTGCGATGGGTGACTCTTTTTCGGTTGTCCGAATAGAATTAAAAAATAAAAAAAAAATGTGGGAATTGTCCATTGCGGGATGTTCTGTTAATTCTTATTTATCTCTTCTAGGCTCATCTTTCACCGTCTGATTTATCCGCTCACAACATCTGGTGGTAAAAGGGGCGTTCTAATGCTTCCAATAAATACCAGCTGATGTCATTGACGTCTTTCCGGCCAGTAAGTCTCCATCACTGCAGTGCCGAAAATATCTCTTAACTTATGACGCAGAACATTCTGGAACATTGGAGCCAAAATCTCCGTTTTTAATGGAGTATAGTGCTAATGTGAGCTCCGATAAATCAACGGTTAAGGTAACGCCCATCATCACTATAATATATAAACTATCAAGCGAATCAACAAACGAGTTTAGGGGGGTTGACCAATTGGATTCTCTAAATATTGTAAACAATGTGACGTGAGATTGGCCGCACTATACGTAGATGACGAAATGGGTCGATTGTTGTTAAATGGTGTTTCGATTACAACAAGGGTGAAGAGTAAATCAAACATTTGCGAACAACATTTGTTCGTGAATGATACGGTTCGTATTTGATTATTTATTTTCTGTTCGAAAATGGCTCTAATGATTTCGAACAACATTTGTGGCAGATTTCGAAGATTATATAGAGATTTTAAAATAGAGGGTCAACGAATTCATAACGAATTAGATGGCAAACAATGCCATCATAACAACCAAACAATAAAATAACTAACCACCCAGTCAATGGCAAGTCCTTAATGAAACTAGAGGATGTGGAAAGAATTATCTTTACAACTTTGGCACGCAATAAAACCAAAAAGAAATAAGATAGCTGAGCTACGTTGTTTGTACAATGCACATGTAATAGCAACACATAAAAAAATTAGAGTAGACAGTTGAAAATTTGTTTTTAAAAAATTTATAAATAAAACTTTATTTGGTGTTGCTTTTACATGCACAAGCAATATAACTAACCAACAGTATTTCCTTTCGGTTTTATTGAGTATCAACGTTATAAAGGTAATTTTCATACACTCATCTTTAGTAGAAAGCTCAGTGCGATGATGGTATACTGGGTCGTGAACAATTTTGAAATGATACGTTGTCTGGTTCGTTAATGGTTTAAAAAAAAAAACTGTGTACAAATAAAACTTCATGTATTTCTTTTTACAAATGCAAGCAACATAACTTAGCTATCTTACTTCTTTTTGGTGTTATTGCGTGTCAAAGTTCTAAAAATAAGTCTTACATACCCTATGCATAAAGAAAACCGCTCTCAGTTGAAATGAAAGATTGAGCAGGGGCGGCTTATGGCACAAGTGGCCGTTTGGGGCCGAATTTTCATGAAAAGATTAAATGTAAATGAATTGAGTTGGAAATTTGTAGTCTACAATTGACATATTTTCTAGATTTATATATTTTAATTAAATTACAGACTCACTTCATATAAATTAATATATTTGCGATTCATTTACTATATTATTTTTATCTATATCTTATTTTATAGAGGATGCATAGCTTGAATTTTATTTTCTTGCCTGAAAAAAAATTTCGACACTTTAACCCTTATTTTTACTTAGGGAGATGCCTCTGTGTGCACCAGGAGTCACGAAAGGGTTAAACCAGTGATTCCGCACACACTTCGGATTTGGGTGTCTTCAGAAAACCATTATAGATTTTTTAGATGAGAAAATGAGTCAATTTCAATGTTAAAACATGACAGATGCAAAAAACATTGCCTATGAAAAACTATTTGTGCGAACCGGAGAGCCAAATTCTTTTTCGCTTGTGACACATAAATTCATTGAATCGCCCCTGAGGCTGTGGAATAAAGGTCGAATTAAATTACAAGACTTCTTTTTTATTTATCATTTATGTATCTCGACAGACACAAATAACCCTCTTCATTGAAGGAATTTAACTTAATAGTCAATCTCAGATTTTATTAATGATCGTCGAATAGTGTTCTTCGATCCCAATTCCAATATCGGAGAATGCGGGAAAGGCCTGGCTCTCGGCCAAACCTCATTTTTTACCGAAAAATTCCGAGAGATAATCCCAACCCCATTCTCTCACCTCCAACACACACACAAAAAGATGAAAAACGCGAGGTGGAACTTCTTTTTTCTTTCCTTTTGTCATTTCGAGATTGATTTTTGTGCCCTGTAAATGGATGGAAGGGCCCATCAGACAAATCAAGAGAGGCCCGTTCCTCCTATGCAGCGCAACAAAGCCCAGGCTCTTGACAAAAAAAAAAAAACAGAAGAAGAAAGAACAATAGGGATGGCGCTTAAAGTATTCTGGCTGCAGGGCCTGATTACCGAATAGGCCCGGGAAGCCCAGGCTTACACTTTACATTTTTGAGGGGCCCTCAAATGCCACTTTTTATATAAATATTTTAATATAATATATTCACAGAGTAGTCGTCCATTAGGTAAGTTTGTAGTGTGGAATTAAAAAAAACGATTATTTATTCCTCAGAGCCAGCACATCTTCACGTGGCAAGAGCAAACCAAGGAAAAACATCATATAGGGATTTGTTACGTTATAGGCAGAGGGAAAATAGGGTGATCGGAAAAACAGTCGTTGATGGGGCGAGATACTCTAGGGGAAAAGGGGTGCATTTGTACAAGTTCCCGAGTGATGGGGAATGAAACAATATTCGTGTGGGTAGTTAGAGCTTTGCAGAGTCAGCAGAAATCATGGAAGCCAAGCGATTTGTTTTGGGAAAAAGTGAGTATTAGGAACAAGAGGGAAAGGCGTAAATTGTACTTAGTTATATTTTAAAGGAATGGGTGTTAGGATTTTTAAAAGGGGCTTAAAAAGGGATTCGGGGTTTAAAAAGAGGGTGGTTACAGGAATTTCCTCTGATATATATATATATATATATATATATATAGAGAGAGAGAGAGAGAGAGAGAGCGAAAAGTTCAACCAGCTGATAAACGAACCCAGGACACCTTGTTTAGCACACAAGCGCTATCACTGAGCTCCAAAATCTAGAACGTGCCTTTGTATCTTAGTTGATAGTGCGCTGAACTTGGGAACAATAGGTTACGGATTCGAGTCCCAACGGCGGCAACTCAAAAAAATATACAAATGTGTTTGAAATTTTAGGGGGGGGGGGGGGTTCACAATCATCGTGTACGAAGACAACATCTGAACTAGTATACCACTCCCCAAACTTCCACATCACGATATCACGAACAACGTTAGGACATTTGGAACAAGACATATTTACCGTACACTAGTTCAGGGGCGAAGAAATTGAAAAATTACGGTTTCTAATTCAACTAGTTCCATACCCGGAATATTTACCAATATAAAAAATTAAATACTAATTTAGTTACGCTAATTAGTATTTTGCCATTAATTAACATTTAGTTGCTAAATAGCAATTATTGTGTACTAATAATATATGGTTAATTGCATAAATATCTTAAGAAATTGACAATATTATTTTCTTACAATTAGGATTAAACTAATTTTCATAAATTGCATGAAAAAAAAATTGGGTATCTAAGATCTTATTTGGGATATTGGTAAATTGTTTTTACTTGAAATCATATGGGGGGGGGGGGGGGGGGGGCTGACAACTACGAACTCGCTGCTCTCACCAGACGAGGATCGAACCCAGAACCCTCCGAATATTAGCTCGGTACTCTTCCGACCACCAGGCCTGAGAAAGGGCATGACTATTTCAACTTGATTTAAACTAATTTGTTTACAGATAAACTTAACTATAAAAAGAAATCGTGTGAATGATCGACTGTATTTTGCGAACTCGCTCATTAATCCATTTTAGGAACTTCACGGCCTTCCTAGATTCAAAACAGATAGATTCAATTTTCTGTTATTATTATTTCGCTTCAGACACGCAGGAAGATCATGCATAGTTCGTTTCGAAACATACATAAAAAAAAAAAACTTTGTCATGTTACAACAGGGGTAGCTATGGAAACCGAATTTCTAACATATCCTAGGCAATGGGCATAGCGAAATAAATCCAGGAAAGGTATGGGCTAAAATAGGCAACTCTTCTGTTTAATGTAACGAGGGGAAAAGAAGTATTCATGTTCATGCGCGAAACAGCACATTCGAAAAACATACGTATTACGGATAATGAACTTCAACAAATATAAGAGTTCTAATTAGGGATAAATACACACGGTTAGTGAATTTACAACTTCGAATATCCTCTTTTAAAAGCAGTGGTTTCGAACCCGTGGTCCGCGAAAGAGGAGTGGTTTTTGGAGTCACACTTATTTTAAAACCAAAACAGAATTTCTATAAACTTGGTACAGGTTGCAAGTTGACGTAACCAAAAAATTTCACTTCTTGAATTCCTGTAACTCCACATAGAATCAATCTTTGTGGATAAATAAAACACCATCGTGTAAACGCAGAGGTTGTCGACCTGTATGGTACGCGTACCACTAGGGGGGTACCTGGCCGTCCGGTTGCGGATGTATACGAAAATAATATTAGTAATGGCGTAAAATACCTAAAATAAAAATACAGTGTTCACTCTAGGAATAAAAAGGGGCAGGGCGCTGTTGGTAGTAAAACGGCACCCCATTTTTGAAAAGGCTCTTCTTGTTTTAAAAAGGCGCTTTAAAAAAATGTTTTGGGTGGACGTGGCCACACGTTGGCACATCGGACATTGAACAAACAAAAAAAATCTGATTTATTGGTTGACATTGCGCTAGAGCAGCATATTGGGGTATTGTTGACGGTTCGGGGCTCATCTCAAAGGAAAGACCCGTACAAAATTGATATCTCTTAATGAAAATATTACTTAAAATACAAAATTTGACATTTAAAAAATAATGTTTTTCCTAAAAACGAAATCTGTCAGTAGTCCTGTAGTTTTTTTTTAATCGATGCCATTTTTAACGACAGCTAGGGAAGCAATTACTCTTGAGCTTGACTGAAAAAGGCAAGATGGGCGGATTTTTTTCAAAAAAGGGCGGCATTTTTTAAAAAAGGGTACGAGGGCTCTATCGAGATGAAAAAAGGGCGGGCAGGGCAGACCGCCCTTTAAAAAACGCCTAGAGTGAACACTGAAAATAATATATGTAATAAGTAATATCAAAGCCTGCAAGCGTCATCAATACGAGTCGTTGAATTAATTTACCAGCTAACAATATTACAGCTCAACAGAACATTAGTGTTTCACAAAACTAATGGGGTGCGTTTTTTATACTTATAAATAAAAGTTTTATTAGAGGCCGTACGTAGGACAAAAAGGTTGAGAACCACTGAGATAGAGGACATTTGAACGCGTCGAACCCAGGGCCTGATTACCGAATTGGCCAGTGAAGCCAGGATCATTGGCTTGCGCCGGCCACATTTTTGAGGGCCCCCCAAATCACACATTTTAAATAAATACTTAGCATCCCTTTGCTGCTAAATTTACTAAAGTTTTTTTTACAAAAGTTTGTAATTGTATTACAAACTTTAATAAAAAAAATACTACTTGTGTTAAATTTGTTCGAGTATTGGGGAAAAAATCCAAACAAACAGAATATTATGTAATATATTTTATTATATTATTTTTAATTTACTTCATTGTAACCACCCATAACTCCACGGGGAATCAGTCTTTGGCGATAAATGACCTACCATCGTGTAGAGGAAGGTCCGTGGCTATCCATTGTTTCAAATAGGAAGGAAAATTATACGCTTGCGATTTTTTTTATTTTATTCGTTATGCAATTTAGGTTTTAACCTTTTCGAAATATACGATTCTAGAATGAATGGCATACAGAAGCAGTCCCCCTTTAAAACTTAAATGTTTAACGCAAGCAAATCATTGAAAATGTAGTCAGATATGTAATCTAACAAAAAGAATAGATGTTCTATAGTTAAAAAACCAATACTTTCGTTGGCACCGAACATCGATGCCTTATTTGACGCTGGTGCGGAGATCGATGTGCAATTTGAGTCGCCGAACTTTGGAATTGTGGTGCTGAATTCTGAAAGGCGTGTCAAAGAATAAATTTGAGAAAATGGCACTTACTCGAGAAGAACACTGGGCCAACGTCCAGCCTGAAATCCGAAGGCACTGAAAAGAAAAGAAATACGACATGAATAAACCTTTTAATGCTTATTGAATCGATGTTATGCGAGTTTATGGTTTACTTTCCAGCAAAAAAAAAATAGCATAAAGCCTTTATCAAAATTGTATTGATTTTTTTAAAAGTTTTAGAAAGGGAAAAAAATGCAGTTTTTGTTTTCTGCGGAAAACCTAATATGCATTTTTTTTCAATAATTTCAATACTTTAAAATTGAAGGTATTTGCCTGTTTTTAAAGGTTTTTTGTTGGTTTTATGAAGCATATTGAAACAAAACCCTTCAAGATCTATTTAAGATCTTCAAACAAACTGCAGTTTTCCTGCATAAACCTTTAATTCAATTTAACCTTTAATAAATTTAACCTATTCATAATAATTTTTTCGTAAAATCTCAATTTTGATAAAGGTTTTATGCTGACTTTTTTTGTAGCGACATAGGCCGACATTAAAAGCACTTGAGCAACTTACAGGAGAGAGAAAAAGCTGAATGCCACTCTAAACTAAAGGTTTAGCTCCTTAGTTCTCCTTAAATGCTTTTTTTTTTTTAATTTAGTGAATTTTTATGGTATGATTCGATAGAAAACGAACATTTAAGACATAATCTGCAATAAAACAAAAATCGATCGATTCAGAAATCCCATTCGATTATCTTACAACCTTTTTTTAACATTTCTTCTGTTTATAACTTCTTAATGTCGTCCTAGTAGCTAAAAGGATTAGGCAATGGACTACTATGCTGAGGATCTGGATTCGATTCCCAGTAAGACTTGATTGTAATTGTCGATATTATTTGGAAGAGACTTATGAAGGTAACCTATTTAGGCAGGCTGTACTCATTTGTACTAATTGTGCACATTTTTACTCATTGTACTCATTACATGTCTTTTTCAAAATTGAAACTTATGTATTTGGAACCATTATAAGCATCGAGTGAGAATATTTTACTTATTTTCGAGTACCAATTTTTAACAGTGTTCTTTATATATGGCATTTATGTCGAGAAGGAGGGGGGAAAGAGAGGGAACAGCGCTATTTACGGATCTCAATCTTACAATTGCAACAAAAAAAAAATATTAGCGAAGCTTATGCTAGTTAAAATAGTTAGTATTTTGCTAGCAATAATTAAACGGTAAAAACTACATATACAACTTTGAAATTGTTAATTCTAGATTCCCATGCCTGGCTATTAACATCTCCGAAAAAATCCATCTTTAAGCGAAAATAACATATGTTATTTCTAATTATTAAATTCCACCCGTAACAGTTTTTATTGATGTTTAAATTTATAAAAGTTCCAAAAATCTAAAATAATCTTTTGAATTAATTTTTTCCCCTACTGTTTTCAATAAAAATACCTTTTTTAATTAAAATGATAGGGTAAAAAACAGTAGGGCTAGATAAAACAGTAGGGCAAAAAAAATCCGGCAGGCACAATTCTTACAATACAGTAAGGTTTGTTGTATGAATACTTTGTATGCGATCCTGCAGTTTATTTAGACAAAATTCCAATCATTCTCCTCACGCGGCACAGTGGTCGACCACCTTAGATTTACATGATACATTTCTTTTAATAAATCCCAAGATTCTATTCGCCTTTTTACTGGCTGTCACACATTGATGTCCCCATTTAATATCCCTATTAACCAAAACGCCAAGATCACTAACAATGTCACTGGCACTAATATCAGAACTTTCAGACAATAAGAAGCCTTTATATTTTTGGTCCCATGTGCAAGACTTGAAATTTTTTAATATTAAATGACATACCAAAATAAAGAGCCCGTTCTGCAATTTTAGTTAAATTGACTTGTAATTGCTCTACCTGCTCTATGCTGTTACAGTGCCCATGATTTTTAAATCATCAACAAAGATACTAACTCTACTTGCAAGGTTCTTATTAATACCATCAATAAAAAATAATAAGCAACAACAGTTGACCCCATTACAGAATTCTGTGGAATTCGGCTTTTGACTCCACCCATCGGGAGTATTTACCTTTAATTTGTACTTTTTGCTTTCTACCTGTTAGCCAATTTCTTATCGATTTAAGAATATTACCCAGAATCACAATCCCACCTAACTTATACAGCGGAGCTTCATGCAGGACCTTGACAAAAGCCTTCTGAAAATAATTATAAACTATATCTACACTGTTTCCACCATTCAAATCTTTAGTAACTCCATCATAAAATTGTAAAAGATTAGTAACACAAGATCTACTCTTTTTAAACCCATACTGTATACTTGAGAGCAATCTCCTTGTCTCTAGAAATTTCATTATATAATTTTTCATAAAAGTTTCAAATATCTTGCAAATGAACGAAGTCAAGCTAATTAGTCGATAATTCCCCGGTTCACATTTTAAGCCCTTTTTAAAAAGTGGAAGTAATATTTGTTAACTTCCAGTCTAACTTGAACTCTACCATAATAGTATTGCATATCTATTGCATTGAAGTAAAATTTAATAGCCACCTCCAAGAAAATAATTAAGATAAGAAGACATGTATTGGAAAGATAAGTTATTTATCTCAGTTTTTCCATTTCAATAGGCCCTTTCACTACTCAAAGGTTTGATACAATTTTAAAGTTTTTGATAAAATATGAGGTATAGATGTTAATATGAGTGCAAGGCCAAAATATTAAACCTTAATCGCTTGATTTTCAATGTTTAAATAAAAAAAAACATTTAATGTTATAAGAATTAAATAAACAATATTAAAAAAAAGTATTTATAGCTATTAAAAATCCCAGCATTCATTTGCTTTAAGATAATTTTAAATTTATACGTAACTTGAAGATTACAACTCACTCAGAGAGTTGAAAACAGTTTCATTGCCTCAAATGTTTATTGTACTAACTCACTCAGTAGCAGAACCAGCTCAAATAATTTAAGGGATAAGTGGATAAAAGATGTAATAAAAAGTAAGTTTAGTTTGAGATACTTGACCTTAAAGTTGTCATTTTGAATTTGGATGTGGTCGCATACCTCCTTTGTGACACTATTATCTCTGTTAATGAGGCTTCTGCAGTGCTGCCTGCAGTTAGTTTAAAAAAACAGGCCAACACATACCTCTCAGTGTTTTTTTTAATGTTACATACTTCATCCACTTACCCCTTCAATTACCAATATTATCCATAAAATCTTAAAAGATAAATTATGTAACTTTCGAATCGCATGTACATTTAAGAGGTAATTTGATGTCAATCGTTTAAGATTTGTATTGTTAAAAAGTATAAGGTGTATCACATGGACCAACTATTTTAGAATTATTTATTTTAATGACTTTATATTACTTTGTAGCATTTTGATAATTTTCTGTTAAATTTAAGTCTATTTTTGAAAGTCTTTGCTTTCCAAGAATTATTGTTCACAAAAAAAGGCTCTGTAAAACAGGTTTTTCTTTATAACTTAAAATTTAGAACCGTTTTTAAGCAGTTATTTTGCTTCAATATTTCCAATAATATGCATTTTGTTCGTAAAATGAAAGATTTTTAGAGAAAAGAAATGTAACAATTTTAATTAATATATGTTGACATTTATAAAGACAATACATTTTTTTGTGATGTAATTTTTGTAATAAGGTGAGTCGTCAAATGCATAATACTTTTTTCAAAAAATTTGCTATTATTAATTTTATATTATAATTATTAATTAATATTTTAATTGCAGACATGCAGTACAAATTAGCAATCTTTATATATATTTCTCTTACGCGGTGATTGAAAAACACTGTTTTTCTGTACGCCGAGTGGCAACAGTTAGTTTGTTTATGAAATTCTGTTGCGCCCGCATTTTTATTTTGCCATTATGTAAGCCATTTTGACGATTAGCACCTTCAATTCATTAGTAAATAATTGTTTTGTTGACGTCAGCTTAAATTACATTAAAAATAGAAGTTTTGAAAAACGCTTTTCTAAACTTTACATGAGCGGGACATTGAGGTGGCTCCATTTGTTGGCAATTTTGAATACTAGATTTCTATGAACTTCATTTTTATGACGTATTAACTTAGTAACGTACACACTTCTGGTAGGCAAGAGTATGGTAAGCTTAATGTCAATTATGCCAAAACAACTACCAATAATGTTATAAATTAAACTAAAACGCAGGAAAGGTGTAAAAATAATGTGGAAAATAATAAATAATGGTAGAAATAAAATAATAAATAATAGCTTGCCAGTGGTTCCATTGTTTTCATTTGTAGTTTAAAAGAAATTAAATTAAATGATTTTATATTGATTTATATGGCGAAAAAATGTATTGATGCCAAGTTGAATTATAATTTAAATTTACAGTTTCAACATTTAAAGTTTTTGGTAATATAATTAAAAAAAGTATTGTTACTAGAACACATTGTTATTGTGTCCTACCTTTTAACGAGCAAAGCGAGAAGTGGTTTGTGGAGCAAACCTATGAGGATTGCGTAGCAATTCTCCGGGAGTTGGCGGAGCGTTAGCAGAGCAGGGGGCGGAGCCTCCTAGCTATATTTAATTGTTTGTATTAAAATTATCCTTTTGAAAATATATTTTTCTTCCTAAAACATTTAATTTCAAATTTTGCAGTTATAAACTTTTGTGTTAAACAATTGTACAATTGTGTATATTTTTGTTTCAGTATTTTTTTGTTTACATATTTATTTTAATTTTTGTACATTCGCCCAATGGTTTTAATATTTTACTGTAAATAAATCATTGCATTAATAATACGGAAGTCTGAGAAGATTTTTTTTTTATACAATACCTTTTATTTGTGTTTCAACAGTAGAAAATACCCAAGTCATATTTCTATAAACTTATCAATTAGAAAATAGAAATTGATTAAATAATTTTTACATATAACTACTTTAAGGTTACCTCCTAAACAAACAATTTTAACTGTTTTTATTCCGTTGAGTTTATGTTTTCAATTAAATATTAAAAAGTGTTTTACAAGTGCACTTAAATATTGTTTTATTTCTTAAGTGAAAAAGTTAAGTTTGAACAGCAAACACCTTAGCAATATTTTTCCTGTAATGCTGACTATAAAAACTTTTTATTTTTAAAAGAAACCTTTTGCATGAAATGTTTAAAATATTTTCCAAAATTGGTTAAAATGAAGTGAATAACTTTGGAGGAGTGTGAAAGGATATATAATTTTTTTTCCACCAAGTGTTTCCAATTTTTTCCCCATATCCCTGTGTAGGATTAAAGGTTTTTCGTGTTAGTCATAAACAGAGCACGGAAAACTCTGTTAGATATTGAGATTAACCACTTAGGTAAGTTTCTTTTTTGACGTGAATACGTCTTTAAAATCCGTACGAGTACACAGTTGCACGGGGTCCCAATCTAAAAAATTATATTTGTAAAATCCCCATAACTCCAGGGGGGAATCAGGCTATGGGAATACATGGTCCATCATTGTGTAGACCAAGCCAATTGTTAACCCATTTCCCCTTCTGACCTTCGTACACTGCTTGGAGGGGAATGTCGCACTTGTCTGCAGTATGCGCTTCTGGCCCATAACTCTAGGGTGAATCATCCTATGGAGATAAATGACCTATCATTGTGTAGAGGAAGGTGGGTCGTGTCGACCAAGTTGGCAATTAATTGCTACTCTCCGGACATAGCACCCTCCAATTATCACTTGTTTCTGTCCTTGCAAAATTTTTTACAGAACAATTTCAATTTAAATACACCATTATTTTTATGATCCAGATTGTAAATATGCAGGGATATTAAAGGACTTTTTACAAGATTCAAAGAATTTTCTTAGGTAAAAATGTAGACTTACCAGGTGAAATCGGAGACGAGGAAAGTTCAGAAATATACGAGTTACTCGGCACAAGGACACTTGTGTGACGACGTCTGCAATCTGAAATTATAGGAGATGTCATAATTTTAATATAAATAAGAACAAAAATAAATTAGGTATGAGTTTAAACGTGTTTGTATGAGTGAGTAACTTGAATAAGCTTTAATGCAAGAGGGAACCTTTTGACTGAATATAAGGGAGGGAAGCTATGATCACGGCAATCGCCTAAAAGGAAAGGTTAGAGTAGACTTTTTGGGCCACAGTTCATAAAGCAATGAGAGGATAGTCCCTGCATGAAATCTTTTATCAGAAAAAGAGTCGCAGGGTCTAAATAGTTATGTTTCAAAGCTGCCATATCACATTGCATAAAGATGTTGTATGTAAATCAAGAACTCAATCAAATATGATAGACCTTTGTAAGAAAGGACCTGATCAAAGCTGTAATCTAAAATATTTGCTTCTGGGGACAGAAGAACACCGAATAACATTCATAACATAAAACACAAATATTTCATACTATGTTAAAAATGCAACAAAAAAAAACCTCACCTAACGTTCTATAACCTTGAATCAAAGAAGTGGCAAGATTTTTTTCTTCGCAATTTACTTTCAATTTCAACTGTACTTATGTTTTTCTGTAAAGAGTTGAGTAACTGAGTTGATTTACTCAATGGGTGATGCATCGCATTGGGGAAATATCAACATTGCCCAAGCTTAGTGTGCAAAATCCCACCACTTTTTATTACCCTTCATCAGAATCCATGTGTCAGGGAGTAATATCGATAACAGAGCAACTTCTGATAATAATTGGTAACAGAGCACAATGTTGATATTTCCATATCATTTATCCATGAGCAAATCAACTCAGTAGCTTTACAGAAAAACATAAGTAGAGTTGAAATAGAAAGTTTCATTGATCTAGAAAGGAACTACTGATGGGAAAATCACTGCTGATTTTGCAGCACGCCCTAATATCCGAACTGAGACGTAGGCACATGGTGATGTGACAAGCATGAACCCTTTATTGTTGAAAGGTGGTTCCCGGTCACCAAAATAACGACCTGTTATTTTGCTCCCTGTTTTTCAAATTGAACAAGAACTGTATGTCCTCGAACATAAAAATGCTTTTCTTTTATTAGCTGGTTCTTTACATAACTCCATTTAAAAGTATAACATCACTTGGGTATCTTCAGGGCACTAATTTGGGAAAAGAACAGGAATGAAATGCAACTGTTCCATAAAGAGAATGTCAATATCAAACAAGTAATTGTGAGTTTTCTACTCAGACAGAAAGTTGTGAATCCGATGTTCACATTAAGATCAAACATTTGCTGTAGAGATTCAGTGAAATTAGTTAAATGATAGTCATTTTAAAGACTTTTCTAGGTTCCGGAGGACCTACGGACAAACGTACCCAGTTTCTAAGTACTTTAAAAAGGGCCCTCATAAAGATGAGCCAATAGTAAGGAGTTCCTGAGGATCTCCAAGGACCGTATGAACACTGTACAAGGTATTAGAAAGTAAAAGTCATACCTTTGCTTTTGAAGTTATGGTCAGTGGGATGGAAGTGTTTAGTAATGGGTGTTGTTTTAGTAGGTTCAGTAGAGCAGGTTGTTAGAGGTGGTATGCCTAGTGAAAAGTTCAAAAACACCAATTAGTTAGGTTAATAAAATAACTTTGCACACCAGTAGAAAACCACAGAGGAAAGAAGAAAATGGAGGTGATTTTGCAAGTTTTTCATATGAAGTAAGATGGCAACCCTACATTCCAAAAATTTAAAACCAAACAAAAACGAGCTGGCAGTGGTTTTCAACAAGGACTGAATTATTAAAAAATCATATGTTAAAATTTAAAAATGGCATTTCCTGCAATTGCGGAATACAGTACAAAATTTGAATAAAGATTCCA
Organism: Troglohyphantes excavatus; assembly: GCA_963932185.1. Taxonomy (NCBI): domain Eukaryota; kingdom Metazoa; phylum Arthropoda; class Arachnida; order Araneae; family Linyphiidae; genus Troglohyphantes; species Troglohyphantes excavatus. The sequence continues at coordinate 71,048,261 of OZ010671.1, read as the reverse complement.
TTACTTCCCTTCATAAGTAAGTTAAATTAATGCCAATTAATTGTACATCACTTAATTGTATGTATACTAAATAGTGCCAAATACTTTGCCAAGGGTTTGTTTGGTTCTTTCAAACTTTATCTCTATTACAAAAATATCAATAATGCACAGATTTTTAGGCAATTAAAAACTTTGCTGTGTTCCACTAGCCTTATAGGGCAGTTAACATACACTACAGCAAAATAACACATTAAAAATGAAAAAAAAAAGCTTTTTTTTTTTTAATTTAAGAAACAAATAGTTTACATGTTTTCTAATTTTTTTTGGATTAAGGCTGTGGATTGTTGTTGTCATAGAAAACTTTATTGCTTTGAAAACTGCCTAAAGATTAATTACTAATTTTGAATACTTATAATTTACATTTTCTAAATACTGTTATCAAGTCTAACTGGGTAAGAATATTAACAAGAATATTTTCAGTATAATAAAATAAACTTTGCTTATTTATGTGTATGCCTTCTGTGTATGAGTACTTCCCATTCACAAAATAGTACTTTGTCCCTCATGGAAAGGGGCAGTGGTAACAGAATCAGCCTGTTTGTCAACACTACAAAGTGAGTATTATACCAAATATGATTGGTTAATGTTTGCTGCAAAAATCTATAGTGGCAAGTAAAGATCTATTTTTTATTGAAAAATGTTCTTCCAACTTGCAGAGTTTAAGTTAAAAAAAATATGGCAACAATGGTATGTTCAGGTTTATTAGAAGTGGTTATAACATGTATAAAACTTTTAACGTTATAATTATCAGAAAAATTGTACTTCAAAAATAAAATAATAATACATTCGCTATATTAATACTGCAGTAGTCGATTGTCTTCTGTGCGATGCCACTTCTAATTCATGCAATAATACTGATTATCTACCATTAAACTTAGAGGAAATAGGTAAATGCAAAAATGCTATATATACTGCTACACACAAAAATAATAATGAGAGTTTGAACATGTCCGAGCCACATATAAAACAGTTGTTTTGGCATCTCCCAGATGACGAGCGACTACTGGAAGGTTAAAGTTATGCAGTTAATTCTCATACTACAATTGAACCTGGAGTACCTTACCTGGAGGGGAGCTCACAGAACGCATTGTTTTAATATGTTTCTAGAGAAAGATAGAAAATGAATTCATTAAAGAAAATCATATGGGAAACTGAAAGCAAGTTTTAAATAAAAATATTAATATCACATGAATTTTACTTTGAGCAAGTATATATTTAAAGAAGAAAAGAAGTAGTAGGGACCTTATTCAGCTATTTAAAATCATCAAATTGAGTCTTGTTAAAGGCATGAAATTCAATATAGCCAATGGGACTAGAGGTCATAGACCATTATAGAGACCAACTTAAACAGGAAGGTAGAAAGTGCTATTTTTAGAATAGACAAATGAAATAAATTGCCTGCTTAGGTAGAAGTATAGTGTTTCTGTTACATGTTTTTCAAAGAGTGTCCACACCCTGCCTTTTTTTAGAAGTGAAAAAAAAACCGCCCTGCAATCTTTCTAGCGTCTACTTTGCACCACATAATTTTTTCAAAATATTTTGCCCTTTATTTGCAGCCAAAACCTATTTTTGTATGATTTGCCTATTCTGTTGATAAAGCATATGGTAGTGATTGATACTGTATGTAGATTGTAGAATATAATTTTATCTTTAAAAAAAGATTTAAAAAAAACCTGCAATTAAGTAGCATATTTTAATTGACTTTTTTCTTCCAGATCAAGTTGTTTGTAGAATTAAACATGTTTTGTATGCTTGCACAGACAAATAATCCCGTGGGAGGTGAAGAAAGTGTCCTTTCGGATATATCCGCCCTGCCCATTTTAAAAAGGAATGAGCAGTTTTAAAAGGCAATTGAAGGTAAAGGGTCTTATAAACTTCATTAATTTTATTTTCACATATCATAAAAAAAGGTAATGTTTCAGCACAGTGGGAATTTTCTTAGCATATTGCTAAAAAATTATCACGGTCGAAACGTTGAGTGAGGCTTAGATGAAGTATCGAGACCTTTTCTCAACAAATTTTTTGACATTCACCCAGAGGGATTTTGAGAAAATTGCTATCTTTACATAGTGCATGTGTCCATCAAGCACAATTTGATCCAATTTTTTCTGCAGCTTTGCTTTGTTGCCGTCAGTTATGCTATATAGGTAGACATTGAATGCAGTGGGGGAATTTGAAAAAGCTCAAAATTGCAGTTATTTGTATTGGTCATCTAATGTTTTGTGGAAGTAGTGTTTCAAATATAGTGCAAGGTACAGTCTAACGAATAACATTAGCTTTGGTTTCAATATGTCGTTTATTGTTATTGAAGAAAATAACATAGACAAAGTGTTTTCAATGTTCGGAGCTGAAAGGTAAGCTTTCATTTTCAAATATTTGTAAATTTCATATGTATCTGCAATGTAAGTTTTTATTATTTAGGATTTTGACTTCAGGCTGAACAATGTGTTTATAGCCAGAAGATGTGTTTATAATACACCAGAAGATAAAATTATGCAGCAAATATTAAAATTATTTGTTTCTTGCAAACTTTGTTTTGATTTTAGTTAATATCTCTGTACGATGGACAATACTGCAGAATTCTATATTTAATACACAGAAAAAACTTTTAATATAGTGATGCATTGTTGACATGACGAGATGCCAAAATCGAATTCCCTAAGGGCATCTAACGACTGATCGAAAGGTGATAGTATATACTGCTGTACATGGACTGAGTGGCCAAAGGCCACATAGAGTTAATGCTCAATCAACAGCAGGAATCGAGTAGTCATATTTTTTGCATAGCTCGTACATGCATCCTTATTATTTTTTCAAACTGCTTTGCCCAATGTGCCCATGTCTTGATTAATTCACGTTTTTGGCTTTGAAATTATTTAAATGTCATCTTTGTCAATATTTAAACAATTGATGCCTTTTTTTGTAAAAAAATTGAAATAACAGAAAAGTTTTGTACACTGCATCTTCTCCAATATTGTTTGTCAATTGCATGATAACAACTGATTATCAACTTTTTGTTACCAATTTTTTTTATTAATAAATTATTAAGAAAATATGTCCAATTGCAAATTTAAAATAAAATTCTGCTTTAAAAATATTTCAAATAAGGTTTTAGAGATTTTGCTAATTTGATTTTCACATTATAGCAAAAGAAAACTTTTATGTTTTAGAAAAATTATATTTCTTTGAGCTTTTTACTGAAAGCTATCATAGCTTAAACTTTTTTTATTTTCCAAAATTGATGTTTTTAGAATAGGTGCTTCAAGATCAACTCATGACTCTGTATTAGATGTTTTCATGGAAATATAATAAATTTAGCGTATTAGCTTAATGTTGATTAAATTAATGTCGCACTAGAGCTACACAACGGGTTAATATCTGAACTTCGGCATTATGACTAACATTTGAATTACAATAGATTGAACATACACAAGACACATTACCAATTGGTCAACACACCCATTACTGCATCAGCACTTTTCGAACCAGGCTATCATGGGTCGAATTTAATAAACAGATTCATTATATGGTGAGCATTTAATTTATTATTTTTCCATCATGACTGATTGAATTTCAAAACGAAACAAAATAACGAAATAAATTAACTATATTTTCTGCACACACGGTATCCAAGAGTCCTTTATCTTTAAAATGTGTTAATATGATTTTCATGACAAAAATTTTGCTATTTTTTAATAGTCATAAATTAGATTTTTCAAAATTAGAGAACAATAATCTGAAAAGTCATTTTTTGCTATCATTTATATAACATAATAGAATTAACAAATGTTCGCTATTTTGCGGAAAATCAGTTGTCTGGGTTATTCAAAAAGGTTTAATATAAAAAAAAATGCCTATTTAATAGAAAAAAGAAATTTTTAACTGTAATATCATTAAAATAAATCTTACGGAACAAATGTACGTTATTTCTAAACGTTAAAAAAATCAAATATTTGGCAAATTTTACTTGATTACTAAAGTGTTTTCTATTTTAATACATTTACCGGAATCTCCATGTTTAGCAAGTAGATGTATATACTGCAAATAAAGATCCTTATGAAAAATTGTTAACAGTATAAAAATATATATCATCTAAACTTTATCTGTCAATGAAAAGTATAATTAAACATATTTATATACATAGAAATATTTTAAATATTTCCATGGCTTGCATAGCAATGACCGCTTTGTTGTTGACAAACATTATGATCAAATTAAGTTGAGATGAATATTTACTTCTTTCTGCCACCTGGAATATTTTTTACATTTTTAATGGTCATATTCTTCGACATGCTTTGAGATTAAAATTTTTACACATAAAATAATGGTCAATTTGCCTCGTTGATTAGTGAATAGGAAACCACGTGGTATCTATCAACCAATTATATATCACTTTTAAATCTCTACAGCAGTCGTGCAAAGTTTCCATTTTTGTAAAAGCTATTTTTATATAAACTATATTCGAATTTATGTACATTAAATTCCTTTTTTAATCTACAAATACATGCTTTATGTATTATTGCAAAAATAATATACACAGCTGATCTATTACGTCAGATAAACAAACCTATAATGCGTACACAGACATTTTAATTTTACGAAACTGAGGCATTTTGGGATTGTGTTTTGTTTATTCTCTTTTAAAAATGTCTGTTCGTCAGACAGGACAAGACTACTTATTTTATTTTTTTAAAAGAAAATTTTTATAAGGCGTGTCCTTATTGCTGATAAAACAGCGAAATCTATGGCATTTTCATAAAAGGTACTATACATTATATTACAATTTTAAATAGTACAATACACATAGTGGAACGTAACTAAATCAGAAAATTTGTTTGACCTAAAACTATTTTATCCCACAATCGTAGTATTGATCCCCATCAATACTATAAGCACAATAGCACTGAAGGGCCCCCCATCAGTGCTATGGGCCGTTTTTGGTTTTGGTGCAACAAGCAATGTTACATCGTCAGTTTTCGAATTCTAATTTTTTTCCCTGCATCAACCGAATTACATTGATTTATCAATTAAAATCAGTCAGACGGATGAAAATGCAGTCATTAGAGGCTATACAATAGGAAGTTTATTTTTAAAGCCATCAAGATAGTAAAAAGCCACCAATAATACTATGATTTTAGCAAGGAATTTTATTTTAGAATAGGACATTAATTCTGAACTTTCATTAGTAATTCAATGTGCTTGTATTAAAGGAACAAGTGTAGTATAGGACATTTGGCGCATTTTTGTTTTTGGCGACGAAGTATTGCTGTTAAACATTGCTATGACGTCATAGGGTTGCCAGATTGAAAGTCGCCACAAGAATCGGAACATACCAACAATGGCAGGTGGGGTTGCCATGCTATAAATTTATCGCCCCTATAAAACACGCCAAAAAAACCTCGCGCGCCAAATCTCCTATACTGCATCTGTACCGTATTAAAATGTATATGTGCTTGTATTCATGTATTTAAAAATGTTTTTTCATAAATTCGGTGATTCACATTTTACGTTCGCTTTCCAAAACAGAAATCTCTTAATGTAAACAATTGACACGTGTGCAATGTCGACCAAAGAAGTTGTTATATTTTTCGAAGGCACAACCTCGAAGTAACCACGGTGTACAAATTCTCCAGTCGAGCGGAGGCTATGAGTAAGGTTCCGACGAAATCCCCTGATTTCCTTCAATCCTCAGTTTTCGTAATCCACGGTTAATCGCTGGATTTTGCAAAACTTGTGAATAAGGAAGGGGGTTAGTATTTTTTTTTTTTTTTTTTTTTAGAAATGTTTAAAATTTCACAGGAAAATAAAAATAAAATTAAACTACACCATAAAGTCATTATATAAAAAATCTCTAATAGTAGTGTTTTTTTTTTAAATAAAATTTAAATGTCGTTTGGTTCAGTTAGAACAAACCTAAATTTAAAATTGCACAATAATATCCTTTTTCTTATAATAAATTAAGTCCTTGCAAAGAGTCATATTCTATAATCTTCTATTAACACAATATACAATCAAAACATCAGTCCTTGACTGTTATCTTCAATTTAATAAAATTTCGGTGGCCATTTATATAAAGAAAATTCCACATTATCAATATTACATAATTTTACACATCGTCATCACACGATACTCGCATATAAAACAAAAAATGCAAGTAAAATTTTATCAAGAAACTGTTTAACTCCAAATTGGTGAAATATTGGAGTTACAGACATGGTACAAGCTAAAAAAAAAAACTGAATTTTTTCCAAAGAGAACATTTTAAAGTCCTTAAAAATGTAAGTAAATGCATATTGAAAAACGGGACCGTCACACTCTAAAGGTTAGGTACCACTGCAATAGCACTATGGGTCACATTCCATGTCAAATCAACACAGTTATTTTCCTCACCATCTCCGATTTTTATGAAATTTGGTGAACTTTTTATACCTCCTAAGAATGTAATAAATGCAAAATTTTAATCTCCTTGGCCTATTACTTTTAATTGTTATTTGCATTTCAAAATTACCCCATTATATTGCATATTTTTGTTGTGATCCCATTGTCATCCCACTTTGAAAATTGGTATACATGTAGTTCAGATGTTGTAGTATTCAAGGAAAAAATATAGTGAAAATTGAGAAATTTTGTTTTTTTGGAATTCAAAGTCAAAGGTCAAATAACATGACCTTGAAATGTTTTCACCAAACTTTCATGTGTTTCACATCATTTTAAAAGTCATTTAAAGAACTTTAAAACGATAGGTACCAATTTTATTTCTACATCTTAATTAGAACAGGAGTTATGGTAATTTAAATACAGCCTCGGAGGCCAGATTGTATGTTTTTAGCCATTTTGAAGAATTTTTTTTAAAAATTCTGAAAGTTTGCTACAGGCAAGAGGTTTGGTGAATACATCAGCCAAGTTCATATTTCCTTGAATATATTGTAAAGAAAATTTTTTATATTTTACACAGTCTCTTATATAATGAAATTTTATGTCAATGTGACGTGTTCGCTTGTTACAAATTAAGTTCTTTGAAAAATGAATTGCACTTAAAGAGTCAGAATACAATATAGGTACATTTATAGAAACACTTATACCATTATCATTGCAATCATTAACAATATTTTGAAACCAACTTAATGTCGTTGAACTATTTGCTATTGCGATATATTCAGCCTCCATACTTGACAAACTTACCACTTTCTGTTTACAACATGACCAATAAATAGGAACATTTCCAATTAACAAAATATCACCGCTGAAACTTTTGCTATCATCTTGATCACTGGCCCAACTCGAATCCACATACATCGTTATACAATCTTCAGAAGCATTCGATAAATTTATTGAATAACCTTTCGTACCTTTAATATAACCAAAAATCTGTTGCACCAACTTTAAATGATGAATACCAGGTTTAGAACAATATTGAGATAATAAAATAACAGCATATAATATATCAGGACGAGTTCTTATCGCCAAAAATAATAAACTACCTATCATGCTACGATACAAAGTTGTGTCAACCATTTCGTCTTCTTCCGTTATGGATTTAATTGATATACCTACAGGAATTGGAACATTTGCCTTGAAAACATTTATATCAAACTTATCAATGATTTTACTTATGTATTGTTCTTGGTTTAAATAAATACAATCATTTTCATAGATATACGATACACCCAAAATATTTTTAACAATTCCAAGATCTTTAATATCAAACTGAGAATTCAATAAATCCAATACTTCATGTAAAGTGTCATCATTATCAGAAAATACAATAATATCATCAACATAGAATAGAATAACTGCTCTATTAAAATAAAAATAAATACAATCGTAATGTTTAGCTTTCGTAAAACCCAACATTTGTAAAGTTTCGAACCAAACTCTACCACTTTGCTTTAACCCATATAATGATTTCAACAATAACCAAACAGTATTTTTACTTTTGCAAAAACCTTCAGGGGGGTTCAACATATATTTCCTCCTTTAGTTGCCCGTAAAGATATACACACTTGACATCTAAATGGTGAGATACCCAATTTCTCCTAACCACCAATACAATCATAAAATAATTTATAAATAGAAAATCAATCACTGGTGAATAAACATTTTCGTAATCTATTCCAAACTTTTGATTGAATCCTTGTGCTACAAACCTTGATCGAAACCTAACAATTTTCCCTTCACTATTTTCTTTTGCATTGTACACCCACCGCGATCCTAAAACTTTCTTATTTTTCGGCCTTTCGATTTCCTGAAAAACTTGACGCTTAAAGTTTCAATTTCGTCAATCATGGAATTTAACCATTCTTTCTTTTGGGGTACATTTTGACTTTCTAAAAAATTATTTGGAATTACGTAAAAATTTGCCTCAATATTTGGGAAATCTTGTTTTTTCGTTTCATTTAGATATAAAATATTTCCATTAAATTAAAAATCTCGTTCATTAAAGCTTAGATGATTTGCATCACAATATCGAGAAATATCTTTGAAACTCCTACATCTGATTGATTCTTTTAAATGACCTGGAGGGTAATAATAAACATCCACTTTAACTGCAGTTTTACCAGTTTTACGAAATTTTATTTCGCGCAACCAATCTTTACTAGATCTTTTAGTTTGAATTTCGCTAATAGTTTCCTTCTCCTCGTATTGAACATCGGGTTGCTTCGGTATTTCGATTGCCGAAGTGGTCGGAACTTGAGGTAGAAATGAAGAGCGCGGGATATTTTTAACCTCATTGATAGTTGGGGCAGAAGTTACCCTTAATTCAATTTGATCAGTTTCACTCATTTCAGTTTTTACTACGGGGTCAATTTTTATTTCTTTTGAGTCGAAAACACTTTCATTGTCGCTATCAATTTCAGGTTCGTTCGAAAAGATATTTACTTTTACACTTCGATTGCCGAAGTGTAAAAGTAAATATCTTTATTATTATATCGAATTTCGACCCGTCTGAAATTTTTGATAGTTTCTAAGCGATTCATCGAAACGTACATGTTTAGTCTCTTCTACCTTCCTGTTACTAGGATTCCATATACGATATCCCTGAGTAGACGTTGCATAACCCACTAAAATCCCTTTCAACGCTTTACCTTCTAGTTTATGCCTATACCTTTTGTTAATGTACACGTATGTCACACATCCTATGGCACGAAGATAAGATACGTTGCATACTCTTTCGAACCACAAATTATAGTGAATTTGCCCATTTAACCTTTTATTAGGGAACCTATTTTTCGCGTGAATGAAAGCTCTTGCTAATTCAGCCCATAATGAGTAAAGTAAATTAGTTTCACACAATATTGTACGAACACCTTCAATACATGTCCTGATTTGTCTTTCCGATACGCCATCCATTTCTGGACTATAACTACAAGTTCGTCTGTCCCTTATCCCCAATTCTTGAAGTTTTTGACTAAATTCATTGGAACAAAATTCTAATCCCCTGTCACTTAAAATTGACTTTATTTTACAATTAGTTGATCGTTCTACAGTCGCCTGAAATTCAAGAAAAGTCTGAAATACATCACTTTTATATTTTAATGTGTACATGAAAGAATATCGAGTAAAATCGTCAACGATAATTAATAGATAATGAGAACCACCTAACGAACCCACAGGTGAAGTCCATAAATCCATGTGCACGATTTCTAACTTACTATTCGAGATTCTACGGTCTATTTTTGGAAATTATGCGCGAGTTGCTTTTGCTTTGCAACACGGAGAACACACGTAGTGATATTTTTCAAGTTTATCTAGGCCTCTTATTAAATTACTACAGCTTAAACGCTTTAGAGTAGGGATATTTTGGTGACAAAATCTTGTATGCCATAAGCTTAAATTATCCGGAACACACGTTTTATTAACCATTTCTTTCTCGATTTCTAAGTTACTTTTAATATTTTTCGGAACAATAGCCTCTTCAAGTTTTAATGTAGGGTTAAGTTCGCGAATTATTACCACTTTATCTTTATTTAATCTTTCAGCTTTAATTTTACGACTCATCGACCTTGTTACAAAATTACTAGAACTTTTATTGTACTTAAAATCCTTAGTACAAGAGTTACGTTTAACAACCTTAGCTTTTAATATATACAACTTATTTACAAATTTTGCTTCTACTAAAATTAACCCATCCGATTCAAATATTTTACACGTTCGATCTTTAATAATCAAGCTACAGTTTGCTATATCTATTCGAGATGCTGAAATTAAATTCTTAGTTAAATTAGGTGCATGAAATACATCTTTTAATTCAATATTTTTATATTCATTTCTAAATTTAGCAATTAGATTTACTGTCCCTCTGCCTTTGACTATAGACGTACCTTCAGCAAGTCCCATTTCGATAGGTTCAATATCTTCATACTCCTTGAAGAAATCTCGCTGAGGACAGACATGCTCCGTTGCTCCTGAATCTATAATCCAGTCCGACAAGTCCTGGGTTTGCATGTAATTCACATCCGCAAATAAGGAAGAGTTCCCCTGTCTTGGAGAGGAGTAAGACGCTGGTCTGTTTGACAAGCAGTCCCGAGAAAAATGTCCCTTTCGTTGACATCTGTGGCATATAATACCTCTTCTTGGTTTCCAGCCTGGTCTCCCATGTTGAGGAACTGAACTTCTATATTCTCCTTGAGACGTTTGGTTAGATACTCTTCGATTCGAGTAGTTAGCTGCTTCACTTGGTCGATAATCGAGTCCAGCAATTGTATTTAATAAACAAAAGCTTTAGAGTTCATTTGACTGGCGAACCTTTCGTTCTTCAATACCCTGCGGTCGTACTCGGCTAGTAACTTTGATCTTACCAGCTCCGAGGTAAAGTTTTCTTTAGGCTCCTGGTATATTTGAGATACCAAACCTTCAAATTCATCCGGAAGTTTATCTAGCATTTGATAAGCCAAATCACAGTCATCCACCTTTCCACCAGCTTCGCATACTTCTTTAGCCGCTCTGTCAATTTTGCTGATGAACGCAGCCATTGATTCTCCAGTGTACTTGAGTTCCAGAAATTTCCTCCGCAAAGAAGCCAGCCATGCTATTGATGACGGTTCAAGAACTTCTTTTAATTTCTTCCACGCAGCAACCGCATCTTTCGATTCTATGAGGTGCTCCTTCAGTCGGTCGTCCACAGCCAAACCAATCAATCCAAAGGCTTTGTTATTCCTCGAACGATACCTCTGCATCTCTTTAGCGTCGGCATCTGCAGTTGGCTGTTTTTCAGATTCGTCGATAATAGTCCACAGGTCCTCTTTACACAAAAGTAGTCGCATGTTGAACTCCCACGTACGATAATTTTGTTCATTCAGTTTCTTGAAGTCGAAACTTTTATATTCAGACATGCTTGACAATTCTCGAAACACTGTTTAGTAATAGTTTAAAACGCTCGAATCATTGAAAGAACTACGAAAGCAACCATGGACGTAACAACCACGGACGTAACCACGCTCTGCTACCATATGTGAGATAATTGGGGAAGAAATTAGTCGAGTCATGCTTGAGGTGAATAGCGCGGATCTCTTAAACCGAGACTCCGCTTCTTACTTTTATTAAGAAATCATAACCGGTTACGTCACATCACAGTTTGCATATTGTGCGTAGCGCTTGTTGCCAACAAAAAATATGGCCTTTGTTTGTTTCTACATCAAACCAACAATATGTGAGACACATTTGCAATGCAACTTGAATTCTTTATACATCGGCTTGTGCATATTCTTATAATGCGAGCGAAAAAAAATTATTTGATCATTCAACTTTTGGTTGACCTGTTTCAATTTTTTTTTTACTTTTAACTATTGTGAAGTGTTGTTTAATAGGTTTTTTTTTCTGTTTTAGCCAAGCATCTCCTGTAAAAGACCTCATCTTTCAGTCTGCATCAACTACATACTTGGCTTATTTTTCTGCATAAATATGGGAAAAGCAAAGAATGACCGAAATAAATCCAGTGGGAAAAAAGCTGAGTTTTTTTGCCAATGGTGTAAAACAACATTTGCGAGTTTCGAGAAACACCATGAACACGTCTGTCTTCCCAATCGCTGCTCATCATGCAGTAAAAGTTTTAAAGAAGAACTTGAGTTGACGAAGCATAAGAACAGGGATCACGATAATGTTCCGTCAAGAAGCATCACAGCAGCAGAAAATCCTTTACCTGAAAGATTCCACCTGCGTACAGATCACATACCACCATTTGGAAGACGTTCCTGCGAAATGTGCAAAACAAGCCCGAGGGGAAAACGTAGGGTATGTACAAACTGCATGTTGCTCACCAACAAAGGCAGTGATGGTGATTTAAGTGACGAATACGGTTTTATTTCATCAAGCACTTTGTACGGTTCCAACCGCAATTCTCTTTTATTTGACAAAACTACAACAGCTGGAGGCTTGCTGAGATGCAGTCGCCGCGTGAGCAGCTCCAACAATTCCGAGGCGTCCAGGTTCTCTGACACGTCAGAGCTGAGGGAGACTGAGGATGCTGCTCATGCTATTGGTAATAAAGAAAAAGAATCTCTGAGTGTCTTTCTGGGCATAACTGCGGCAAATGGAAGCCTGTCCAGACGCAGCCGTAGAGCTAGTAGGTTCCGTTCCGACAGTTCTGAGGTGTCCAGGCACTCTGAATATTTAGTTGCAGAAAATGCAGATGTTCAAAAAGAAGCATGTAAAGGTAGCACTTCACCTAACAAAAATAAAATGGATGAAAAAGTATCTAGGAATCGGTATAAAAGACGCAAAACAATTGGATTCCACTCCAACAACTCTGAAATATCCATGCCCTCTGAATCTTTTGATGCAGAGGATGCCAATGTCATAAAAGATAAAGAAGAAGCATCTACAACTTCTTCCCCCAACAAAAATATAACAGATGAGAAAGTTTATAGGAATCTGCATAAAAGTCCTAGAATGAATAAGTTCCGTTCTGATAGTTCTGAGATATCCAGGCATTCTGAATCTTTAGATGTAGGAGATGCTAATGTAATTAACAATAAAGAAGAAGCATCTGTGACTTCTTCGCCTGAGAAAAGTATAACACATGATAAAGTATACAGCAATCATAATAAAAGCCTTAGAACGAATAGGTTCCACTCCGACAGTTCCGAGATATCAAGGCACTCTGAGTCTTTAGATGCAGATAATGCCAATGTCATTAATGATATAGAAGTATCGTCTATAACATCTTCACTTAACAAAAATATAACAAATGAGAAAGTATCCATGCAGCAGCATAAAAAAAACACTATACGTTCCGACAGCTCTGAGATATATTCTGAATCTTCAGAAGCACAGAATACTGAAGATGTGAGCAATGCTGATGTGAAAAACAAGGAAACTAATAACACTGTAAAAACTAAAGAGAAAGGAACCACAAAGTCTTCTCCTAACAAAACTGAAAAACCGGAAAATGTGTCACTACGCATTAGAATGCAAAATGATGTTTCTTCTAATGTAGCTAAGCTCTCTGGATTTGTCGAACCACCGATTTCTGAGGATCCCATCTGTAATGGTTTTTTCGATGCTGTGGATGCCACTGATACAGAATTGGCCAAGCCATTACTTAGTAAAACTGCAATGGTTAAAAACATAGATACACACAATCACAAAAAAAACGACAAACCCTCTGGGAATTCTGAAATATCTACTAAAGTGACAGATACTGATCCCCTCGAGATAATGGAATCGGGAGATCCCGTCAGTCCTGATGTAGTTAATGGTGAACCAGCTAAAAAACCTAAGGAACAGCATGAGAAAGAAGAAACTGCCACCGGAAGTGAATCAAATAAGACTGTTACAAAATCATCTAAACCAATGGATAAGTCAGAAACACCTGTAAATTCTGGAAATAGCATTTTTCAAACCAAACTGATAATGCCACAGAAACCAGATACATTGCAGACATCTGACAATCATGAACACCTGACACTTGAACATAATACCAATGGAACTGATTCAATGTCTACAAAATCTTTAGTGCAAGTAGGTGTTATCACTTTTGACATTGCTGGGGAGCGACGATCGAGTAAACAACACATTGAACAAAACGGTGAAACTATAAGTGAGAGGAAGAAATATGCTTCTATGCTTACCAAACGCATCAAGTACTCTGAGAGTGACCAAAGTCGGAGAGAACGGAATGCTTCAGTCAACAGGGTGGGCAGGAAAAGAAACCTTGAGTCTGAGGATGGTAATTCTGTGTCACCTTCCAGAAAGAAATCGGAAGAACATGCCAGACGTCGCACTTCCAAGAAAATCATAAATGTCCAAGCTGACGTTGCTCCTGCAGTTGATATGGTGCAGATCGACACTTTGATCCGCTCCTTACCGGATGACAGTGGCATTTTACTGAAACCATGCGATAACGACGATTCAAACTTCAAATGCCCAAAATGTAATAAAATATTTAGGAACCCAAAATTGGGCTCTTTTCACTATTCAATATGCCCGAAGAACATTGAATTATCCAAAAACAGAAAAACTTTGGTTTCTCCTCATAACGTTGTTTGGGTTTGCAGCCTTTGCCATATTTTTTTCGATCAGCACTCGGCACTTACCGAACATAAGAAACTCTGTCTTCTTCCCATGTCTTCAAAAAATTCCTTCAGGAGCTCACTTATTGGAGACGAATACAAGAGTTCCTGCATCAAGTGTCCGAAATGCTGCTACCAGTGCAGGAGCCTAATCACCTTTCAGAACCACCCTTGCAAGAAAAACCTGAAAAAAATGCAATCGTGTGCTATAGCTATGGACAAACTACCTACTCTGTATGTTAATGGCAGTGGTAACTTCCAATATTTTGAGTGCCACCAGTGCAAAATGCCTTTTTTCGACGAACATTCCTTTGAAGAACATTTACAGTTGCACCCAGCTGCAGAGTCAAGGGAAAGTATCAAAACTTTGAATGTCAGTAGTGGGTATCCTGCAACTCATATTAAAGCAGAACTTATTTCAATAGATGACGATGAATACGCTAATGAGGATGTACAGAGCACCAGCAGTGCTACTCCTAATGGTCATGATGTAACTTCTGGCGTCCCTTTTCCCAGATCTCGAAACACGTCCCCTCCCACCAACTCCCCGCACCTTAGGGGAACGTCGTCCAACCATCGGAGGGAAGTTGCCAATAATTCACACTTGGAAACATTCTTCTCTCCTTCGTCTCCATTTTTAAACCCTTCGGATATCTCCAGGAGACCCGGCAGCCAGTCTGCAGAAATCCAAGCAAGAGACATCTTTGCGGAAGGCTTCTTTTCTTCGACACAAGCGAGAGATTTCGGTTTCCACTTGATGGACAGGGGAATCTGCCGGCATCGTAGAGAGCCCGCCCCACCCGGAGAAGATGTCAAGCCGTGCATCAGGTGCCTAGACAGAATCATCAATCCAGATGTATCTCACAATGGTACGGAGATCAAGCAGGAGAAACCAGAATCTGTGCGAAGCAACAGCCTTGAGGAAGACGCATTGGATATAGATGAGGCTCCACTTGATCCGGATCTCCCGAACCCTGTCCGCCCGAATCATCCAATTCCCGTTCACTCGGATTTGGATTTAGGTTTGTCGTTGGGGTACGGAAACAGTGAAGTTGCTCTGCAGCTGATGAAGGATATCAACGCGATCCAGACTCCTCTTACTGCGCACCGGTTCCTCACGCCGCCGTCTACACCCGATCGTTCAAACGTCCAATCCCCTACCATTCTTTGCTCTGTCCCTAAAGAATGCAGCACTCAATCGGGCACTTCTGAGGCGGGGCCATCTGGCTTGAACCACTCTCACTCGCTCAACGATCTTGTTTCCATATCCCTTGACAAGCCGTTCACAACGAGCGAGGGATTCATTGCTAATTTCAATGAAGATGCGCAATTGCCTTTAGCAACGTCTTTGTCGGTAGTTGTAAATGGCCCTGCAGTACCTGAACCTACATTGATGGCAGACGAACTTGGACCAGCGGCAGATGAACCTATGCCATTTGTAGCGGAACCTGGGCTTATTGTAGGTGAATTCGGACCATTGGCAGGTGAACCTATACCAATCATAAATGTACCTGGCTTAATGGCAGAGGAACCAGTTCCGATGTTAGTTGGACATGTGCCAATTGCAGTCGATTCTTTGCCATTGGTAGATGAACCTGCAGCACAAGAGCCATTGCCGCCACAGGAAAGGCCTCTGCCTACTGTTCGCCATTCCCATATCTCTTTTGGGGACTTGGTTGCTGATGCTTTTGCCATGATTCCCAATGAGGACACTGAGACTGTAGATAGGTATGTTTGCAGGCACTGCTTGTTGTCCTTCCAATTGGACGCACTCATAACTCATATGCATTCGGTAGTTGGTAAACCCTCTACTGAGGATATTATTGCAGTTTATGTTCCAAGGTAAACAGTATTGTAGATAACTATAAGGTCCAATCTGCACGGACGTTATTTCCTTGTGTTAGCTGCAGATGGCTCTGCAATTGGTATATACAAAACCATGTGGTTTGTATTCTACAATCACAGAGCCATCTGCAAAAGCTAACTCGCCTAAATGTAATGTCCCCCATTCTACACGAACGTTATTGAAAACTTGTTATCTTTTGCAGATGGTTCTGCAATTCGTGCATACAAACCATGTGGTTTGTATGAACCAATCGCTGAACGATCTGAAAAAGTGTACATAAATAACATCTGAGTAGAATGGACCCAAGTAGAAATCGTTTTCAACTGTGTGTTCATGTGTGCTATGTGTTTCTAGCACGCATGAACTAGCTGTTTATTTTTGCACGCATTAATTTTTAAACGTTATATTGTTTAAAGACTCCTTTTTGCATATACCATATCGATTAAAAAATACAAGATAACACATATCCGTGGCTTGGAACAATGTCTTAATTGATAGTTTTGAGAAAAATGGCAGTAGAGTTGGAGGCTCAGCCTTGTTGCAAGGATACGAAAAACACAGAATTGTTTGATTTGAAGGATTAGAGAAGCCTGGTGACATTAGTTTCTATTTCGGTTAGAAGTTTAAAATTTATATATATATATATATATATATATATATATATATATATATATATTAAAAAAATTATATATAAATTTTAAATTAGCTTTTTTAAATGAATAAAATTGTCATTCTTGTTCCAAGCTTCTGATATAGTAGTGTGCCAATTGTTAAAGTCTTCACACCTGGTGTCGATTTTATTTTGCTTAATTTGCATGCGTAGCCCCAATTCAATTTTATATTTTGAATCTGCCATTTTATCACACTCTACAAGAGGCTTAATTTTATTGTTAAAAGAGCGGTTTTTATTTAAAAAACGAGTGTATATTTTATAGGTGAAATATTTATATAATTTTTTTTATCAACTTACAATTTTTTGGTTATTGTTATACTTTATTAGCTGAAATATTACTTTTATAATTAAATCCTCATTTAAGATACTGTTTGTTTCCAAATATTAAAAAAAAAAATAACATCAAGCAATATTTAATAATTTTTAAAATATTGAATATTTTATTTTTGATACTTTACAGATTGATGTTTATAGGTCATTTTAATGGATTTTAATATCAATCTATGAAATTTTCAAGTGATGTTTTTATGAATGATTATTAGTTTAAAAAATTTTAAAAATCAGCTTGAGAAGTATGTGAATTTTGGTCATAAGAAAGTTTGAAGAACATTTTTAGTTTTGATTATATGAAAAACTTACTTTACAGTTCCTAAATTGGGTGTGTCCACCTAACTTGACATCTCATTGGTTGTCGAATGTTGCATCAGGTGGTGAGATAAATGGAAATTTATTTTGAGAAGAAAAGTATTGTCTTTACCAAATAAACATTGTATTATTATTACTATTTCATACTCGCTAACTAGTACAGATTTCAGAAAAAATTTACGTATTTTGTACTTTTTTTACAGCTGTACTATTGTTTGTTAAAATTGTATATTGTTTTCAAAGATTTTTTTTAGTATCGCCCTTAGATTATAAGAACCGTAAATAAAAAAAATGGTATTTGTATTTTTAAACGCTGCATGTTTCTGACATTAAATGATTTTTGCCCAGGCTGCACCATTGTCCTTTGCCCCATTTGCGAAATGTTCAACACCAAACAGTGACTTTTGGGTTAAATTCCGCTTTTTTTTTTGTTTTTCTCAAAATATTTCGTTTATTTTTTTAATATAAAAAGCTTGTTGAAATGAAGAAATTCAATATAAAGTATTAAAAGTCTTTATAGAAAGCTGTCACAGGTACTTAAAAGAGAACTATGAGATACTATTTTCAACCATAGCCTGTCAACTATTTTCAGGAAAAAGCGCCTTTTATGGAGAGGCTACTTAAACCACCTCTTATTGAATAATTTACAAAATCTCAGCAACACACACAAGGCCACTTTTCGAATGCATGATTTTATAATTTACAAAAGATCTCAATAATACCCTTTAGAAATATTCTGTAAGTATAAAGTGGCAAATATCAACTGTGAAAATTTTCAGTTTATTTCAACAGTCACACATACCAAGCTAAAATAATAAACACTGAAGGGATTCCCATTGGGGGGAAATGACATGATGGACGAATACTATACGGATGGGAAAGGATTCTACCTTTTCTTTTGCACCGTTCGTCGTATTGTGTCAGTCATGAGTATTTGGTTAACTAATTTTCTTGTAATTAATAAAACAAGTATAGCAAAACATTCAAATGTGTAACATTTAATGTATTATTGAAGACCAAGAATGTGATTTTAAATCTGTGATGCGTGCACTTCATCCTATGTCAAACACCATGCGAAAGGACTCTGTTGGTCGACCTTCTCTCAAAGAGTAGTCCCTCCAAGTGATTATTATAGCTCAGTGATCACACACGAACAGTGAGTCTCACTTGCAACTTCAACGCCCCCCTTCCTTGAAAGCTTGAAATGAAGAAATTCAATATAAAGTATTAATAGTCTTTATAGAAAGCCATAACAGGTACCTAAAAGGGAGCTATGATATACTATTTTCAACTATGTTATACTACTCCCTCCCCCCCCCCCCCCCTCCCATTATATACAAATATTCCAAATAAGGCTTTTACGCAAACATTTTCATACAATTATAAAAATTATGTTAATCCTAATTTTTTTTAAAAAATTGTTGATTTCTTAAGTATATTATGCAATTTTCAAATTATTGATGATTAACAGCTAATTAGCATTTATTTATGTTTAATTAGTAAATAGTCTGTGTGTAGTACTAGTTAAGCCTCTTCCCATAATTTTTGAATTGTTATGCCACTGCCTCCCCACGTGTAATGCAAGATAAGCCACATAAGTAATATAATCCCCAAATGTATGGGACATAATAAATGAACGACATCTTTAATTTAGGTACATAAAACAATCTTGGGATAATGTAATTCGTTTAATATATTCATTGCATACGTAAGAATACACAACTTTTAATTATTTCAACAGTCTGATTTAAATTATTAAGAGATGTGTGCCTTTTTACTAGTCCCCAAAACGTGTTAGCCATTACTGTGTACTACTCACACATATATGTTTGCACATTTATTGTATTGTTTACATAACATCTAAATGTAGAAAATGGTTATTTGAAAACTTGATAATTTTTGTAAATATTTCCTATCATTAAATCATTGTTACTTTCGAACATATTTTTGCATATTGTCATAGTTATAGTTGTAAGGAAAGTTTTCATTACACAAATCTAGAATTTTATTTTAAATCCATTCTACACAGAAGTTATTTAAGCGTGTTAGCTTCTGCAGATGGTTCTGCCATTGGTGTAACAAACCGCATGGTTGATATTCACCAATCACAGAGCCATCTGCAAAAGCTAACGCGCTTAAATAACGTCCATGTAGAATACACCTCCAAGCGACACATGCAACCGCTTAGGCACTGGACTAATGAAAATAACAAATTTTAATGAAAAAAAGAAAATTAACTTTAAAATGTGTTGTTGACACTAGACATTTTTTAATTGAATTAATTACTTTGAGATACATTTATTACTTTATTTCTAACTTTATATTACTTTATGGCAGTAGGTTTTATTTAATTTTATTATCTGAAAACGCACTCTTGACCCTGCAGACTAGTGATTTCCCGCAGATTCGTGAATCTTCAATATCTCTATTTTTTAAAAAGAATGTACTACGGAGAATTTTCAATTCTTTCGCTTCTATTCAGATCGTATATCGAAATGTAAAAATCCTAAAATTACGAAATTAAGTGAATTTGTTAAGAAATGTTTGATAAATAAAACGAATGTATTTTTGTTTCAATACGATTATTAGTTTAGAAGTTATTTAATGTTAAGTCGTCGTTGCTAAAATTTCGCTTACAACTAATTTTGTCCGTCGAGTTTCTGATACACTATTAAGAGGAGAGATCCAATTTTTTTTAGAGAATGTAGGAATAAGTTTGAACTGGAAATCCAAGTAATCATTTTTTAAAATGCGAATTAGTTTTGAATTTATAATTTTTTTAAACGGTCTTCACTCATTTGAAGTTTTTTCACCCTTTTTTTTGCATTTCATATAGTTTTATATTTTCGATATAGTTTTGTATTTTAAACAATTGCCGAAATGTCTAAAATTATCGTCAATTTTGCACGTTTTTTCAAATAAAAATTTAAAACTGCTATAAGTAGTTCAAAAAATACTTTTTTCCCATTAAAAAATAGTAGTCATGTTCGCAAAATCCTTCTTTCTTGGATTGTATGAAGATTGAAATTCTATCTTGGAAAATTAAATTAGATGTAATATTGTGACAATTTACAAAATTGATAATAAATAATTCAAATTTTTCAACTTGGTCGTAAAATTCAAAATTACTTTTTAGCGCACTTTCTTAAAAGTCTTTTTTTTTTTTTAACCGACTGAACAGCCCGCTTACCAAAACTCAAAATAAAACCGACAAGTCGAGAGGTTATAGGTTCGACTGTTATGTATTTTTTTATATGTATGTGTGTGCAGGATTTCGGTTCTAACTCTCATATTTGCAATTTTTTTTTTTTTTTTTTTTTAGTAGGGGATGTTTCACTTGTCCAATCTTGGTATTTTATTAAATAACAAGAGACAATAGTGTTATCGTAAACAAACCAATGACCTAACTATTGCTACAAAACTACCTATTCCAACTCTGAAGCTTTTGAAGAATCAACAACCAATCCGGTGAAAGAAATCCTCAAAAGTTCTGAGGCAATACATATGATTCTGGCCAATGTAGACTAAAAACACATACATTTTGATGAAAAAACAAATTGACAAAGAACAACACAACAGGGGTTGGATGAACATGGACTTTAAACCTGAATACTCAATTTAGAATTTTTTGTTTCACTGTTAAAAATCGATATCCTAATGAATGAAATCGAGTTATCCTGACAAATTTTACTCAATATCTTATCGAAAAATTTTACTCTGCTGTTTTCCGAAAAAAGTGACGTCGTTTGTCTACAAGAATTCTCTCATCACCGCAGAGACAAGACGCCATATACTAGACGGACTCTGCTCCCCACTAGTTTTCAAATAGACCTGTGGCAGATAGGTGCTGTGAATTCCAATGGCGGCTGTCCACTACTGCGAGTACAGCTGGGCTGCATCTAAATTCATTAGTGTATTTTAAAACTAAAATCAGATATTTTACTCATTTTCTTAAATGGAGATTAGAATTGAAAAGAAATTTCTACGGTAGTAAACAAAATCTCCGATAAATAGCAAGCCTGTTACCGTAATGCACAATTCAGGAGGGGGAAAAAAACTCCATTCAAGAAAAACTTCAGCCAAAAAGCGAAATTCAAAATCTGCTGCATCGTTGCCATGGCAACAGCTAGGTAGTATGGAGATTCCTCCCCAAGCTAATGCACTGCATTTGTGAGAAGGTACAGCCGAAATGAATTTTCTTGTTTTAGCTGCACTTGAGATTCGATATGCTGATTGGTGGCTCGTGTTCGAATGTGTGTTTGAGATTATATATTCTTTTTTAAAATAATTTTTGCATTCAACAGCGTAACGCTATAAGTCATTACAGTTCATCAAGCAAAAGTACTTTTGAACACACTTCTATTGACTCAGTTTTACGGTATAGGAAATATTTCAGAATCAAAATAAACCAAAAATTATACTAGTAGACGTTTTATTCCTAAGATAACAAATAAAAAAAATAGTAAATTTTTCGAAACGGCGGATTATAACTTTTTTTTTATAGAAAGATTGTTACTTAAACAGTCCCTTAAGAATTAAATATACTAAGTTGATGGCTATTATTCATTGTGTTTTATTCAAGTTACTAATTTGATTAAAATTTTTGTTTAAATATTGCTTTTTTCACGAAATATTTCATGCTTTCCAGTGACTACCCATTTTAACCATTGGAAAAAGATATAAAAACTAAAAATTTACCATTAAAAAAAATATGAAACATATTCAAAGATAATGTATAGGAACCCATTGCATAAATACACCAAAAAAAGTTTCATATTAATAACTTTTTACAAGTGAAAAATAGCTTTAAAAGAAATTCTTTTCCGTCCAGTGGCGGCTCGTCCACTACAGCAAGTACAGCCGGGCTGCACCTAAATTCAGTATTTTACAACTAAAATCAGATATTTTACTAATTTTCTTTAATGAAGATTAGAATTGAAAATGAAATTTCTACGGTAGTAAACAAAATCTCCGATAAAGAGCAAGCCTGTTACCGTAATGTACAATTCAGGAGGGGAAAAAACTCCATTCAATCAAAACTGCAGCCAAAAAGCGAAATTCGAAATCTGCTGCATCGTTGCCATGGCAACAGCTACGTAGTATGGAGATTCCTCCCCAAGCCAATGCACTGCATTTGTGAGAAGGTACAGCCGAAATGAATTTTCTTCTTTTAGCTGCACTTGAGATTCGATATGCTGATTGGCTCGTCCGTGAAACGCTGGGATGGGTGGGAGAAACGATAACTTACAAGAATATCTCCAAACGGAAATGGTTTTCGTGATACATTTACTGTGTGCTGCTGTGTTTCAGGACATGGTCCTGCTGTTGTTTTGTTATTTAAGTTATATTAAAATTGACTGATTCGCATGTTTAAAAGAAAGGAGGATTGCTTTAATTTTAAAAAAAGAAGCAAGTATTTGTTTATTTTTTTCGCATGTTATCATTTCGTAAAAATTGAAAGGAAACTTTGATTTGAGTATTAAATAATAAAGAATTTCCGTTCATGTATGGTTTGTGGAGGGGGGGGGGGGGGGGGGATTAACATGATTTCGGCTGCACTAACATTTTTGACCACGGGCCGCCACTGGTGAATTGGCTACAAGTTAACCACATAGTTCTAATGACTTGTCTGATCAGATCAGTGGCGTAGCCAGGATTGTCCGGAGGGGGGGGGGGGGGGGGGTATTTTTATATCATTTTATATATCATTAAAATATCATTTTAATTTAATTTAATTAATAATTTGAATAACATTTAGTTAATTATTCGAATAAAAGTTAACTAATAATTTTAAATTATTAATTTTAATTAAAGATTTTAAATTAGCAATTTTAATTAATAATTTTTAATTTTCATTAATAATTTTAAATTAGCAATTTTAATTGATAATTTTAAATTAGCAATTTTAATTGATAATTTTAAATTAGTAATTTTAATTAATCATAATAATTTTTAAGTAGTAATTTTAAATTAGTAAATTTAATTTATGATATTTTTAAATTTAAGAGCAGTAGTTTTATATAAAAATTATAATTTTAATTGATTAAATATTATAAATAAGATGTAAATTAAAAGCTTAATTTTCGCAGGTTAATCTTTAGTCATTCCATAATTTAAATTACTAACAAACCTGGATGACATTTTACTGGGATTTAAGTCTTTAGCAAAATATTGATGGGGGGGGGGGGGGGGGGGGTCCGGATTGAAGCAATTTTAAATTAGTAATTTTGATTATTAATAATAATTTTTAAGTAGTAATTTTAAATTTGTAAATAATTCTTTATTATATAATTAAAAAAGAATAATAATCATTATTTTCCGGTTAATTTTATCATGCGTGACATGGGGGAGGAGGTTTCATTGGTTGCGTGACGCAGCAAAACGGCCCATTGCGGCAAAATCGTAACGGAAATTGGCGTTGCTCGTAAAAAATCAAATAACTAAATAAAAAAAATATTATTATTAAAAAAAACATTGATTTGTAGAATCTGTGAAGCTAGACAATGGAAAAATGCTTGCCTAATCATCAGCACGAGATGCAGCGCCGCAGAAAAAAAATCCAGAAAAAGGTTATTAACACAGATTTAAACGAGAATCTGTTGACCCCACCCTGCGTAAATAGAGCCAACTTTGCCATTATGTGACCTTCGTATTTATAATAGTTGAATATAACTTTTTAATAATCCCCCATAAAACTTTTCAAACAAATGTGCATCAATCTTGGGAATGATCAAAACCCAAATTAAAAAAAAGCGGAAAACCGTATTTCCGCAGGAAAAGTAACACGTCTGAGTGACAGAAAACTAACTTGTAAATGTAATTGAATAAAAAATTAGATGGTTCCTGATGCTGAGAGAGGCCTCCGTGGCCGAGTGGATTAGGCGTCAGCTGGGAATCCAAGGGTCCCCGGTTCAAAACCTTGCGATGGACTAGACTAAAGAATAGTAAAAAGTAGTGATATTGCAATCGGAGGGTTGCCAACTTCGCTACCAAAATACTAGAATGTCGTCCAGAACATCCACAAAAAATAACGGCGTGTATACACGGGACTGGTGCACGATACATCTGGTCGGGGTCCAAAGTCCCGACGTCTATTGAAGGCGTTGGGTGCCAGCTCAGGTATTGTCCTCTTCATCTGACCATGGTTCAAAAATACGAGGCATCGTTCCCGGGTCTTTCCTTCGAGATAGGCCCGAACCGTCGCCAATAGCCCACTGTGCAGCTCTAGTGCGACGTTAATTAAACAAACCAAACCTGATGCTGAGATTAGAATGAGTGGATGGGGAGAGTAAGATTGTTTGAACCTCCCCGCAATAGCAGTCCGTTATATTCGTAGAGGGTGTGGATTTGATCCCCGTTATGAAAGTAATAAAGTTAATGGTTCGCGAATTCGATTCTCGCTTTCCCTCAAACAACTGCCGTGTAAAATGAAGGTGGTGTATGTTAAATCAGTAGCGAACCAAAAGCCCTCATGTTCGGCGTGATAGATAAGTTTAAAGAGTTGGGTTAAACGTCAAGCCGTCGCCAATAGCCAACAGTCCCATATTTTTTTGGTCAGACAAGGAATGAATTTGACAACCCTCCGATTATCAAATTGTTACACACATGCTGGGTACCGAACCCGCGCCCATCGGATGCTTGTCTGAGGTCCCGTACCGTGGGTCACCACAAGCCCTCAAAGTGTTCGTATAGTTTATACAGATTTTCAAATTTGGCAACACTTTGCCTCGCCCGCTCTACCTCTCTGTATTTGTTGTGGTCAAATTTTCACCCGATTTGTAAATTTTTTTTTGTCTTGTATGAATTTAAATGTTTGAATTGCTTAAAAATAAAACATTTTTTACGTTACAAATTTGAAGTATAGGGATTTGAAGCTCCTGTTGGTAATTTTGAAACATTGCTATATAGTTTTATTTAATACTTCTATATACAAAACAAGCGTTGGAAGATAATGTGTAAATGCTATCAGTAACAGTATGCTTATATATTTTTAAAGTTTCAATGATTTTGAAATGTTTCTGACTTTTTATTTTATGTCCGATCTCCCTTTATTTTTAATCTTCGACTTTGAATTAAGGATGCATCGAATTCGCCATTAAAAATGAAAATTTGATGCAATAATATGCATTAACATGTTAATAAATTGTACAAAACTATTTCATTATTTATTTTAGATGCATACATTAAAAGTTTGTGATTGATAAATTGTCCTTTTAGTAATTTATCTGTTACTGTATAAATTGCTTATAATAATTTAAAAATGTAATATTTAACTAACTATTTACAAGTTACATAACAGGAAAAGGTATAAAAGGCTATGCAACTTCCAAAACGGCATTCTTTTCAATCATGAAAAAATTTAAATTGTGCAAATTCACTAAACAAGATCTGCTGCGATCTCAGTTGAAAGACGTACAATCAATATAAATCTTATAAATAAATGCCTATTATACTTCACTATTTCTCATTTCATCATTTTGATTTGCACTAGTTAACAAAATTGTAAAATTTCCCTAAAATATAATTTAATTTACGAAATTGAAGTTTAAGGCTTGTCATTTGGAGAAATAAAAATTGATTCTTGAAAAGAAGTATGTTTTTTTTTTTTGTTTATTTAGCATTAATATTCTATTTTGTTTAAATGTTTATATATTTTATTAAATTAAAAAAATATATATTTAAAACTTCCTCCCCTTTTATTTAGTTTTTTTAGAATGAATTTTAGAATTTAGTATCAAGTTTCATGCAACAGAAGCAGTTATTAAACTTTCTTGGTGTTTGGAATTATTGACCAACACTCTTAAGGGCACGCACATACCATGATCTAAATTCACAGACTCGTACCTCGATCATGGCTCAGGGCAATTGTGGTCTCCGGCCTACGACTACTCAGGATCAAAGCTGGTACCCCCTTCATGCAATTGATTATGGTGCAAAAAATCGGAAAAAAAGTTGCCCATAAAACAACTACAAAATAAGTACCCTTTCCTACAACTGTAAGATCCAGCAAAAATTAATTATAAATTTTATATTCCTTCCAGTTTACTTAACTAACAAATAAAACAGTATTAAAATATATATGCAGCACAATGACATTATATGGTTGCCGGATTAAAAGACATCGTAAGAATTGTAAAATACCATCAGTGTTAGGTGGGGTTCCCATAATATGCATTTGTCATGCCAAAAAAACTCTTGACAAATGTCCAATACTATATCATATTTCATATGGATATATTTTTCAAATCTACAGTATTGGGGTGATTTTTTTAGGTTGTATCTATTAAACTAATACAAATTAAAAATATACATGTATTGGAAATAGTATAAGCTAGTAATGTAATGAGCGGCAGTATGTTTTTCTCCTTTTCATTTTACTATTTTTTTTAGATTAAAAATCTTTTTCTATGTTATTTTTTATTTGATTTTTCCCAGTAACAATAATTTTTCTTTATAATTTTCAATTTCAGTACCAATATTATAATTTGATAATTATTTACATCATTTTTCAAATCATTAGTTATGTTAGCTAAAATTAAGAATTGTTTTAATCAGTTAAACAACTTTGTGAATTATGGTTTATTTTAATATATATGTTAATGTTTGGCTATATCTGATTAAATATGTTTCAACTTTTAGAATTAGTCAAGCATTTGCAGATATGAGTATTAGTAATTAATGCGAGGACAAATTAGTTTGTTTTGGACGTAACAAGTTGTCGTCATGGAGATAACAGCTTCTAATTTCATACATAGTATGCAAGAAATATTTTCAGTTACAAGGGACAAAGGATATGACATTATAGTCATATCTCGATTAAATTATGAATTCCATGTTAAAAAATGAGTAGGTACAAGTCACATTGTACCTCAAGGTTTTGTTCATGAATATTTTTGGACTCCACTCGGTACAAAGTTCTGAGTGGGGAGAGGATAAATGACCAACCTGGTGGATGCGAACTACCTTCTTTTACATGATGGTATGTCGTTTATCCATGGCTATGGGAAGAGAAGCGTATACTGCACTTGCGTGCAATTCTCCTCCCCATTTGGTACATAAGTATAAGGGGGGAATGGGTTGAAAATCGTCATTTTCAAAATGTCTGACTTACCTCTGCACAATATGTCATTTATACACATAGATGGATTCCAATTGGAAAGAATTTTGCAAATGTCGTTTTTTTAAAACTTCTAATTTATTATAAATACAGATATTTAAAATTTTTTATTTATTAAAAAATAACTTTACCTGACCTTTTAAAAAAGGAAGTTCTAACTGATATATCCCTGGTGGAGAAATTTATATATTTTCTGTAATTTGTCGCTATCTTATTTGTCCCCTGTACATAGAACAGGTACTTTTGCTAGTTCTCTATATTTATAAAATACTTTTAAAAAACATTCTTTTAATAAGTGTGCTAGGGTGTAAAAAAATAGTTTGTTTAAATATTAGTGCTTTTTAATAATGCATGTTTTCTTTCAAAAGTATTTGGTTTATTCCTAGTGTCCGGTGCCCTCGCCAGATTGGTCGATAAAGTTTATATTTTGGCTACTTGATGACGTGCGAAAATATCATGTTGTATGACAACCCTAATTTTTTTTCCTTGTGTGCTTTCACGTTGTTCCACCATTTTTGAATCCATATATGGCTCGCGTTGTTGTGATTTTGATTTTCCTGAGCTAGGGATTGCGGGCGACGTTTATTTGAATTGTAGGTGTTTTTGGGAGTCGGAAATGAAAGGCTAACGTGCCGTGATTGATTGCTGCAGGGATCCCGGATTGTTGTCTAACAAGCGAACGTGCATGGAGCGGGCCCCACTGCAATTCACTGTGGAATGGGTTTATGGGTCGAAACATGGATACATTATGCAGCAAATGATTGACTTCCCGGAGGGTGTCATAGATGTGATCCTGAGTAGTCGAAGGCCACAAAATCAACTTCAAGAGTCTGTGATTTTAGTGTGCGATACGCGTGTGCGCTTTTTTGGACTTGGCGACAACGTCGCACCGTACACTAGGAACTTACCAAGTATTTAACTACTGTTTTCAATATGTTATTACATAGTTCCATAAATTACTTTTTTGTTATTGCCACTGACATTCTTCTTTTTCACAGCTTGAAAGTCAAAAGTGAAATATTTGAAAGAGCCTTGCTTCAGTATTTGATTCCGATTCCTGTTATATCAGGTATCTATTATATATTAAAATTTTATTTCGTACTGTTATTACATTAAAAAAAAATATTTTGTAAACATAGATTTGTTGATATATGTTTTTTATTTAAACTTTGTCCTTCAGTGTGCAATGAAGGGTGTGATAGTTAAGTAATTGTTTGAAATTATTCATATTTCTATGTACATATGCAGGGTGAGTATAGTTAAAGTACCAGAGCTAGGCATAGGATGATAAATAGTGATTTGACTGAATACCGAATATGCGGTTGACTTTGAGGTCGAATAAAGAATATTCGGCTGCCGAATAATAACTTCTTTTAAAATTCTTCATACAGTACTAATTTTTTTAACATGGAATTCACAATTTAATCGGGACATTCTTCAAACCATGTGACACATTGTTCAACATTCCACCCACTGAGGGTCGAACAACTTACCAAAATTATAAAGTTGTTTTCTCTAAATGAGAGTTCAACTTATTTTTTTAGATAAAAAAAATATTACTTTTGAGAGACAGCTTTTAATTTATATTCAAATCAAAGATATTTGAAAACTTATGTAGTAACCCTTTGGACTTGAATGACGACTCTCAGTTACAATTCTCGAACTTCAATGTGTTTTTTAATTCGACTTTGATTTTAATTTTTAAGAAATTTTTCAGATTCATATTTCCAGAGAATCACTAGTTTTAGATTAGCTTTTCTATGCACTTTTGCATTATTTGAACATGACATTTTTAAAAAAAAATTCACCTTCTGATAGTGGCATAGGAAATGGTTATTTTCAGGGGGGCTGAAAACTTTCTTAACAAAGATGTAAAATTTAGATTTTTTTTTTGTGTGTTTAAAATAGTATGGAATTAATTTATGAAAAATAAACTAACGTGTATACATTACTTTTTTTGTTTGGGCACCTTTAGAACATAAAGTAATCACGAAAATGCAATGCAAGCTAAAATATGAATTTATATATGTACGGATTTTCAAATTAGTGGTTGTGTGAAGGAATCTTTTTGAAATATAAACCTTCTTTTTAACAAAATGTAATTTTCTAAATAGGAAATTTCAACTACATAAGCTGTTTAGAAATTAAATTTCTAAGGAAATAATCACTCTGAAATAAAATCTCATTTAACTTATTAATGCTTCTAAAAAATAGTCGAAATTAAAAAATGTTAATTTATTTATTCTAATAAGTACAAAAAATTTTTATCTTTCAAATACCATCATGTAAGGTTTATGAAAAATGTTTTGGAAAAAAGGACATACAATACTAAAATGTTAGGGAGCCCCTTCAGAATATTTCCTCCCCCCCCCCCCTACTTCCTACGCCTATGCCTTCTGAAGGCTTGGTATAGCATTGAAAATGTTTATTTTAATTATGTCCATAAGTAGTAAATTTCTGAAAAAATGGAATAAGCCTTTGAATGTAAATGGGTTCATATTAAGTAGTTATTACCCAAAATTCATTTCCAATGGGGAGTATAAAAAGCAGAAAGACACATTCAGAGTTTTTGATGTTCAGTATCAACCATTGGTAACGACATAAATATATCGTTGTCTAGACTTTCCATATATCATTTCCTTTGATAAATTGTCATTTTCCTCTGATGAAAAAGAAATTGCTCATATTTGGAAACACAAGATTGAAAGGTATAACAAGATATTATCCATTTCAGAGAGATTAACCTTGCATTTGATATTTTAATTTATTTAGAATATTTTACTAATTTTTTAAAAACTTATTACTTTTCAAAGAATGTTAATACTCTTCACATTAGAAAAGTTAGTTTGTAGTCATTTCTTAAAGGTATGTATAAATATTTGTAAATATTTTTTTTCTTCGAAATGTAAAGCTGATTTGTGTTATAGTAATATTTTAAGCTAATAAACCATTCAAAATACCACTGTTCTCGTGCCATTTCTTATTTTATTCGAAAGTATCACTTAGATTAGGTAATTTTTACTTATATTTTGTTATATAATTTGAATAAAGGTAATAATTAAGAAATAAAAAGTCATGTAAGTATGCTTTTTGAAAGATGTTAAAAAGTTGTTTCCTTTCTATTAAAATTTGTGGACTTCCCTCTCAGATCAACAGTTTTACTTTTTTAATCTGATTCAATAGTGATTAGCATTGCAAAGGCAGGTTATCGACAAGAATTCAGGACCTAATAGAAATGCAAACAATTAGCAATAGTCGACTATAGCTAACTGACCATTGTTGGTATAGGGGAGTTCATGATTGCAAATTTTAGATCACAAATCTTGATATTTTTAGTTGTATCAGCCAATTTTTGTATCTCCTGTATATTGACATACCTTTTTCTTCATAATTCCTATACTTAGCTAGATAAGAGCCAGCTACAAACATCTAGAACATCTTTATATATATATATATATATATATATATATATATATATATATATATATATATATATATATATATATATATATATATATATATATATATATATATATATATATATATATATTATACTTTATATATATATATATATATAAATATATATATATATATTATACTTTATATATATATATATATATATATATATATATATATATATATATATATAAATATATATATATATATTATACTTTATATATATATATATATATATATATATATATATATATATATATATATATATATATATATATATATATAACTTGTATGGGCGATTCTCCCGTAAGTGTAAAATGTATATCCTATAGGGTTATGCACTTTATTTTATTTTTAATATTTTATTTTTAGCATAAATTTACTCTGCACTATGTTTTTACAATTCTAGAAAGTACTTGCAAGAAAACAGCAGTAAGTTTTATTTCTAAAAAAATTTAAATGTGCCAAATCTCACTACTGTCCTTTGTCCCTGACCTCATAAATTGATCTAATGGATTTTTTTTGTTAAATAACAAACTATTTTTACTATTTATTATACCCCCAAACTATTTATTGTACCTCTAAAATCAAACTGAATACTCTAAACTATAATAGAAACTATTTTTATTCTAAATTACATAAAGTTTAATATTTAATTTGCGTCCCAGAAGTGTTGTCCCCACGTTTTTGTGTCACTACTGTCCCCTTCTATAAACTTGGTCGTGTGTCCACCAGGTATCCAGTTAGAAATGTGTGCTGCTACATTCAGTAGAGAGAGCCTTCTTGATTGACAAAAGCATACCTTGTTTGATTCTTTAAAGGAAGCTGCAAAATGGATAGAAAGGTAAAAATATTTATTACCTGTTACTATGGTCCCTTACTTAAAGCCATCTCTTTGTTTTTCCTAATTAGTATTCATGATTTAACACACTTTTTCCAAACTATGCTATTGCAGTCTTCCTAAGCCTAACTTGCAAAGAGTACATAAGAAAATTTTACAGATTTTGTCACTACTGTCCTTGCCGCCACAGTCCTCTTTGTGATTTGCCTTTTGGGGGATAGGACCCATAAATCCATTTCATCCACTATTATTCTGTAGTTAATTATTTCCAAAACATTTAAATATTTTAGAACTATTTTAAAACAAGTATGCAAGATAATGTATGTGATGTTGAAATGTCTAAAATAAATCTTTTTGAGTATTGTTAATTTATAAAATGAGGTTTTTTAAAAAAAAACTCTATCGAAAGTTCATGCCAGAATGTTGTATAATATTTTATTTGTAAAAAAAATTCATCTTTTCTAAAACCCCAAATCAGAGTGAGGAGAATCCGCCATATAAACAATTTGGAGTATTTAGAATTAGGAGATTAGTTGAAGAACTGCAAAGTTGGGTAATATATATTATTAATGCCTTTTCACTAGTTTTTATTCCCTTAATTTTGGAAACCAGAATATAAATCCTTACCTTTTATTTTTTCCCACCTATTTCAACTTGTATTTTTAGTGTTAGAAAAATATTAAAGATTGTCAGATAAACACGTAAAAAAATTTCACTTAAATTTTTTTTATTTTATATCACCTAACCAAAAATAAATTTAAAATTTTAGTCCCTGGGATATGCCGGATGAATATGAGAGAAAATATATTGTGCAGCCTTTTTCATAAAGTAGACCATGTACTTTGGGAACCATCTGTGCACAGATTCAGTAAGTATTTCTTGTCGGTGATAGTTTTCGAAGTTTTCTACTCTTAAAGATGTGTCATGACTTTTGTCCAATGACTTTTTTAGGACTTGAGGTAAAGTATGCCAAATAGCATGATTTTAGGAGCAGAGATGTGATGTGGAAAATGGAGTTAATTAAAGTTTTCCCTGGAGTTGGGAGAAGCAGCCATAAAATAAGTAAGTTTTTTTTATATATAAACTAAGGTGCTCACTCCACCCCCTACTTGCTAATGTTCGCCCACCCCCTTGCATTCTTGCACAAGGCCCCTTTGCATAAATAAGTTATTTAAGATTTGTACGGTCCTTAGTAACTTTTTATTTTCGTTCATGTTTATAAAGTACTTGGAAACTCCTTATTTTTGCCCAAAAGGTCCTTAGAAACTTCCCAAGTTATTGAAGGCTCCTAAAAAGTCCTTTGACTATCATTTAAATCTCGTTACTAAACCTCTATTAAAAAATTTTGTTCTTAATGTAAATTAAACACAAGTTTGTATCTGAGTAGAAAACAAATGGCTTTTTTGAATACGATAAATTTTAACTGATTGCACCTTTTTTCCTCTTTCGTATTCATTTTAGTATTTATTTATTTTTAAAAATATTTTTTTACTAAGAAGTCTATTTGTAACTTTAGAGCTAACTTATAATTATTTTTTAAAAACATTATAAAAAAATAGGTCTTTATAAACTGCATTTAAGGTCCTTAGGAACTCTTTAATTTTTATGTTATAAAAAGGCTTTCGAACCCTATTCTATGTTGCAGGAAACAATTTTATCTTTTATCCAAATTATATGATTTAATTTAATGTAAAAAACATTTTTAATTAATGTCTGTTCTATTATAAAATATAGTTTAATTATTTATCATATGAAAAAATATCTTGCAGTCCCCATATTATAGTAGCTATTAAAATGTGTATTTTTTAACATTAATAGAGATTGTGTAAAAAGTGGTTTAAATTTTATAAATTTTTAAAAGTTAATGGCATTCTATATGCCATTCTATATATCATAAAAATAAGAACATTCTATATGCCATAAAAATTTTAATTATTTTATTTCCCTTAAATATCTATTTTTATTAAAACAATAAATATAATAAAGATATATTCTTGTAAGTCTGCAAAAATCTTGAATATTTACTAATTTTAAACTTGAAAAAATCTTGAACTTTTTTAATGTTAATCAATGATTTTTAATTGCTTGGTCTATAATGGTTTTAATTACTTGGCTATTATATTTAAATGAAATAATCATAATATTACTCTTTTTGAGATAGTAATGAAATTAAAATTGTGATGCTAACACATAAATCAAATGCAAAAAAAATATATTATTGTTCCGAATTTTGTAATAACTATTTCCATATGGCAAAGTGAAGAGCAATATTTGAATAACAGTTATAAAATATCATTATTTCAATTTCCAATAATTAAAAATATTATTTATAATACAGTATATACTCGTGTATAAGCCGCCCCCCCTAATTTTAGGACGATTTTTTGTCCAAAATTGGAAACTCGTGTATAAGCCGAGTTGTATTTTCGTACATGAAAAATTCCGAGTAAAATCGACAAATCCTCGAAAAAAGAGTGACATTTTAATTAGAAAAATAAATATTTAAGCATACAAATGAAAAGTTTAAAGAAAGTGGCTGGAGAAACGGCCTTCCTCGAAGTTCGTGACGATTCATCGAGCTTAAAAGTATGTACCACTCGCAATGTTCTGGTGTCTTTCGAACCTCCATCGGACTTCTTAAATTAAATCTCCCTTACTTATAAAATAAAATATTTTAAACCACATACTTAAATACCAAAATGTGCAATTTCTAATCCTTAACATCATTTACTACTGTCGATATTAAATACGGATGAGCACTTCTTTTATCCATCTCGGAAGGAAATACTACTATTTTATGGATGAATATATACTTCTTATTAAAATATTTAGTTTTTAAGTACGAGATAAATGACTTGAAAGTAGAACTTGAATTCGCCGATTAGCAAACGTCCCGATTTTACCGCATTAAAGCTAATTCCATCCAAAATACTAATAAAACAACTAATATCTGTACATAATATTATCAGGGAATAAAATCTGTATTGGGTAAATAAATTTTGTTTAATTATTGCAATCGAGCAAGAAAGACATTGACTTTAAAGTGGTGTCTTTCGCTACGCATGATGTCAACTTCTTAGTCTTCCATCCAAAATTCTATTAAAGTAACGTATACTAGCTTCATAAATTCTACAAACCAATTAAATATTTATAAAAATATTTACTTTTTATTTCGTTAAACTGATTATTTATGTGAGTAGTTATATGCAACTATCTACAGATACACTGGTAGCAGCGCTAGTGCACACTAAATTAAAAAAAAAAAGAGTGCATCACAGTCCCCACTTTACCGTTGGGCAGTGACACCAAAACTTGTATGGCAGTTGGCATATGTACTTTAACTCCAATAATATGTTTTAAAAAATTCCACTAAAAATACTTAAATGTAAATATGTTATGTTTTTCTTGCCATACATTGACATCTATGCTCCATGAAATTGTTTCCCTGTCATATTTCTTCAAACTAAGTTCCTGTGCCACTTTATCGTAAGATTTGGTTCGTAAATGCTTTATATTCTCGCCTATTCGGCCTGCTGCTACTTTGAGCAAAATTTGACTCATTCCCTCTCCACTCACACACAGTACAAAGATGAGAGAGAGGGGAGTGGATTAATTGGTAATCTTGTCAGCAAGGCCCACTTTCCACTAAATGGTTAGTAGGTCATTTATCAAAGGCTGATTTCTTGTGCAATTACGGTGCCGGAAGTGCATAGCAGCTGGGGGTCACAATCCCCCCCACATGATACAAAGGTCAGTGGGCAGAATGGGTTAACTATCAGCCTAGTCGACACGTCCCACTTTCCTCTACACAATGGTATGTATCCGCATAGGCTGGTTCCTACTGGAGTTATGGGATGTACAAATGTTGATTTTTAGATTAAGACCCTGTGCGACTGTAGCCATAACAAAAGGAAATACTTGTTCACATAAAAATGGGCATACTCTTTATAATAATTTAAGATAGTTATAGAACAAACAAGCTACTGAACCTTAAGGAACGAAAGATGTTTTACCTTAACTCTGTTGGAAACTTATGATATTAGAATTTTATCAAATTTCTTATGGAAATCAACGTGTACTACATCTACAATGTTCCTTTTAGCTAATTCTTCAGTAACCTTATTATATAATTTTAAAATATTCATTGTGTAAGATCTTCCTTTTTTCTAAATCCATACTGGTTATCTGACAGCAAGTTCTCCGACTCAAAGAGTGACATGAAGCTATATTTTATTAACGTTTAAAAAAATCTTACATAAGAAAGATATTAAACTAACCAGTTACCAGGTTCACATTTTGCCCCTTTTTTAAAAAGTGGAATGACATTTACAGAAGTGAAGCTTATCATTCATGTTCTTAACATGTAAATTCCATTTAAATGTCTAGTTTGCAATTTGAAACATTTCCTGGGCATAAAATGTGGTATTTAAGAATTAAATCTGCCGAATGACCATACATCATATTAAAATTTATGTATTTTGTCTTATCTGTATTTATGATTAAATCAGTGTTTTTAAACCAATTCTTAATTTTTATTAAATCAGACTTTATAATTTCTTTTAACAAATCATAAGTTTCAGCTGAGTATAACAACACTGTATCATCTGCATAGGTAATAAGTTGTCCAAATATAGAGAGGTTGCATAGATCATTAATAAATATTATGAATAATAAAAGACCTAAAATTGAACCTTGTAGGATACCTTTCTTAATAAATAGACTATTACTACTAAAAAATTTTTTAACTTTACAAACTTTTCTAATAATATCTATTCAGATATGATTTAAACCAATCATGCTACTTTCCTCTAATTTCTGAACAATTTAGCTTATGTAGTAATATTTTAAAGTTTATTGAGTCAAAAGCTTTTGAAATGTCAATAAATATGGAAACTGGTTTGAGATTATCATTTAGCGATTTTTAAATTAAAGTAGTTATTCGTAAAAATGGATCTTTAATTCTCAAACCCTTCATAAACCCAAATGGATTTTTGAAAAAGAAATTATTTTTAGTTAAATAAGTATATAAGATAAAAACTCGTCTTATATAGAACATTGCGTTAAGATTATTAAAATACAATTGCAACTTTAAAAATACATAAAATTTAGACATGTCTCGGGAGATACACCTCCCTTCATCAGCAGAAATAATATCTTTATGGGTAATTAAAACATCAAGAAAAGGGAGAGTATTGTTTGATTCGTATTTGGCAGTGAATTGTATATTGGAATGTATAGAATTTAATAAAGGGATAATCCTGTCAACTTCTCCGGTTGAGTTGTTTAATAGAGCGAAAGTGTCGTCAACATAGCGGATACAAAGGGGAAATTTAACAATAGTGAAATTTGAGAAAAATCTTTTCACTATTGTTAAATTCCCCTTTTGGGTCCGCTACGTTGACCTTATTGAACAACTCCACCTTGCCCTATTAAACAACTCCACCATAGAAGTTGAGAGTAATCTCTCTCTCTTTATTAAATTCCATAGATTTTCATATACAATATTCACTGTCAAATCCGAATCTAACAATACTCTTCTTTTTCTTGATGTTTTAATTACCCATAAAGATGACCATTTGTTCACCACAGTTTTCAGAAAACCCTTCGCTGTTTCTTTGCCCCCTCATTTTAAGTCTTGTCACCTCATACAACAAAACATGTCTGCTTTTTACACTTTTATTAACCGTGCTTGTTTGTCATCCAATGTGATTGATAAGGCTCTACACAAACTTAAAAATTCTAATCTATCTGAGTGCTGTAATGCTTTGGTTGTTTTGCCATATCCCTAGATCAGCCATAAAAATTCTCAGTAAATTCGACATACATTGTCCATTTTTTCACATTTCAATAAGTTCACCTTCACGCAACTCAAAGACCCCATTAACGACCTTAATAACTGGGGCATGTCATATGTGGTATGCCATATGTCGGACAAACAAAAAGATAATTAAGATTTCGCTTTAAGGAGCACCAGTCACTCTTGGGAATCTAACCCACATTTAATTTGTAAACCCAAGTCTCAACGCATGTTAGCTTTAGCAGATAGCACTGTGATTGGGGAATACAAACCTTGTGATTTGAATATATAATTGCAAAGCCATGTGCATCTAACGCGCGTAAATAACATCCATTTTTTTTTTTTTTTTTTTTTTTTTTTTAAAGATTTCTTGGATGTTTTTTTGATGGCATGATGTGTTTAAAAGAAATCAGCTGATTTTTATATCTCTGTCAAATAGTTTTTCTTTCTTATATAGTAACAGTATATAAAGAGTAGCATTTTCAGTGATATTTGGCTAACATATAAAAGGCAATTTTTTCTCAGCATTTAGAGTCAAATCTAATTACATCATGTGTTTTTGCTAAGTAGAGCGATTTTGTATTTATCACTAACAAATGTGATAAAATAAAATATTGGGATATGTGGTAGTAAGAGTTATTCCGAAGTTGAACAATCACAGATTACTGTCTACATTTCTACAGTAACTGTTTTTATGCGTTTACAAAATTGAATTCCAAAATCAAGATTTAAAGTTTAAAAAATTTCCATTTGTAAATTATATTTTCTGGTGGAATTGAAATCAACACTTTTGCCAGATTGTTGCCATTTTGTAGAAAACACCAGATTTTTAGTCCAGAGCAAGGTTGCTGCTCTTGAATTGGAATCGATTGAAACGATTCTTGCTGCACAGACAATAACATGTTTTATTGAATTTATTATGAATTTTAACATCTACTTTTCGACAATTAATGACTTTCTGAAATTACGAATTTAGTCGGCAAAATTACGATATCCGACCCTTCGGCCATATATTTTAGCGACAGACCTGGTTTTAAGTCCCATACTTTTTGTAGCAAAAGTATATGAAATGTTGTAATGAGATGCAGAGAGGAAGTTTAAAGCACTATATATAAATTCCATACATATAAGTTATAGTAACTGATAGTATAACTGATTTATAAAATACGAAATGTGGAGCTTTATGTGGTGTGGATTCAGTTAAAATTTTGAGATTCTAATAAAGTTATATCGTTAACTGGATATTTTTTTTCGGGGAGGGGGGGATTTGCGCCATTCTGTTTGATGGGGGGGGGGGGGGATGTGCACCCATGAATTGATTTAAATGGTTTGACCTTTGAATAACATTTTGCTTTAACATGCTATATCAGTGTCGGCTCGTGGACTACAGCAAGTTTAGCACTTCTACGTTACATAAGCAAAATCTCGAATAAATAGGAAACCTGATGCCGTAATGCACAAATCAAGAAGGGAAAAAACTCCATTCAATCAAAACTGCAGCCAAAAAGTGGAAGTTCAAAATCGGCTGCATCATTGCCATGGCAACCTCTACGTACTATGGAGATTTCCGGCCATGCTAATGTACTGCATTTGTGAGAAGGTACAGCCGAAATAAATTTTCTGGTTTGGGCGGCACTTGGTATTCGATAAACTGATTGACTCGTGCTTGAATCACGGGGATAGGTGGGAGAACCGAGAACTTATGATAATCTCTCCAAATGGAAATGGTTTTCATGATAAATTTACTGTGTGCTGTTGTTTCAGGACATGGTCCTGCTGTGCTGTTTTGTTATTTAAGTTAATATTAAAATGGACCGATTCGCATGTTTAAAAGAAAAAAGGATTGCTTTGATTTTCAAAAAATAAGTAAGTGTTTCCTATTTTTTTCGCATGTTATCATTTTGTAAAAATTGAAAGGAAACTTTGATTTGAGTAGTAAATAATAAAGAATTTCTCTTCATGCTTGGTTGTAGAAAATAAAGGGGGGGGGGGGGGGGAATTCACATGATTGAGTTTACTTTAAATACAGATAAAAATAATTGTATAATTCTGTCCAAATTAAAACAAAAAGATCTGCATAAATTTAATTTTAAAAAAATTATATTTATCTTTTACCACTGCAGTGCTAGTCACAAAAATATCTGGATGAAGACATATGGTTTGAAAAACTTCTATTGAAGATAGCCGATTTGTATTAGTGATTTTTCAAAAATAGCACATGTTCTAAGGTTTCTT
Organism: Troglohyphantes excavatus; assembly: GCA_963932185.1. Classification (NCBI taxonomy): domain Eukaryota; kingdom Metazoa; phylum Arthropoda; class Arachnida; order Araneae; family Linyphiidae; genus Troglohyphantes; species Troglohyphantes excavatus. The sequence goes on along the minus strand of OZ010671.1, from coordinate 71,008,102 downwards.
TCTCGCTCTTCTTTGAAGAAATTCCAAATGCAAGCAGTTATTGCTAGAGTGGAGGAAAACAGTTGTAAGTTTATAGAAGAATCTAAAAAAGTGCATATGCTTATTCTAAATTATTGTAGACTGAATCATGGTGGAAAAAAGAAAAAGGAGATTATTTGGCGAGATTTCACTTGAAATAAGATAGCAACCCTATATTCTGAGAAATTACACCCAAATAAACAAAGAAGGCAGTGCATTTTAATGATAGCTGCATTATTTTATTCTTAAAAAATCATATGTGAAAATGGCATTTCCAGCAGTTGTGAGATGCAGTACAAGTTCCGAATCAATAAAAGATGAAATTTTTCCTTTTATAAGTAAGATAAATTACTGCTAAGTAATTGTGTTTCATTTAGCTTTGAAGTAGCGGCTATAAGTAGGCCAAGGGTTTGTCTGAGCCTAAGTTTTAAGCGATTATTTACTTCACATTGCAAATCAGTTTTGGTCTTGAGTTCCATTCCATTTTCTTTTTTCCTCTGTAGACTAAATATTTTTAAAATTTACATACTGAAATCTCAAACATTCATACAAATTATGAAGTACTCTTTTGTCTTTTAGGTGTTTGGGATCCGCATTCAGTAAAAGATTAGACATTTCCCGTCATTGAAATCACAATGCCCAGCTCAGATGGTAAAAAGTCTTCAAACTTGAAAGGGAATCCAGGTGTGTCAGTCAAGAGGAAGAGTTCGACCAGTCCCAGTATTCTGCATCGAACCCCAATGACAAAGAAGAAAATAAGTCAACAAAGTTCTTCGCCAATCAAAAGTTTGCGGTCTTCCTACAATTTACGAAATAGTCATTCATCAAAATCCACTCCTAGTGATGAGGTAAAGCAGTACATCTCTCTACTTAAAGATCAAAAGCAATCCAGTCGTCATAAAACTAAGGCTACCGACAGGTGTTCTTTCTGTAGTCATTTCATCCCAGCTGACAGTTCCAGTTGTGTTTATTACAGCTGCCAAGCCAAATATTCAGAACCTAGAGTATATAAAAGCTCCAGGCGAAGCACTGCTTTAAAATTGGCTTCGACTGCAGCCAAAAAAACTAGTGAAGAAGAACCAAAAGCGATTGCTGCTGTTCCCGCAATTGAACTAAAGGAGATTTTACTTCCCAATAAGCGGCAGAGAAGCAAGCGCATAGTGCGTCCAAACCGTCCGGCACAAATTGAAAATGAGGTGGCTTCTGTGTTACTGAGGATTGCATCGCCCAAACTAGTTTTGGATAAGCCTAAACCGGTGAATATAAATATGGCAACAAAGTCAAAAGGTATTATTAAGCAAAAGCCCATTGAGCAAACTCCAGTGCGATGTTCGAAAAGGGCCAAGTGTCTGAGTACAGCAAAGGCAAATATGATTGCAGAAATCCCAAATGAAAGTTTTTCGAATCTAAAGAGTGCAAAAATCCCAGATGAGAATGTTTGGAATCCAAAGAAAATTGCAGAAACCCCGAATAGGAATGTATCCAATTCAAAAGCGATTGCAGAAACTCCAAATTTGAATGTATCCAATTCAAAAGATTTTGCAGAAACCCCAAATAAGAATGTATCCAATTCAAAAGAAATCGCAGAAACTCCAAATGAAAGTGTTTGGAATCCAAAGGAAATTACAGAAATCCCAAATGGAAATGTATCCAATTCAAAAGAGATTGCAGAAACCCCAAATGAAAATTTTTTGAATCCAAAGGAAATTACAAAAACCCCAAATGGAAATGTATCCAATTCAAAAGAGATTGCAGAAACCCCACATGAAAGTTTTTTTAATACAAAGAGGATTGCGGAAACCCCATATGAGAGTATTTGGAATCCAAAGAAAATTGCAGAAACCCCAAATAGGAATGTTTCTCATTCAAACAAGCTTACAGAAACCACAAGTAAGAATGTTTCAAATTCAAAGGAGGCGTATGTCGAACCAAAATTGTCACGTAGAGCTGTCGTCACCAGATCGAAGAGATTGGGCACTGTCTTGAAGGAGAGCCTCTTTCATTCGACCGAAGCGATTGTGAAAAAGCGTAGGAATGCAGATGCTCCTTCTTCAGACTGTCTTACGAAGGAGGCCAAAAGTGCAGTTCTGAAGAACGCAGTGAGAAGCCCTGCTGTTGTGGATGGGAAGAGAAAGCGAAAGACGTACGATTGCGATCAGTGCAAGAAGTCGTTTAGTCCTCGGCAGCATTTTCGTTCCCATCGTCGTGAGTGCAAGCTGAAATTGCCTAAAGCCAGAAATGCAGTTTCAGTTGATGATAATTCCGATTCATTTCTTTCTGTTTTTTCAGAAGTAGTTGAAGAAGGGGCATTTGAGGTGAATCCTGAAGGTCTGGTTTTGAATGTAAGTAATAATGTAGAAGAAAATTCCAGCATTAAAGAACCTTTAGACAATGTGCATAGTTCAGAAACAGCAGAGGAGGCCAATGAGCTGAGCTCAAAAGTTGTTCTTTTGGGCTCTTGTGGGGAAACGAGTTTGGAGTGTGTTAATCCATCATCCACCCGAGGAAAGGTTTGTAAAAAGAATTCTACTTTTGATGAGGCTCTGTCAAATGCAGAATCATGTAATTTGCCAAAAAGAGATACCAGTTTGAGTGCAACAGAAATGTGTTCAGAAAATATAGATTCATGTTTAAAAGTGTTAAAAACCTCTTTGGATGAAAAGGATTCTTCTTTGGATCCAAAAGAATCCTGCTTGGATACAAGGGAGCAATGTTCGAGTACGGAGGATCCCTGCTTAGATGCTGCAGTTCTCAACTTGGACGTTACTCAAGATACAACAGACAACTTACGTGCAACTGAAGCTAACTTAAATGATGCTGAACCTATCTTAAAGTTAAAAAATACAACTGAAGACAATTTAGATGTTTGTTTAGATTCAACACTTGGTTTAGATTCAACAGAATCAACTTTGGACCTACCTGTACCCTCTTTGGAGGTAATTCAACACAGTTTAAATGCCTCCGAACCCAATTTGTATCTAGAAGAATCTTGCTTGAATTCTAAAGTGCATTCAGATACAACACATCGCTGTTTGGATACAAAGAAAACTCATTTGGTTAAGAAAATTATAAAACCCTGTTTCAGTAAACCAGAGCCTGTTGTAAATGCAACAAAACCTTCCTTGGATACAACAGCATCATGTTTTGACACAATAGCACCCACTCTTAACGTGAGTGAAGATTGTATAGATGCAATAGAGTGTGTTGTGGCTGTACCAAAACCTGGTTTGAAGGGAACAAAGCTTGATATGGACATATTAGCACCACTTGTAGGTAAATCTGAATTGTGTGTGGATGGAAAGAAATCGCCACAGCTCAATTTAGAGGGCTTGGAAACCACCTCGCAAGGGCAAAAAACCTGTTATGGGGAAGAGTGGGTGGATGGTTTTGAAGAGCCACATCCAAGTTTTGAAAGACTGGAACCCAGCTTTAGAGCTCCAGAGTGCAACCTGCAGTTCTCTGAATTCTTCCTCAAAGGAACAGATCAGTGCTTGGAGGGAATGGAAGGCGGTTCGAAAAACAGTGCACCAAGTCCAGAGGGATTCGAATGCAATCTTCATGATCCGGGGTTCGATTTGGAAGGATTGAGAGAAACAGAGTCCAGATTACCAGGACAAAAGGGCTCTATGGAAGTGGATTCAATTGTGACAGAATCCATGTCGAACGAAGAAAAATCTAGATTAGGAGAAATAGGAACTATTTTGGAAGGGAGTATAGGGAAGGATTCCGATTTCTCAGGAAAAGAATTGTGTTCAAAGGAGATGGAACTCGATGTAAAAGACCCAGAATCCAGTATAGATGATGTTGGGGAATTTACTGTAGAAGAAAAGGAATGGTGTATTGGAGGAGGAGGAGACCATTTGCTAGGCACGGAGTCCCACATTGAAGTTGCAAAAGTAAGCTCAGAGGGACAGAACAGCTGTTTGGTAGAAAACAATTTTTCAACTGAAGAAGTACAGATTATTTTTTGTCCCCAAATTACATCGGTTTTTTCTGTTTCTGACGATTCGAAATTAGAGACGGAACCTAAGGAGGAAATAACATCCTGCAGTGTTTCAGAATCCTCAAACAATGGACATAATGCAAATTCTCGTAATCTGTCTGAAACTAAAGACAAACTAAAAGCAGAAAGTTCTTACTTAAGTAGAATGCCATCGTCTACAAACGACATTCCCGATAATTTGAAGGCGGAGGAATTTCCCAAGCAAGCATCTCAAAATCGAAAGATTTGTGGTAAAAGGAAACCTGAGGATTCTGTTAAGGGAAAAGAACCCTTGTCATCCCATAATCGTTCCTCATTCAACAAACTGGATGATACCGAAATATTCCGGTTGTGTCGATCGTGCGGAAAAACTTTATCTTTCCCGAATCCTTCAAACAATGCAAGGGCATGCGTCATCGATCGTAATATTTGTTTCTCGTCGGAGATAGTTTGCCGTGACTGTCGCGACATTCAAAATGTCCAGTTCAGTCTACCAACAAAGTCCATCGTATCCACATTCAATCATCATTTGACAAAATTCGTAAGTAGAGGTGAGAGAATGTCTCACAAAAGCCTTAAAGAAATTCGTGTCCTGTTCAAGGACTTCCCGCCGAACTATTTAACTGGTGGGGATTCAATCCTGTGTCAAAACACGCAAAAATCGGTTGATTTCAGTTGCCAGTTGAGAACTTTAGATCCTACACACACTGATGCCCTTTCTCTAGTTATGGATAATGCTGATCTGACAGAGAATCTGCCATGCACCCCTCCTTCGACAGTCAGCGAACCACCCAGTCCACTTTCATGCTCAGGCTCCCTCGAAGGTCCCACACCGCGCGTCGCACAGGCCGAACCCGCGGAAATCACCCTGACGGAGCACATGTGTAGTCCGTTTGATGTCTACCGCAAGGGGTCTGGGGACCGATACCTGTGCATGAAGTTCAAGTCGGAGGCGTGTCTGCAGCCTCTCAGGAAGGCAGACATTGCCATGCACTTCTTCACGACCCACGACTCATCCGAGCTTAGGGGTACCTTCAATTTGCTTCATGAAGAAGACTGAAAGTGTGGTGTGTTTGTATTCTTCATTGGAATCGCACAGTTCCAAAACATTTCTCGTCCACTTATTAATAAGTAAATCACATTATTTTTTTCGTATTACATTTTATTTCTACACCAGGAATTAAGCAAAGTGTATTGTTCAATGTGTAAAACAACATATTTTGCTTGATTCCAGGAGTACACTTAAATTTCATGCTAAAAAAAATGTAATTTATCGTAAGTTTTACAAATTGGACAAGAGACGTTTTACAATTGGGCAACTCATTTTATGTATATAAGAAAGTATCAACACCTATCCATTAATTTGCATCAAGGATTGATTCATTGTTTAATATCAAGTTTTAAATTTTTAACAAAATAGGTATACATTTTTTAATCTTTCTCTTTAGTGTTTCCGCCTTCTCCCCCTTTATATACCCCTATTTGGAAAAAGCTATTTAAAACTAAGAGTATTTCAACTTTAGGTTTTTAAAAGTTACTTGAATCATGGGTACTTAAAGGCTTTTAAAATTTAGGTAAATTTAATTTTACAGTTCAGTAAACGGAAAGATTTTTTGTGTTCGGCACTGGTCGGAAATGGGTACATTCACCCCAGTTTAAAACAGTGTATGTTTGTTGAAATGATCATGGAAAATATTAATTATAGCAGTTTTTTTTGTATTATTATTATGGTTTCCTTAATGACTGTTACTAAAATGTAATTTCTAAAAGAAACAAACAATAAAACTAATATGATTCAATTCAAAAATCCTGTATTTTTTTCTTTGATAAAATCAAAATTTTCATATATTTTGACATAATGGGAAGTGTTCTTTGCATTTAAGCTAATGTACAGGAATATCTACCGACTACTTCTTAAAAGCTTTTGCCTGGTGTGATTGCAATTGTAAAATATGTGTTCTACACAATTAGCATTTTATATTTTAAGCATATTTCTTGGCCAAAATAAATATCCATAAAAATATTACATAATAATTCATAAAAATATAAATTGCTAGAGAAATTTTACTTTAAAAGTAAAAAATTAACAAAATTTTTATATTTTGGAGAAAACTGTTTGAGTTGGATTTGTCTTTTCTGTCTTCAATGCTGTTTGGCTTTTTGTGCAAAAACATTAAATTCAAATAAAATCCTAGTTTCCTAATACTTTATCAAATTATATTAATCGGGCTTCAATACTTAATTTTGTGTAATCCCATCATTTTAATAAGAGAATATTTTTGAAAAAAGTTAAACTGGCAAACCTCCATCAAAGAAACTGTGTGAAAGGACCAATATTTGCTTTTTTCAAATTTAAGTACTCATTTGCAGTGAGAAGGTTTAAACCTTAGAAGGTAGGTGTTTGGTTTTAACATGGGATTCTGGTCGAAATTAGAGATTAATGCCAACGTAGATATATTAAATTTTCTAAATAGCTTTTAGTTTTAAAAGTTTCAGAATAAACACTTATTTTAAAAAATATAATGACTTTTAAATGTCAGGTAGCTCACACACATTACTGAGCAGGAAAAATGTTTTATTTTGTTTTTTTATTGAACTTCTCTTTTTAGGTTTGGGGGGGGGGGGGGGGGGGGGGCAGTAGATGTATACACATAACTTTTGAAGTTAATTTAATATATATGTTTTAACTTCTTAAAAATGTTCCGGAAAATGTCTTAATTTGTAAAGTTTTTTCTGCACAAAATTGTTTACTTTATATTTTTGTTTCATGTAATTAAAATTTTTATTCTTTTAACAGGTATAGCTTCTAAGAATTACCCTAAGGGTAATGAAAAATAATTCCACATTGAATATTTTTATGAATTTAAAGTTAATGTGTATATCCAGAAGAACAGGAAATTTGTGGACGACTTAAGCCGTTCAATTCCATCAGAGTGTTAAGGGTACATATTATAAAATTTTGTGTCAATACTTTTAAATTGAAACAGGAATAATTCTAATTTAAGTTTTTAAAAAATAAGTGTTGATTTTAAATGATTGTCTAAAGGATAATGTATTAAATGTATTCGTTAGTATAGCTCAATGTTATAGAAAATTTTATCATTTTAAAACACCCTCAAATAAACCTTATGAATTGCTATAAAACATTTGTTATAGAGAGTTTTTTTTTTTAATTCTGCCATTTCACTTAAAAAAAATTACTTAATCCTTTACAGAAATGTTGTACAGATTATGTTTTGCAAGAATTCCTAATTATCGTTTTCTAAATCAGTCTATTAAACTTTACAGGACAATTGATATTTCGACAAGAATCCCATTTTAAAGCCAGCCTTCTAAAAGTTAATGTATAATATTGAGTTTTGCTAATTTTTAGAAATTGTAACTTTTTCGGAATTACAAAGAATGGTTTGCAAACAATTGATGCTTTTTGAGTTCTTAATATAGGTATAATATTGGATATTCAATTTGCCCGCCCAATACATCAAAATGTAAAATAGCGGAAAAGATGATATTAACAGTGTGAAATATATATTATGCTGAATATTGGACAAAAACATTTATGGTTCAGTTATATTATTCCAAAATTTGAGAACTTCTTATCTAGGTGATGTTAGTATTTACTTTTGCAGGGAACTTGTGTGATATTTATATTCTGCTAAAATTTATAAAACAAAGTTTTTAACAATTAGTTATTCATGTCAATTATCTTGTACAAATCACGTACACGAATGCAGTACTGTTTTGATGAAAAACCTTTTGTTTAAAAACAATCAAAGTTACTAGATATTTTATGAATTCTTCAAAATATTTTGTCTAATATATTTGTGCTCCCCCCCCCCCCTTTTTTTATTTTCTTTAACCTGTGTACCATTATATTTTTTAAAATGTAATATATGCAATTTAATTTTCCAGTATGGTATATTTTTATGTGTGGTATTAAAGTGTAAATTGCCTTTTCCTAAGGCAAATTGGATGTAAATTAGTTGTATAAAAATTGTATCAATTTAATTTGAATGTTTGAATACTTGCTATATGCTGTAGAAATAACTGATTTATCACAAATCATTTGGAACAAGAAAATTGAGAAAAATTATTTTGTTGATGTTGGTTTAATTGAAAGAGTTCTTTATTGATGCTGTTCATGTGTAAATAACATTTTTAACGTTATTTTACGAAGTTTTTTTTTTTTTTAGATTATTCGCTATGTGAGTTTAAGCTTTTAATTTATTTTTTTTAATCTGCACTTTAAAGAATTCTACTTTATATTCACACCCACTTAACCCTTTTGTTCCCAATGGTTTCACACTGAATTTATCTATTTCCAAATTTGTTGTTTTTATGGTAACCACATACGTGAATAGGAAGAGTAGAGTGCATAGCGAAAATTTTAAAGTTAATTTTTAAATAACAGTGAAAAGTTCACGAGTCACTCTCACATTTAAAAATCTGTGAACATTTGATTGTTATTAATTTTTTTTTGCTAATAAAGTAAATATTTTTAACCTTACTGTAACATGATTGTACAAAATGGAAATTGAATGTTTTAAAGATTGCCCCAATATTATGATGCTTTTAATTAATTTAAATTTCAATAAAAAGGCTTGATGTCATATTTAAATAACTAGAAACACTAATTAAAAAAAATTATGGGTCTTGTCAAGGAACATCATATCGAGGGTATACTGTAATTGGTTTTGGTTGGTTTTCTTAAGGGTTCTTACTTTTTTGTTATAAAGCAAAGGCCATTTCTTGGTTAGTGTTTTTTCCAAAGGGCCTGTCCAACAGTTCGCATTTTTAATGTCGAGGTTTACCGGTTCCCAGAATGAATTTTTTTATAAGTCTGCTGTTGTAATAACGAAGTAAAAATAGTTGAACCTTTGTTTTGCAATATCCATTACATGTAGAATATCACAATACATATTGTCTCTCTGTCGTGCAGATACAAAACAATGCCAAACAGTCATAAAAAGAATTAAAACAATTTTTCTAAGTTATTAAACTAAAAACGTTAATAGGATTTTATTTTAGTCATTTTGTGGTTGAATTTATCAATTTTATAGTAATAAAAAAATTCCCGAAAACTACAAATACGAATGCTTTTACACTTGTTAGTTTTTTTTGTTTGTTTTTTTGCAATGAAATTTACGCTAAGTGTATTCTAATTCACAAACCCCGTAACTTCAAACCACGTATTCAGCAGCTGTAGCGAAAGCGCTGCTTGACGACGAAATTCAAGCTTGGAAATCATGTGACTCTTTAAACCAATCCCCCCCACCTATGATCTAAGCTCGGATATTCCGATCACTTCTTATTTTTAAACAATTCCACATGTGAATTGCTTGAATTTTGTCGCCAAGAAACTTTCGCTACGGCTGTTGAATCCGTGGTTTGTGAATGAAGTCGACGATATATCAAGCCAATCAACCCTCACTTGGGGGACGTTCTACAAATTGCAGTTTGGGTCTCAAAGAGTGATACTCAATTATTTTTTTTAAGCACTACACTGCAAATCCAGAGAATTAGATTTTGGTTTATTTTAGATAAAAACAAGTTTAAGATTGACTGTTTTAATTATATGTTAGTTATCGAAAAATGTTGAGTTTGGCGCTCATTTATATTTCATTTATTGTTATAATTAAATGTTCTGAATAGCACAGTTTTCTTCAGACTTGAAGATGTTTTCACGACCTTCGCATGAAACATGATCTCATTAAAATGATTAAACTTTCTATAAATATAAAATCTTAAAAGGAAAAGAAACACCTTGCCATGTAAAAATACAGGCGAGGTACAATGCTCCACTATTCGATAATAATAATAATGTTTGTTCCCCCAGTGAACGTCACTTAATGTCTTTTCATGCTTGTTTCATGTGAATGTTTTGATTGGTGACGGCATTTCAAATGCGTGACTAATATTCGTTTTCATCAGCATACTTTTATCTGTAGATGAGCGTTGTCAATGGATTGCCTTCAAGTGTGTTAAAATGGCAATTTTTAAACCATTTGCATGTGGTTTCAATGAGAGTATTGTAAATGTATTTGTTTTTCTGAGAGAATATGAAAATGTTGGGAATTTTAATTGTTTTTTTTTTTGCAAATTTCCAATAAAATGTTTGGTGTAGTATTTGTGTGTAGTTAATTCTGAGTTGTTTTCATGTTGGCTTGTATACAACGTCATCAGAGTTCACATTTACAAAGATTTATTAGCAATCGATCTGAATTTTATTCTACAATTAAAAAAATTATTTATTTTGGTTTGCACCTTTCTTTGGTCACCTTATCTCAAAAAGGATTAGAACGGGTTCAACATAAAGCTACACAAATGATTCAGGATACTTCAGGAATGAATTATGAAGAAATGCTTAGAACTCTAAACTCGAGGAGAGAAGGATTAGAGGGGATCTTATTCAGTTATTCAAATTTATCAAATTGGGTGATGTGGCGGGATTGGAATTTAATATTGCCAATGTGACTAGTGGTCGTGGATTCAAATTATACAAGTCACAGTTTAATCGGGATGTTAGAAAGCATTATTTTTTTAATAGGGTTATTGACAAATGGAATGGTTTGCCTGAGTATGTTGTTAATTCTTCAGGGGTGGGTGGTTTTAAAAAACAATTGGATCGGCATTGGGGAATCGTGACGATGATGGATTGACAGGACCAACCTTGCTGGGCCTAGAGCCTGTAGTTGGTCGACATTATTTGTATTTTATTAGTAGATTATTTGTAAAAAAATATATAAAGACACGTGAAAACAAAAACTCCTGATATATTCAAATTAACCCTTTGCACTTGAGTGGTGTGATTCTCAGTCGCCAAAATAATGACCTGTTCTTTTGTCGCCTGTTCTTCAAATTGAACGAGAACTGCATGTTCTTGAACATAAAAAACACTTCTTTCGTTAGCTTGTAATTGATCTCAACTCAATTAAATTATCCACATCACACAAGAACAGGGGGCCTTCGTGGCCTAGCGGTTAAAGGCGTCAGCTGGGAATACGAAGGTTCCTGGTTCGATGCCAGGCGGTGGACTTGACAAAGAAAAGTAGTGATCTTGTGATCGGAGGGTTGCCAGCTTCGCTACAAAAATACTAGAAAAGTCGTCCAGAACATCCGCAAATATTAACGGCGTGTATACGGGTTTGGTTTGATTTTTGTTAATTAACGTCGCACTGGAGCTGCACAGTGGGCTATTGACGACGGTTCGGAGTCTATCTCGAAGGAAAGACCCGGGAACACATTCCTTCATACCTGCACCTCGTTATTTTTAGAACCATGGTCAGATGACGAGGAAACAACTGAACTGGCACCCAACGACTTCAATAGACGTCGGGACTTTGGGCCCCGATCAGATTTATCGTGCACCAGTCCCGTATACCCGCCGTTAATTTTTGCGGATGTTCTGGACGACTTTTCTAGTATTTTGTAGCGAAGCTCGTAACCCTCCGATCACTACTTTTTACTTTTCTTTGTCAAGTCCATCACCTGGCATCGAACCGGGAACCTTCGTATTCCTAGCTAACGCCCTTAACCGCTCGGCCACGGAGGCCTCGGCGTGTACACGGGACTGGTGCACGATATATGTGATCGAGGTCCACAATCCCGACGTCTATTGAAGGCGTTGGGTGCCAGTGCAGGTGTTTCCTCGTCATCTGACCATGGTTCTAAAATAACGAGGTGCATGTATGAATGTGTGTGTGTTCCCGGGTCTTTCCTTCGAGATAGACCCCGAACGGTCGCCAATAGCCCACTGTGCCGCTCTAGTGCGACGTTAATTAACCAAACCACAAAAGTTTGACATCACTTGGGTATCCACATATTTTATTAACGCTTTGCACTCAAAAGTCGCCTTTAAGTAACCAAAATAATTTCGTTTTCTTTTTTTCCTTTTCTTTCCTTTTAAATGAAAAAGAACACCGAATTTAAAAAGTTATTCTCTCACAAACTTGAATAGAAATTATTTTTGTCAACTTGAAGCTCCAAGTATAGCTTTTATATGTTAGTAATCTAAAAATTTATACAGATTGATATGGTTTTCAACCCCTGTTTTTTTTTTTAACTTTTAATATTCCATAAATCATTAAATATAAGTTTGGTAAACGGAGATTAGTATTTAGCTTGACGCATAACGTTTTTATTATTATCCACACTACACAAGAACACTCTAGCACAGAAGTTCCCAAACTTCAGTTGCCCACGGACCACTAAAGAAAAAATTCGACAAAGCGCGGACCACCACTTTCCAATAACATTAAATACAATTTCCATATAAATAGTATTATAGAGATACAGAGTTTTACTCGTGTATTAAATAGTGCATTATTAAGGTAACATTTCAAATTATTGAAAATACCAGCTACTTTAAACAACCATGTGATATTTAAGCTTGCATTTTCTTCACTAACTTTTTTACATGTATTTATAGGCAAGCAGTACATTTAAAAAAAAAAAGACGTAGAGGGAGGAGAAAGTAATACACTTTTAAACACACGGTATATATGTATTACATTACGTTTGGTGCGAGTTTTTTTAGGCGATAAATTCATATTATGGCAACTCCACCTGACTTTGTAATTTTTGATTCTTGCGATGTCTTTCAATCTGGCAACCCTGACATCATCATGCTGCGTGTTCGTTTATGCGGTGCCCGGAACTATTTTTAGCGGCAATTTCGAATGGGAATCGTCAGCGGTAGAATACAACAAAGCGTTTTCAAATCGACAGTGTTTTACGGAACTACTTAAGCTAGGAAACGTGTCCAGTTGTAAGGTTAGTGTTTTGATGGATTACTTTTTGGGATTGCGGTATAACTGGATATCTTGTGTTTTGTTATTTAATCCTTCTGTATTAAGTGTGATTGAGAAGTTTAAGACTAAAATGGGAAGCAGTTTTGAAATGCAATTTTCGAATAAAAGAGCAACATATAATTGCGCTGCAACTTTTAATCAACTGATCGACAAATAATAACCTTTTTTAAAAAAGGGAAACCAACTTTCAGAAGAAAAAAAAAATGGGTTAAAAAGTAAATTTAATTTTACGAACAATTTGAAAATATTTAATATTAATTTTTTATTTATTACAAGTTCTTGAAATCGGCGCCAAAATTTTGCTATGACTTTTGTAAATTGCTATCAATTAAAAAAATTGTAATAAGTAAAAATTAATTTTAAAATTGATTTCAACTTGTACGTATAATAAATTATTTTTTAGTGTTTTTTTTCTTAATGTTGGTTTCCTTTTTAAAAAGCATTATTTTATTTTTCCCTTTTTATTCGCCAAGAAATTCAAGTCATTGCACACTTTTTTACACGCCCCACATCCGGTTTAATAAATGCCAGGTAAACAGGCACGTAGGTAAGGGGGTGGTTCAGGGGGTTCAAACCCCTCCCATTGAAAGTCAAGAAGAGAAAAATATTAAAAATCGATTTACTGTAAAAATACTTTAAAAAACTAGACAAATTTTACTTTAACGTATTATACTTCTTGTAAAGTTGATATTTTCCGGGGATCCTACCCCAGAAAACAGTTTTCAAAAATATGTTTTGAAGCAATTTTTACCTCAAACTAAGCGTCACATGAGATCATCGGGTTCATTTTCTAGCATTTGGATTTCGGCGACAAAAGGAAAAGATCGTCAAACGGGGCCGTAAACACAAGATGCTCCAAAACTATATATTATAATAAACAATGATTCTCAAAACTTAAATTTTTCTCTAAATTTATTTCATAATTAGGGAGTGGTATTTACTCATTTTAAAAATAGGTAATGACTGATATAACGATTTCATGAATAATAAATGTTGCTGTTACGATATTTATCTGTCAACGTATTTCTGTGTGCTTAAAAAGAATTGATAAGTTTAAAGAAGAATAAAAAGTGGGGGGGGGTGTTGATTTTGGGGGAGGATTCCCCTCAACTCTTGTTTAGGGGGGGGTGGGGGGGGGATAAGTTGCCTAAAGAAGAAATCCGTTGCTCAGGCACTGAACCCCTCCCATGAAAAATCTACACCTACGTGCCTGCAGGTAAACAAAACTATATTATATTAATGTATATTGTAAAACAATCCCTTTCAAAAATGAAAATATTTTGAAATAGGAGAACATGTATTAAAAAAAAGTCCGTCAAACTCGGATCACTACAATCCACACAAAATCGCCAAATTGTCGATTACTGCCAAAACTGTTATATGGGATATTTTGTGCAATTAAAAGTTGCACAGTGTACGAATACAGTTCGAGATTTTCAGTTGCATGCAACTAAGCAGTTTTTTTGCATGTCTGATAGCTTCCAGTGTGCGGCTAGCCTAATTTTTGATAAATCGCTACGATATCCAAAACAAAAACATCAAAGAAGGAACTCAAAGCATAATTGTCACAAAAAGAATATATATAATACTTAGCTAATTTTTAATATTTTTCGACATGTTTGGTTTTCACAAATGCTCTTCAAATCTCGTTTAGAGGCCTCCGTGGCCGAGCGGTTAAGGCGTTCAGCTACTAATCCGAGGATTTGTGGTTCGAACCCGTGCGTTGGACTTGACAAGGAAAAGTAAAAAAAGTAGTGATCTTGTGATCGGAGGGTTGCCAGCTTCGCTACAAAAATACTAGAAAAGTCGTCCAGAACATCCGCAAAAATGAACGGCGTGTATACGGGACTGGTGCACGATACATCTGATCGGGGTCCAAAGTCCCGACGTCTATTGGAGGCGTTGGGTGCCAGTTCAGGTGTTTCCTCGTCATCTGACCATGGTTCTAAAATAACGAGGTGATGAATGTGTGTGTGTATGTGTTCCCGGGTCTTTCCTTCGAGATAGACCACGAACCGTTGCCAATAGCCCACTTGGCAGCTCTAGTGCGACGTTAATTAACCAAACCAAATCTCGTTTATTAAAACATATTTTTGCTCGTCGAAAGTTTTCAAGTCTATGCAAAATGTAGTTGAAAGTCATCGCAAATCTGTCCTCCACCTTCGAACGTACAACTTCCTTCCGGAAGGACGTCATGCACTGCCGCCGGTAAGACTAGCCTCTACGGTCAGATGATCAGTAGTTCCCAACCTATAGATAACCACGGACCACCTTTTCGAAAAGTGGCGGACCCAGTGGTGGCGCCAGGAATTGCCCGGCGGGGGGGCTGACTTTCCCCGACGGGGGGGCTAGTATCCTCGACGTAAATTGTGCATATAAAATTATTTCATCCTAAAAAAAATTCGATGTGGCTTTTGTTGTAGCACTTTCAGAAAGATTCACGTCATTTTAACAAATATTATAAAAAATAAGAAAGAGTCGCCAACAAGAACATATCCAGTAAAATGAAATTAAACAAACTGTTTCGCCTGACGCAGTGTTTCCCATCCACGCTTCGCATCATTACCTTATTTTACACGCATTGGCGGCAAATTTCTTATAGAACAAGAAAAAATTTATGTAAATAGTTATATTTTTTTTACGAAATGGAGGTGTTAGAATGGATAATCATAAAGAGTAATATATATGGTGTTCAATCCTGATACCCCCAGTACTAGGTCATTTTAAAGGTGTTTCACGTCAAAAATCAAATATTAAACCAAATCGTAAATTGTTTAGTAAACGTTTGAGAGTAAATGCCTATAATATTTTATGTTATTTATATGCATTGGTGATGAATAGTAGTACTTTGTATAGGAATTATAAACACGGCTAGTATGTCAGGTCGAATTTTTAAAAATTATTCTGGTCCAAAATCAATAAGTATGAGTTTTATATGTTTTGATATTTTAGTACTATCCGAACTACTTACTGCATAAACCTAAACCATAGTAGAAAGAAGATAAGTTAATTTTTTTTAATTAACTTAGTTCGTATTATAGGAATAAAAAAAAAGAAGAAAGGCTATATTTTGAAGAGAATAATAATAAAAAAAGCTCACCATGCTGTAGTATCTTGAACGCTACCCCAAATGCATTCCGATGATCAGTACTTTCAGCTGGACAACTAAAGAGTATTTCTGGCTTTCATGGATTTTTTTTAATCGTTAATAACGTACATCTCGGAATAGAAAGTTTTCAGCAACACACTTTATTTTTCAATCGCCAGCCACTTCATATATTTGCGCCAGTTTTAGTTCCGAAATCCTAAGTAAAAGCTGGCTTGTTCCAATTGCAACTAATCTGACAATGTCTATCGTCTCGCTCTACGATTCACAGTGGATTCTTTGGTCAATGAAAAGGAATGGCAGCCATACAATGGAAACACGGAGTGAATGGTGCATATGTCCCCAGGATCAAAAGGCACAGACCCCCATGCAGTCGCAAAGTTTCAAGAACAAGCAGGCAATACTTTTTAGCTGTAAGGAAAGCGGCAATTTCCAGTTTTACGACTCACCACCTCCCATGGAGGTCCAGGGGAGTTAGGTTGCCCCCAGCATAAATTCTACATCGCCCCTTTTGTGTGAAAAAAAATTAGGTTCTTTCTTTCTTTTTTTTTTGCCGATATTTGAATGCAACGTGGTGTTCTCAGCTGTAGCTTTAAAATGTATCTTTGCTCAGGTCCTATGTTACAAGTATTTGACTGAAGTATTGGTAGTAAGCCTTCCTCTTTATAAAAATATAATAATGTTAATTATATTTCATAAATCAAAGGTCACTGCCACTAAATGTACTTAATTTAATAAATAACGAACGTCATATTCGATATAATATAGTTTTAAGAATAGCATTTTTAAACTTAAACAACAGCTGCGAATAGTACCCTGCCGTAATCTACAAAATTTTAAGAATTGTTTACTTTCGTTTTAATTATTCGAAAGTAAAAGTATGTTTTAAAGTCAAAATATTAATATTTATGCATTTTAAACTTGAATTTCTTTGACAATTTGACGCCGAACTAAGTGACCCTCTTTTGAAGTCTTCTGAGTATCCGTGAATTTCATTCTTAGATTATTTTAACTGTGATATTGTATATTAGAAAATGCCGTGTTAGCTTTTGATGAGTGAATTATTAGTGTGGAAAAGAAAAAATGCAACAGCAGTGGAGACGTTGAAATCGAAATACATCATAATCAACATATTTATATCAGGTTATCTTGTATTTACTGGGTATTACTTTTCAATTAGCTACATTAACGTATTATTTTAAGAATATTATATACTTATATTTCATAATAAACTTACTATAAACATTTAATTATGAAACTTATAATTATAAACTGACCATAGGCCGAAATCTCGACAAACCAAATTGAAAATATTAGTATTAATAAAAATGTCTTTGAAATTATTATTGATAACCGACTTAAAAGAAAGGATTTTAATAATATTATCTTAACGCGGTTTTAATAATATGATATTTTAAAATGAATTTAAATCAAATTACTAATTCGCAAAAAGTTATTTAAAAAAATAAACACTTATCATATTCATTCAAACTTTCCACTACGTTCTCCCTTTTTAATTCCAATTGTTTTCTTTGGCATTATATCAATGATATGTGTGGTCAAATATCGTGTGTTTCAATTATTTAATCTTAGTTTATGATTTAGTATAATATTAAAATTTTAATGTTAACGCTTTTGAAAATGAATTTAAGTGTGACAATTTTGGGCGGTTTTATTATTCAATATGCGTAAAATAATGTCATTAAAAATATTTCTAGTGTACGTGTAGTGGAACACTATATAAGAGTACTAAATCTTGTGTAAAAAAACTATAAAATGAACACTGAAATTTTAAGCTAAAAATTTAATATTTACATTTTGGCTTGTCGGGTTGATTGGTTGAATTGACGACGAACTGGAGATGCACAGTGGGATATTGGTAATCTATCTCGAAAGAAAGACCCAACAGCATTGCCTCGTATATTTGAACTATGGTCAGATGACGAGTTCAACACTTGAAAACTGACACCCGACGCATTCAATAGGGGTCCACAGTTTGGACCACGATAAAATTTAACGTGTACCAGCCTTATAAATAGGGGACACTTTTTGGTTGCGAAGGAACGAATTTTACAACTCTCTGATAACCGAATTGCTGCATGTCGCTTCCCAAACATGCATGTTCAGTATCAAACTCGCGCTCATCGGTTCGAACCTCTAAATATTCAGCCACGATAGGCCTTTGGTGTCGAGATTTCGGTGTGTCGGGATTTTATCTGTCGGAATTATGACCTAGATCCTTTTCATTAAAAAAATTAAATTTTATTCAATGTTTAAAAAATATTTGGTCTTAACAATTAAAATAATACTTTTCCCCCGACGAACTTCATAATTTTGCCCGACGGGGGGGCTTGCCATGCCCGACAGGGGGGCTACAGCCCCCCCCCCAGCACCCCCAGTGGCGCCACCTCTGGGCGGACCACCACCTTCTAACAACATTGCAAAAAATACTTGGGTACTAAATATAATACTCAATATATCTCGTTCATAGGAAACGTATTTATTTTGTATAAATAAATTTATTTCTAAAAAATACTACAGGTATTACCTCGTCATCTGACTTTGGTTCTAAAATACGTGTTATTATGTACTTGTGTATGTTGTCTGTCCCGAGGATTAAGCGTATATGGATCACAGAGAAAAAGCAACCTAAATCAGTCGAGCAACGATCTCTTCACTACCAATCAAATAAAAAGAAATGTGTTTGCAATAGTGTTTTTTCTTCGCTGTAAATGGTGAATAAAATATATATATATAAAAAAACTTTTTAAAGCACATGCTTTTATAAAATGTACTAAAATGCAAAAAATAACCATTCTATACTTCTTGAAAACTGACTTTTGTAACATTACCTTTTCCTCCACTTGCCCCTTGAATTCTTTTCTCTTCAACTACTTTGAAATATGTTGAATATACTTTTGTTGGAACTGACTAAAAATAAAAGCGTGGGGCGCTTATTATTGATATTATATTTAAGATTTATTAAGAATTATTTAACATTTCAAAATGATAAAAGAAGACATTAAGGTTTTAGATATCATGTGTGAGCGCCCCACGCTTTTATTTTTAGTCAGTTCCAACAAAAGTATATTCAACATATTTCAAAGTAGTTGAAGAGAAAAGAATTCAAGGGGCAAGTGGAGGAAAAGGTAATGTTACAAAAGTCAGTTTTCAAGAAGTATAGAATGGTTATTTTTTGCATTTTAGTACATTTTATAAAAGCATGTGCTTTAAAAAGTTTTTTTATATATATATATATTTTATTTTCTGCTTTTTAGTTATATAAACATGTATATTACCATTGCTTTGTATAATTAAACCTCTTTAAATTATTTCAAGGCTATAGCATATATTTATTCAAACATTAATTCCACTTACTAACATGCTACATAAATTATTTAACAGTTTACCTTTATTTGATCATAACATTAAATTACAAAAATAGAACGTAGTCATTTTTTTAAACGAGATATTTAATAACAATATTACTATTTTAATACCTTTTTAATTATTTTGATAGATCAGAAAGAGTTACCAAACTTGATAAATGAAGTAATAGAAATATATGCCAATCTTGATGGATGTATCAACCTTGACAAAAAAAGAGTTAAGGCTAGTTGGCTTGATTAGGGTGGTAATTTCTCATTCTCTCCATTTCTATTACTGCCTCAGTGTTACAAGGTTTCTTTCCTGTTAACTTTAGGTTGTCTATTTCTTCAATTTGCAAGCCGTCTAATGATCTTACACGACTCAAAGCAACATATGCCTGTCCATCAGCAAAGAGTGCAGGTTCTAGATTAACTACCGCATAGTCTACAGTACTACCCTGCATTTTGTGCACTGTTGAGGCCCAGCTCAAAATCAACGGTAACATTCTCCTTTCAGCCGTACCATAGGAGTATTTGGCAGGGAACTGAATAGATATCGGTTCAATTTTATGTATTCCGTCTCTACCGAAATTCACACGGACTGTTGGCAAGTCAGTTTCATACATTTGTGTACGACGAAAGTGCGGCCATGTTATTTCGGTAATGAAACCAATATTACCATTGACCAATCCTTTGGATACATTTATATTGGATCGCAGCTTTACCTTAGCTGCTACGAATATGTCCAGTTCTTTTGGAAGCCCGCCAGTTTTGTTGACATCATTAGGGATGACATTATCCATGCTTTTGAGATTGCGAATTGCATCAGTGATTTCTATGGTTTGGACGGTTTCATAGCTAATGTTTGGAGGAATGAGCAGGAACACTTGTCATTCGAGTTACCAAAAACGCCCTCCAATCATGTCCGGGGAAGCCCAAGGCTTGCCGCGCATCTTTTTAGCGAGCGAAACGCGGGAGCACTTAAAAGTGCCATCGAAATGCCCCAAACAACTGTCCGAAGGATCGCCTGTAAGCACCGTGATCGACTTCCCAGATCAACGTTATGTCCGCCATTTTGCGTCAACTGTCCATGGTTCAAAAATACGAGGCATTCGTTCCCGATATTGATTTCCTTCGAGATAGGCACCGAACCGTCGCCAATAGCCCACTGTGCAGCTCTAGTGAGACGTTAATTAACTAAACCAAACCGCCATTTTGATTTGGCGCCAAGAAAAAAACGTCATTTTTATCTTGGCGCCAATTTTTGGACTTGGCGACAAGGGGCACAGTACACTAGGAATTTACTATAATTTTTTTAAACATATTAAAAACTTATTGTCGTTTTCTCAACGAATAAAATTATTTCATCTATATATATCATAAAAATTAAACTAATGCAATAAACATCGCTATATGCAAATTAAATGAATAGGTAACTCACTTGTTTGTTGTTACACAAATTAATTTGTTTCCTATAAATTCTTCTACTTTTAACTCCTCCGAAGTTATAACCTATCAGAGTTTAGTAATGTGCTTTACAAAACCAAAATTGTTTAATAGCGGACAGTTCTGTCAATAATAAAATTGAAGAAGAAACTATTACCATAAACATCTATCATTTGGTTTAAAAATATTCAAAATGGCGACGGAAAGCTTTTCTGTTGAAGCAAAACCAGATCATTGCGCATAATTTTTCGCGCATTCATCTGACGTCATTTTTGTACATGATGGGTTCGAGTCTGGCTTTCGCCAGATTTGTCGATTTTAAAGAAAATTCATTATTAATTAGAATTAATTAGTAATTAACAATTTTATGGCTAATTATTGTATTGTCACCGGGATTACGTATGTATGCCAAGTTTCAAATTTTTATGACAATTAGAAGTGGGTTTAAATTGAGTTACAAGATTTGAGGACACATCACACCAGACAGTGTGAGTTAAATAAAAGCATGTAAAAAAATGAGAAACGCACTACTTTTTATATAATTAAAAAATTTATTTTTCAGTAAAAGACTAGAGTTTATTTAACGTGTAACATCAGTATTTAAATTGACCAGTAGTAAAAGTATATATCACAAATACTCTTTGTTATAAAGTAAAATATTCAAAAATAAACAATAATGCTGTAAAAACAAATACATTTTCAAATTCTGATTTACAAATCGTACAGTAAATAAGAACAGCTTTTAAAAAACATAGATAAGTTGTTTTGACTAGTGAGTGTGATAAAATTCACAAATTATGATTTTTATTTTACGATTTATAAAAGTGAATTGAAACATATTTTATGTTTAAAACGTACATTATTTATAATATTTCAAAAATACGAAATTTCTTAATAACTTTGTATTTGATGCATGTGTATAAAATACAAAGTTTTGAAAGGCACACTTTTAAATGGAATATTATTTTTTATTCTGTACAAGGAGGACCCACATCACAATTGACAGTTTTGAGAAAAATAGCTTCAAAGTTTGAGGCTTGTTGCACTGTTACTGAAATCAGAGAATCGTTTGGTTCGAAGGGTTAGAGAAACCGGACGGTATTGGTTTTTATTTCATTTAGAAGTATAAAATTGATATATTCAAAAGTATTTTTAATTGGATAAAACTAACATTGGTCCTTCGTGTTTCCAAGCCCCCAGATATACCCGACAGATTTAAAATGTTTGTTTTCCATTTAATATATTTTTATAAAAAATATTGCAATACTGTTTTAAATTATACATTCATGTATTCTAAAATGTTTCCTTAACCGTTATCTAAAAATAGTTGATTTTTTTATATAAAATTTCTCTTTTAAAAAATATTTCATACATTTCAAGAATTAAGTCATCTTTTTTAAAAATAAATTCACGATCAAAAGTGAATGTTAATGTGTTATTCAATGTAAAACTTAACGCTTAGAGGAAAACATTATTAACGAAAATTCCATCGATTTATATACATTGATATGCATTGCAATTCAAATTTATCGGCACCGCAATTTGTAAGACAATATTAAATAATAAATTAAATATAAATTATTGATATAAATGAAATTGTATTGTTAAAAGCCAAAGTGTGATGAAATGAAAGAATAAATGAGTAGCCCTAATGCAAAAGCAGTTATATCCAATATTCAAAAAATGAGATTTTGGTATCAAAAGGTACTTTTTTTATAACTTTGAAACTTCAATTTTAAAATATATTAACGAAGCAAAATCCATTAATTAATAATAAAAATTCAAAAGAAAAGTCACATAGAAGTAAAAGTGTCTACATCCACGCTAATCAATATTTATACAGATGCAAACGGGAAAAGTAACAGCCTCAATGAGCGTGATTTCTGATTGGTTGAAATGTGGATATAGCTGCTTTTGCTTCTTGACTAAAAAATGCCTTATCCAGTTGCAAAAGCAGTTAAATCCTTATTTCAGTTTTAAAAGTTATATGAAAACTTAAATTTGGATTATTAATTATTCAATAACCTGAAAATTTGCATATTTTAATGAAATTTTTTTGAATTTTGTTTCAACAAAAAACATTATTATTGTATTAACAATAGTGAAATGTCGACCGTTTCTTTGCGATTTACTCCGAAAAGCTTTCTACGTGCTCACAGCTGCTTTTGCATCTGGGCTACTCAAATCCTTCACTTGCTGTTTACAGTTTTCCACGGTATCCAAAAAGCGCCAAGTCTTTCGCAGCAATAACATCTATATACACTTAAATTCTTCAGTAGTATGTACAACACAGAGGAAAAACATATGTACACGTCGCTTTACAGTCAGTACGCGAGCTCAGCGCCCCACGGCCTGTAGGGTCTGCCCGTCGCCCCAGGGTGCTGGTTGAACGCCCCTGTGCCCCCGTATCCACCGCTGGCGAATCCGTGGTACTGGGGATTCGAACCGTGCATCTGCGGCAGAGAAGGGACCGGGGCGGAGGGGGGACTCTGTTGCACCAGCGCCATGCTGGAGTGGGGGGGCAGAGTGGATGGCGCGTTAGAAGGATTCGCCCTGGTGTACTGTCCGAAGGCGTTGTCCGCGGACTGGTGGTGTCCCAGCCTGGGAGGGGGCTCTGAGCAGTTGTAGGAGGGTGGTCCCTGGAGGTCCTGCGACGATGGTCCCATGGAGGCGGAGGTGCCCGGGTACTGGGGGGCGCCGAAGTTGGACGGCGGGTTGGTGGTCCAGGGATGGTGCTGGGGGACCACCGAGGTGGTGGTCTTGAGGGAGAGTTCTCTCTGGGCGGAGTAGCACTGCAGGTGGCTCATGAGTCTGAGGCGGAGGGGGTCTTGGAGGTCGAGGCCCTCGATGGCCACCAGGTAGCGTGCCACCTCCGAGGCGCACTCGCGGAACCCGATGCTGTGGTAGTCAGTGGCGAACTTGTGGGGGTCGAACGAGAGAGCGTCGAAACCTGGAGGGAGAGGAAAATAAACGATCTTTTAATTTAGAATAAATACAAATCGAGTGCCTGTTCCACGTAAGTACACGGTTGAAGTAAAATTTCTTTCGTCTCCATTAACCATGCGAATTTAAATAAGCAATCACTTCAAAAATACAGTCGGGACTCGATTTCAGTCCAATAACAGCTGTTATCACATATCGCGGTTTCAATGGAAGAAAGTCTGGATCACGTGACCTGCGTGGTCCAATCAATGGCTTTCTCCCCTGTTTTTTTTCCGGAGAACACAAGCACAAAGTTAAATACTTTAGAGGTCAATAATTCCGTAACTAATTGTCGAAATCAAATGAGATTTAAATGAGATTAATGCTATTGTCGTGGTCTTTGGGATGGCACAGGTGTTATTGCATATTGTGGAAAATTTACCAATAATACTAACGTTTCATTTTCGATTTCAAATGCACTAGTAAAGAAGTTTCACTTCAAAAATCGGGCGTGGATGTGTCGGAGCACGGTCATAAAGTATTTACATGAAATGCAATTTCAGCAGATTATATACGTATATGTAAAGATTTCCTATCGAAAAAAGTAAATGTTATGTCAATTGTGTTATATTTGCCACGGAAATATAACATCGGAAACAAGCACCTTAAAAGTGTAACATAATATTTCTACTCTTGTACTCCATTTTACTGATTTAAAATTCCACAGATTTTATATTCAACAAATTGCAGAAATAAGAATAGATCGCGAAAGCCTCGTCAATAGCAGGAAGATATACAAGCTGTTATGTCTGATTCCGTGGGTCTTCTGTCATTGTGTTTGACATTTACTAAGTGCAAATTATATACAAGTACATTAATATCATCAATTATCAGAAAATTTAAATGAATATCAGCACTTTATAGTTTCAATCCATATAAATTGTAAATACAAAATTTACTCTTAAAAGTGAAATAATAAACAGAAATTTGAACATACCTTTCGCGTGTAACATTTTTAAATGATCCACCGTCAGTTGAAGTATTTCCGCCTTTTCCAATTTTGCAGAACCCTGAAATGTAAAAGTATTTTTAGTTACATAAATTTAAAATACTATTTTGCTTTCGATTTCCTCCAAACATTGGTTTTATAGTACTAAAAAAGTCCGTAAAAGAAGTATACAGCTAGACAACCTTTAGAGCGATGGTGGTGCAAACTTGGTAGCCAAAGAAGGAGCAAACTGCTATTTTTGTTTTAATTTAGTGCTGTTAAATGTTTTTCGAAAACAGTTCCATCTATAGACTATAATAAAAACTGCTATACATTTTTAGGATATAAATCAGTAAACATCAGTTAGTGTCTAGGAAATTAAAAGTTACGAAGTAACATTATAGTATTAAAACTACTCAGTTTCAATTTCTACAATTCTTTCGTATTTAATGTATCATCTCAATATATATATATATATATATATATATATATATATATATATATATATATATATATATATTATATATATATATTTAGTTTTAAAAAAGTTTTTCATTCAAGTGCTTTAAAATTGTTTAGTTTTTTTAAATAGTATTTGGTGTAAATGCCCGTAATGAATGAATATTATTGTTTGTTGCTTCAACGATACATAATTTACAAAATATCGAGTAGTAATGAAAGTTCACAGTAAACTCCGTGAATCTTTAATAAATGTGCCTCACCTGTTTTTCAAAAGCTGCTGGAACCAGTCTTCTGAGTTCAGAGAGGGAACTGTTGATGCGATCTCTTCGACGTTTTTCAATAATCTGGAAATAAAGATTCCTTTATTAATTAGATGGTCAAGAAGAATATATTAATTGAACAAACTTCGTGATTGCATAAAAAGAAATAAAAAATGTGAGTATCTGCATATAAATTCGACTAATTTTTTAAAAAGAAATCATTTTTGATCAAACATGATAACGTAAGGTTTATTTTTCTATGTAAAAACCTTAATTTAAATTTCACATGTTGTTTATCTGATGTGCTTTAAAATACGTATAATTCATAATGCTGCATATTAATATGCTAAGCAAAATTATTATAATAACTCCTATGTAATATCTCAAACTCCTAGCTCAACAATTTTCGTTAATTAGAACTATGATTATAGTAACTTAAAGAAAGAACAGTATTTGTGTATACCACATTAAATCATTTAAAAATCAGAAGATTTCAAAATGTAAAATACATAGGTATAGTTTTGTGAATGTGTCTTTTCGGAACTGAAGTCAGTCATAAATATCTTTTAATAACGATCAAACGAGATGCAGTATTTCAACCTACCCCTCGTCTTCTTTTCCTGTTGTGCATCTGGCAACTGTCATTACTCTGGGTGGGAGTGCTGCAAATAAAAAAAAATTTTAGTTTTAAAACTATAAAAAAATCAATTTAAAATCAATCATTTAATGAACTAAGCTTCATTTTTGCAATAATTTACGACTGTCATCCCAAATCCACGATTGCATGAGTAGTAGTCTTTTGCCATTATGATTTATTTGAAATGCGACGACTAAAATTCCTACCACAGCTCTCAATATCTGTGGTTTGGGAACAAGAAGTACCCGTGTCGTAATTGGCTGTTTTAATAAAAATTGCTTCAATGTTGGAAACGCAGCCTTGTTGCAGTGTTACGGAAATTGCGAGATTTGAGGAGTTAGAGAAGCCTGACGAAATTACTATTTATTTTATTTAGAAGTTTAAAATTGATATATTCAAAATACTTAAATTTTTTTTATATAAAATTGACATTGGTCCTTCTTGTTACAAGCCAAAGATATTAACAATAGATACTGTAAACAAAAGTTTTGAATGAACCAAATTTATAATTTTACGCAAAACTGTATCATCTACCATTTTGTGAAAGTCATAACGTAACACTCATTTTCAAATAATATTTTTCTAAAGTAGTTTACAACCGTGTTCGGCTCATAAATTACGTTTCTAATTGGTGGCAATTGTAAGCATTGTAGTAAAGCAAGAACTGTAAAAATAGTGTCAAAATTCCAGTTTCAATTCCAATAAAAATTCCAATGTGTATGGAAATTAATGTAAACCTCCCTTGCCACTTTAAGGGCGCATTGGCATCCCTAATCGCCGACGCTTCTTCACCTGAATATGACCGGCGCATGACACACTCAAATATTCGTGTATTAAAGACAGAGTCGTATTTATTTTCTCAGTTTAACAAAATTAGGAAATAAAAATATAAACCATTGTTTTTTTAATCCAAGAGTGTTTAGTACTTTTTTTTATCCAGTGTAAAAATAAATATGAATCTGACTAAACAAATATGAATCTGATTATACAAATAGGAATCCGACTATACAAATCTAAACAAATCATAATCCGACTAAACAAATCATAATCCGACTAAATAAATCTGAATCTGGCTAAATATTTAATAACCCACGGTTAATGACATAGAAAAGGACTCGCATGTATGAACGTTAGCCCGCGATTCGGTTTCTGTAAAACTACTTTCCCTACTAGAAGCCACTTGCTGCCGGGAAGAAACCTCCGCGCCGGTCAAAACGTCGAGGCGAAAAAAGGAGAGTGCTACTACTCTATTAACTCTGCAAGTGAAATATGAAAATACTCTGAAATATATGACAATCACGTTTATACTGATTGAAAAAGGAATCTGTTGATTGATTAAAACTTTTTTTTAATAGATATTTTATTGAACGGAATATTTTTTTTTACAAGGAATCGTATATAATAACATAAAAAGTGTCACTGGATCATATTATTGTAATAGTTTTTGTCATATGTTTTATAATACAATTTAAAAAGATTACTTAGGCAATTTTACGTTACAAAAGAAATTTGTAATGAATATTCTTAAATGGAAATTATCGAAATAATAAATTCGTAAAATTAAAATAATTACTTACAAAATAATATCAACACATTTTTTAAAAAAATCACTTGGGTTTAAATAAGTTCACTGTAAGTGATTTTGAATAATAAAATCCAGAACAATTATTTAAATAAATTTATTTGACTTTATAACCGAACAAAAGTTTTATTTAAAGCTTTAAAATAAAAGTTGGATTTTTTTTGTAATAAAAGTTATAGGCGACTCAGAGACTCAAAACATACCTCATAATAATTGTTTGGTACACAAAGTGAACGTTCTATAAACATATTCAACAAAAATTATTTTCAACTAAGAGAGAATTTTCAAAATATTCTTTGTATAAATTATTTGCCCCATAACACTTCTTGAAAAAATTATTATCAAAAATAATAAGCAATTTACAAAATGTTTTAATGAAAACTAGTGGCATCTAATAAAGCATTTTGAAAACATGATTTACTTCCATGTGAATTTCCTCAAAGCACATTTAAAAATAATTCGAATAACAACTTACAAAACGTTTCAAATAAAAACTAGCGCCAAATTTTCTTTAAAAAAATCTGCAATGAAATATTTGTAACCAAGAGAATAGTTAATTAAAAAATTTGAATAAATCATTATAAAACAATTCATCTATCTCTCAACGCCGATAATCCACACCACAAACAACGTGAGCGTACTCACCCTTTGGAGTCATCCCCGAAGACATCGTCGCAGTCTGAGTCCATGTCGCTGATGTTCCTCTTCATATTCCACTTTTTTGTTGTCCGGCACACGGGGCACACGAGCTCGAACCGACTGATCACGGGGCACACGCGACCTGCAACTTCCGTCCGCTTTGTGCGCGACACTGAGAGGACGAGCGCTCGGAACGTGGACTTCAATGGGAGGGTTGCCGGGGTGGAGCGTGTCGCGGGTTGGCGACTTCGGGCTCCCGTTTCGCGCCAGATGCAGGTGGGGAAAGTGAAGAATTGATTTTTTTTATGAAGGATGGTTGGTTGTGTAGGGTTTAATGGCACAAGGACCAAATATGGCCAAGCTGCACCAAACACTAGGTAATTAAAAGACATTTTCTTTAACCAACATCTTTAAAAATAAATAAAAACGACAAGTATAAAATACAAGGTAAAATTTTAATACGAATAATGATGGATGTTTAAAATATACTGACAATACTAGAATTTGTTATTAGTGTTTTAACGATTTTAAAATAGATAAGTACAAGATTAAAATAACTCATTTGCTTTTAAGTAAAATATCATTTAAATACCTTTGTTGAATAAGTAACACGATTTTTATAAAAGTTATATAAAAAAGTGAAAATACACAGGAATTTAATCTTTAGGATTTGATACCTTCATTTGGAGAGGATGGCTTCTCAACATCCATCTCCAAAGAATCGTTGGCATCGGTACAGTAAAACGTCATCGTCTTCTTTTGTTGCGATTCGTTGACAAGCATGTTTCATATTAGTAATAAATTCTACACCCATGTGTGCCAAAACTTCCGACGAAACTTTATGAAGGATTCGCATGTTGAAGGGATGTATGTCGAGAGAAGGTTGCTGAGAAAAAAAGTAACTCGTTTCAACATGCTCAAGAAATCACTTTTTTTTTTTTCACTTTTAAAAATGATATTTAAGATTTAATTATAAAAATAATATTTAAGATTTAATTATAAAAAATATTTACGATTTAATTATAAAAAATAATATTTAAGATTTAATTATAAAAAATTATATTTAAGATTTAATTATTAAAAATAATATTTAAGATTTAATTATAAAAAATAATATTTAAGATTTAATTATAAAAAATAATATTCAAGATATATTAATAATAATAATTTAAGTTTTTTGGTTTTGTATTCATGTATATTATTTTTTCAGAATAGATTTTCATATGAAAATTATGCATCGACATAAAAAAAAAATATCAAAATTAATTCTTTCAACTGACTTTAAATATAGAAATGTTATACATACGCCGAAATGGCGATCTCGCACCCTCAGCGGTAACCCTTCCACCTGTGAGAAAGTTCCTCGATCGGATGCGAGTCGCGTGCGCTGATTGGCCGGCCCCGCGCTCCCATGTGCAGGGGGGCGGGCGTGGGATCCGCTCGCCAGAGAAATTCCCCTCCTTTTGTGATTGTTGTGTTCTTTTTATTTGACGTAATCTGTTTTCACATAATTTCACCGTTTTTCTCACGGTGAAACACGCGCGCGCGGGAAAAAGGTGGCTCAATCTCTGCGATAGGGCACGTCAGGGGGCTCCCACTTTTCGAAAGCGGCGAGGGGACCACTTTGTTGTCGAGTATTTTCAGTGGACCAGCATGGTTTGCGTCTCTCTTGGTGTGGGTGTGTTTTATTTAAAGGTGTGGAGGAAAGTTTAGTTGTTGAAAGATTGTGTTTTTGATTAGAGTTGGGGAACATGTCCTCGCGCTTGACGTTCATAGACGCCGCGTTGACACCCGAGGCACTAGATTGGTTGTTTTCCTGTCGAGACACTGGAATAAACTAATCTAGGGTCTTGGACGTTAAGCGCAGGGTCTACAGACGAAAGCCCAGGTCAATTTTAACAATTTTAGAAATTTTTAATGATAAAAGGCCAAATATAGACAATTATCCAACTAGTATAATCATTTCGTTTCAAGTAGCAGCTTGTGTCACATGCAGGGCCCGATTAAGATATTGAAACAAGGGAAGCCCGCTTTTAAGTGGGGGCCCCATTGCTCTCAAATAGATTCTAGAACGTCAATTGAACTGTTATATGCACTAAAATTCTTGCCCCTGAATGACATTAAAACGAAACATTATAATATTACAAAATATATTAATAAGTATTGAGTATTCTGTATGGTTTTTTTTCAAGATCAAGATGCGCACAGGCTACTGCGCACCGATCGAAGCGCAGTAGTCGAATTTCATCTCACAGTTTTGTTGCAAAACCAGATAGATCCCATAGCTTGATTTCAAAACCAGATAAATCTAAAAGATTTTTTTCCTCTCGTAAAGTAATACTTATACAGAACTAAAATTAGGATAAGATTTGTGTCTATCTAATATTAATTTGTGAAAAAAAAAAGACAAAATTCTTCCAAATAATACAATTAATTATTTTTTTTGTTTCTTTTGAAAAATCTGTCAAAAGTTAATTGGTTTGGTTTGATTAATTAACGTCGCACTAGAGCTGCACAGTGGGCTATTGGCGACGGTTCGGGGCCTATCTCGAAGGAAAGACTTGGGAACGATGCCTCGTATTTTTGAACCATGGTCAGATGACGAGGACAACACCTGAGCTGGCACCCAACGCCTTCAATAGACGTCGGGACTTTGGACCCCGATCAGATGTATCGTGCACCAGTCCCGTATACACGCCGTTCATTTTTTGTGGATGTTCTGGACGACATTCTAGTATTTTGGTAGCGAAGTTGGCAACCCTCCGATCGCAATATCACTACTTTTTACTATTCTTTAGTCTAGTCCATCGCAAGGTTTTGAACCGGGGATCCTTGGATTCCCAGCTGACGCCTAATCCACTCGGCCACAGAGGCCTCACAAATTTAATTAAAAATACCGCAAAAATAAAAAATAAAAAAATTGTCAAAGAGAAAAATCGATGTCCAAATAATTGTTATTTTTATTTTATTTGTGTTTATTGTTATTTGTATTTTTTTTTGTATTTTTATTGTATTTAAAGTTTTATTTTTATTTATTTGTATAACAAGTATAAATACGAAGCATTCCCTCTTTTGGAAATAAATAACAGGAAAAATTAACTCGCTTCACTGCTTGCGGCGCAACAGGTGAGAGGCCACCAGCGCAAAACAACTGTTGCCACGCTCCTCCAGCCATCGGGACTTCTCGTGTGAAATGTGTGTGGGGGGGGGGGGGGCGATGTTCATTGCTTTTGTCAGCAGATGGACTGGTTGGTTAAATGAATGTCGCACTGGAGCTGGATGTTAAGCTACGGTCGTTGGACAGGGATCTCTCCCGGCAGTGCTGGCGCCAGGAATTGCACGACTGGGGACAGGAACGTAGGTAAGGAGGTGGTTCAGGGGGTTCAACCCCCCCCCCCCCCCCCCCATTGAAAGTCAAGAAAAAAAATTAAAAATCGAAGAAATGTAAAAATCATAAAATACTTTAAAAAACTAGAAAAATTTCAATTTCTAGTATAATACTTCTTGTTGGAGTTGCACGAGGAAAAATCTGATATTTTCCGGGGGGTCCTATCCCGGAAAATGGCTTTTCAAAAACACGTTGCGAGGTTATTTTTATCTCAAAATAAGCGTAACAGGACGTCATCGTGTTTCATTATATAACATTAGATTTTCGGCTACGAAGGGAAAAGATTTTAAAACGGGATCCATATATTATTTTAAACAAGGAATCTGAAAATTTAAATTTGCTCTCTAAATTTATTTCATAATTTGGGTGTGATATGTGCTAATTTTAAAAATAGTTAATAACTGATATTGGTAACGATTTCATAAAAAATAATTATGCTTACTTATTACTTATATGCCAACGTATTCCTGTTTACTTGAATAAAAATTAATAAGTTTTTTTAAAAAAGGGGGGGTGGAGTAATTTTTTTTTTTTTTTTTTTTTGGCGGGGGGACATAAGTTACTCAGTTACTGAACTACCCCCATGAAAAATTTATACCTACGTGCCTGACTGGGGAGCCCCGGCAGGAGGGCTCGTTGCCCGACGAAGTAAAAGAAATATTTAATTTTTGACGCGAAACTTTTTCATTTCAGTCAGTGTCAGGGCCCGATTTAGACATTGAAGCAAGGGAAGCTCGCTTTAAATGAGGGCCCCATTGCTCTTAAATAGACCCTGGATCATTAAATCAAGCCTTTACAAGCACTAAAATCCTTGGCTTGAAACATATTTTAAATAACATATAATAATAAGTAATGAGTATTCCTAATATTTTGTTTGCGCTGTTTTTTTTTTTTAATATTCGAACAAATTTAACACAAGTAGGAATTTTTGTTTACTAAAGTTTGTAATGCAATTTTTTAAAAGTACATTTAGTATCAAACTATGTTAGGGGATTACTAATATTTATATAAAATGTGTGATTTGGGGCCCCTAAAAAATGTAAAGTGTAAGCCTGTGCTTCAAGGGCCCATTCGGTAATCTGGCCCTGGACAGTGTGTTTGTCAGTCACTTGCTAAACCGCGGGTAGCGAAAACATGTCACACTCATCTGATTGATATCTTTGCAACCCTCGCGCCTCACTTTGGTATCGTTGTGTAGAAGGATAAAAGAAGCCTTTCATGACTCGATCACGCATGGGGCCACGCATGACGCAATCGAAGCTACGCTCGTGACGTAGCTCGGCAGTATGTTTGTCGATCCTATTGGGAGTAGTCGCATTAGAGAGAGCTTACTCTGCCATAGCAAGTTTAATACGGCGAATTCAAAGTGGTGCTCATCAAGAGTTATGGGGTTTACAAGTGTGTCATTTGTTGCAGAAATTTAACAGTTGCTCAACAATGGCGCCTCCGAGTTTGACACTTAGTGTTCAAAAATCTTGTAAACAGACTCGGGGACAGGCTGCAAGACATAGGCATGTCAATCTTCGTCCTCCCCCATTGACCACTGTGTCCGTTTCCATAAGCAGACCACCACTAACTGTAACATGAGTAAGCATGTCAGCTTGTAATACGTGAATAAATGTAAATTGTGTATTTGGTTAGGCCATTTCTCCACCCTGCTGCTGCCCACTGCAGCACACACAAGACATTTCACATACCACACTGCGGCTCTCCGATACAGCATATCTGAATTTTTACTTTCGAATTTTGAGCAAGGCCGTTCTTACCTTTAGAGGTGTACGACGCGTGCTACCGCAGCCGGCCCCGCGCTCATCAGTAAAAATGCGCAAAATGGAAAAGTTACAGATAAAATTAATTTCTTATGTTTTTACTTTTGACGTGAAACATCTGTGAAACAGCCACATAAGGTACATGTCTATTAAAGTGGTTTGTTGTTTATTCTACTTTCTAATTATGATTAAATTATTACTGAAAAAGTTAAATAGTTAAATAAAATAAAGCTAAATTAAATCTTTTTTTCTGCTAGAAAACGATACCAGTAAATTTGTCACATTTTGAATGTAAAATCCTCATTCCTAAAATGCGTTCATTCCGATTTCCGATTCCTTTGTATAATACTGAAGTTATATGTAGTATTTATTTTAAATTTGAAGCAGTAGATAATAGTTCAAAATTTTGTTTGTGCGGTTTTTATAATGAATGTAACATTGTAGAAAAATTGCGCAAGGTCCATAATTCAATGTGGAATAATTCTCGATATTAAATTGTATTTGTTAGTAATAATTTCATATTGATCTGTTTCTCGGATTAGGTAAGTAAGCTTAGCTCAAGCAGAGGGGGATTGAAAATAAGTAATGGAAATTTACAATAAAACTACGGAAAAAGAGTTTAAATTCTATCATTAACCAAATTTAAAACTATTTTTAAATATAAATTTTAAATTTAATATAAATGTTTTTTTTTTGTTTACTATTTTACTTTAAATAAGTATTCTTCTTTATTAAAATATTTGTTCGAAATAACCTAGCACTTGCCTAATTCAATATTAAATTATTTACGATATTAAATTGTATTAAATAATAATTCCTGCATATTGAATTGTTTCTCGGATGGATTGCATAAGTATGCTTAGTTTCAAGCAGATATCTAGGTGAGTGACGAGATTTTACCATAGAACAACGAAAAAAGAATTTAATGATTTTCAAATAAAACGTGTATAGTAATCTAAGCTTTTGAAAGAAAAAGTTTTCACATACACACACACAGGGAAATTAATTTCACAGAACTTAAAACCATTTTTAAAAATAAATTTGACATTTTCTGTAAATGTGTTTTTAATTATTTTTCTCATGTTACTTCAAATAAGTATTTTCTTATCAAAGAATATTTTCAAGGCCCATACTACTATCGACCTACACAAAATTTATATTCTGTAAGCTTTTCTTAGGAACAAAATTCAGGTCTTTATTAGCAAAATTCAAACGTCAACTCTGAATTTTGTGGTGGTGTAGTACTGGCCGTCCTTCCAAAAGAAAGGAAACCACTATACGAACCGTAAAAGTGAGACCTACCGGCAGCGTCCTTCCAGAAGGACGTTATATGTTCTATTATTAATTAAAACCGTGCGAAGAACGAACATTAGTGCTGGTTATTTTTTAATATTTCAAAGTGGTTAGTAAATGAACATTTTGTGGCAACTCTCTGTTAGTACTAAACGCGACAGATTTTCTACTTCACCGCACAGCGCAGCGGGGAACAGTTGAACAATCGGAATGAACAGCTCCCTTCTGCGCGTAATACTCCCATTCCTCCCAAAAAAAACTGTTCATTCCTCCCACCACTCGAGACACCGTTCCTTGAATTGAAACAAGATAAATGCATTCGGGTGACTGAAGAGCTTCGAGAGCGGTGCACGCGCTAAGAGAATTCAACTCTCTTTCTCTAAATTCTATTGTGATTTTGGACCCAGGGCACTGCAAATGGGTGCTTCTGGAGTCAGGGTGGGCCCCGCAAACTCTCTGCTGCGAGTATAGAAATGGTTTTTGCCCTGGAGGAAGTTTAAGTAGCCTATTGTGGGGGGATACTTTCCATTTTGCGAGTGATGTGCTGGAGTTGATATTCAAAAGAAAATGTTGGTTTTAAAAACCGTGATGTTGAAACTGAAATTAGTGGTTGAATGTTGGTCGAGTTTAGAAAAGATATTATTTTTAGTCAGTGACGGATGCAATGGGGGAAGGGATTGGGGAGGGGGGGGGGGGGGTCCTAGAGGGCTTTGAGTGCCGCTCATAAAACTACTTCATAATTATTACTACGAAATATTATAAAAACCAAAGTTAAGGTATATATATATATATATATATATATATATATATATTAAAAATTGAGAATTGAGTGGCCCGCGACCCATTGTCATGATGGCTACCGACTAAGCTACAACGGCAAGTTTTAGATCTTGGAAGTACGTTTTTTAAAATGTTCTTTATTCAATATTTTTAAAATTGTTAATATCATTTTATTTTATTATTGTAGATTAACTATTCATTATCAAGTTTCTAATACAATAAATAGAACTACTCACTTAGACAATATTACAATATTGATTTATAATTACTAATTGATTCATAATTACTTATTGATTCATAATTACTTATTGATTCATAATTACTTATTGATTCATAATTACTAATTGAATAATAACTACTAATTGATTAATAATTTATAAAACCGAATTATTATATCAATTGAAATATTACTTGTTAATATAATTAGTATCCTAAAAATATTTTTTTTATATTGTAGTAATATTTAGGAATAGTTTTCGAGCACAGTACTGTAACATTAATTATTACTGGATGGGCATTATTCAGAATTCCTAATTCCATGAAAACTTTGCAATATTATTAAATA
This sequence comes from Troglohyphantes excavatus, assembly GCA_963932185.1. NCBI lineage: Eukaryota > Metazoa > Arthropoda > Arachnida > Araneae > Linyphiidae > Troglohyphantes > Troglohyphantes excavatus. The sequence goes on along the minus strand of OZ010671.1, from coordinate 70,972,087 downwards.
TAATTTAAAACTTTACACTATTATTAAATACATACTAAATTATATATTAATAAATACGATATTTTAATAAATGTTAAAATTAATTAAAGTGGAAATGTTATCGAACAAAAATATTAGTTTTGATCATACCTTATTTTTCATACGCCACAAGTGTTAGTGATACTATTTTGATAAAGTATTTTATGGGAAGATTAAGTTGCAATTTTTTTTAGATTTTTGGTGGAATTTTTTTTTATGTTATTTTTTTAGTAATTTTATTCTTAATGCTTCTAAAGAAAAAATTTCAGGCTAAATGCATTTGTTTAACTATGTTCGGATTTTTTTAAATTCGGATTTTTTTAAAATTATTTTAGCGATAGGAGTTTTGAACCAACATGCTTTCGAAAAATTTCCTAAAAATGAAAATCGAATATCGAAAGTTCAATTCTTCCAACCCCTCCCCCACTCTTTAAAAAAAACTGCCATTAGAAAAGTGTTGAAAATGTGTTAACTTATCAACTATACACGTGCCTCTTCAACATTAGACACAAATTATGAGTGTGAATGTTTAAAAAAAAATAATAAAGGACGGTTAAATGAGAATTTATTAAATGTTATTCTAAAAAAATTTAAAGCAGACAAAACGTTTAAAAAAATTTGGTTAATCACTTTTTTAAATAATCGCCGAAAAACCTTTCATTCCCATCATTTTATACCAAACTAGATTTTCTCTATTTAAAAAAAAATTAAATCATATCTCTAATTTGTTATTATATTTTTTATTGAAAAAGGTACGAATAATTGAGATTTAAAGAATCATAAAATACCTGATAAATATTATTTTTCCCTTACTTTTTTCGTCGGTAGACCATTCCATAAAAAAAAGCTGTAATAGATTAGAAGAATAGTCTCTAATATATTTGAAGTTATATATATATATTAGAAGATTCTATATATTAAAAGAATAATATTCTTCCCTTGGCCACTAAAGTTTGTTAAAATGAGATTGTGATCATCAGCAGCGATATATCGAATTTTCCATCGAATATTATTACTCAGTTCCTTGAGTGTAAAAGGGCTCTTTGGATACAATGTAAATAAACCCCTACCCTATCAGAAATTACACTTTTATTTTTGAGCATTCAATGATCATCAACTTTCGTCTATTTTGACACTCGTTTAGTCATTGAATATCTTGATTTTTTTTTTTTAACAAAACAAGAATATTCAGATTTTTAATGAAAATAATTCACTCCAATACCTTTTCCGGTGGTTTCAGATCCATTTCGGTTCTTATATGTATATTGTTCCAAAAAATGTTTCTGTCCATGTTGGATAGCGCGCTTGTCTTTAACCCGATAGAACCGCGGTTCAAGTCAAACCGTCAATGTTTATTTAAAATCGCCTTCATTTTTGAAAAAATAAATTTCTTGAAAAAAATAAAAAATTAATGCCATATAACCGGAGCATTCAGCAAGTGTCTGCTTCGTCAAAAACGACAAGTTTCTTCAAAAATTAGCATGCATTTTTAACAGTAGCCTTGACCCTTTAGACCCTAGCCTAAAAAGCGACCACGAGATTCGTGACTCGAAAGTCCTTTTCCTACCTGCACAATCAGCACTAAATGCCCCTTACACCCCATAAGAGATAATAAGAATATATATAAAAAAAACGCACTTGGAACACCAGAATCGATGATACGAAACCCCTCGTCACATCTTCCCACACTTTCAATGAAGTTTCGACACCCCCACCCCCTCACCTCTTCATGGTCGCGTGCATCCCCCTCCTCTTTTTTCCCCCCTCGTAGGTATACAGACAGGGGCCGTGTGTGAAAAATGTGTGTAAAGCTTTCCCATGATAAGCAAGCAAGCAACAAAGTGAAAGGGTAGGTGTGTACACTGGAATATGGATATGGGCGTGGGGAATTCATTTGTGGGACGGGGGTATTTAAGTATTTAAATGAGTGATTAGTTGAGTAGTTAGATTGTTTGTTTAGGACAAGTATGAAGGAGGGATGTGACTTTTTGACATGAATGCGTCTATAAAAGCAGTGTGAAGTGCCTCTTTACGCGAAGTCGTATACTAAAAAAACGTCACCTGTCGTATCCTTATAACCACGCGAGGATTCAACCTGTGGGGATGAATCACATATAATCGAGTAGAGAAAATTAAGACGTTTCGAACAGTCCAATTGCAATTTTCCCTCTGACATTAGACGACAGGGAGAGAGCCGCCCTTCAATGCAGTACACGCTTCCTCCCTATAACTTCACGTGGAATAATCATATCAGGATAAATGACATACCATCGCGCAGAGGAAGGTCGACCAGGTTGGCCATTTATCCACTCCTCCTCTGACCTTTGTACCACGTGAGGTCGAAGAGTATTCCCGAACCAAACCTGACGGTAGACTGTGGCCTCTACCTACCCGATAGTTTCGTTGACGTTAAACGTCTTTTAAATCAATTGCATGGGAGTATCAGGAAATAAATCCTATGGTATGCTTCGGTGGGGGATCTATTCTGACACTGTAATTGAATGACAAAAAGCACAGTTGACACGATTTGGTCTTACTCGATTGGAAATGATACCCTGATGCATGTGAAACCTAAAATTAAAGCAAAGTGCGTACGAAGAGTGGATGGGTACCCACGACATCAGGTGGAACAGCTTGTTTTATGCTTATTTCACTGGCAAGGTTTTGCATTAGCGAACAATTGCGTATCTATAAATAATCTGCTGAAGTGACGTTTCGTTTTAAATGAAAAAATCGAGAATTTTACAATTTTTTTGGTATTGTGTCCCCTTAGGTTAACGTATGGTTTGGAATTTGAGGAGCAAGTGCTTTATTGTAAAGGAGGGGGGGGCGATATTAAAGAAAAAAGTCTCTTAGAGAGAGAAAAAAAATAAAGCGGTCAATCGAACCCCCCCCCCCCCCCCCCCCAACTGAATAAAGTATAAAAAAAATTTTAATGAGATAGACCTAACGATGTTTAAAAAATGACATGCAAAAATACATCACGCATTTAAAAACAAAATTGCTATTTGACACTAAATAACTAAATTTATTTTGGGAAATTTAAATTATTAATGTAAATTATTGTCACCATTCCTTATTAGCCACAGATGCGTATTGACGCCAAATTCGATTTACTGCATTTAAAAAATATAAAACAATCCAAAGTTCTACATTGCAGTTCACTCCCTTAAATTTGATATTCATTAATTCATTCAGAACAAATTGGGGGCCATTCATGCCGAAATGACGTCACCCGGTCGTTACGCTTTGTTTGTGTCACGTGACCGAAGCCATTCCGAAACCGTGATTGGACATCCTGCGGCCATTACTTTTCATTTAGATGTCGGAGGGAAATTTTATAGCGATTGACTCAGCAGGCTCATTACTTGTAATGAAAAAGGAACTAAATTTATTTTTAATGGTTCTACAATAGGTTCAACTCTAAACTGAGCTACTTTTAAAATCAGTTTGTGTGCTTTTGTAATTCTTCTTTTCATGTTGTGCGTTCACTTATTTTCTCTTTTGTTAATTTGCTTTCGAACAGTATCATTTCTTACTATCCTTGTCATCTCTTACTATCATTTTTGAAGAAAAAAAATAGTATTAAAGGATTATGGTTGATATATTTATGTACATACAAACTAGTTTTTATCACTGCCTCTTAAAACGTTGAATTTCAAAATGAACAAAATAGATTAATACGAAAAAAAAGAGTGTATGCTTTAATATCACAAACATTACGAAATCTTCTTTTTTTTTTAATTATAAACTTAAATGTTTGCAAACAAATGTTATGCAATTTCCATATTTATACTGAAAGTTTATTTTTAAATCACAATTTACTTTAAAATAACCCTCTAAAAGTGATTGTGCACCCATTTTAATGTTGTGCTGGTTTAGTGCTCAGATGCGGTAAGTGTATTTTTCGTGAATTTAAAGCTCAATAAAGAATCCTCTAACTGTACTCTATAGAGCCCTTGATAGTGGTAAGCGAAAAACAGTTATTTTAATGGGTGGAAAACCCTGTCGTTTGTTGTTTCCCGTTCCTAAAAATGATTTTACGAACTATCAAACGATGAATATCCCGAGAAATAAGTGAATTATCTCTTACCACATATGTGCACTAAAACATCGACAGGACGTCGTCTTAGCCATCAAAACCTTGTATATTTAAAACAAAGATTTAGCAGTCGTAGAGAAATCTGCATAGGGACGAAATACAAGCGATTCACTTCTAAATGGGTAATTGTTTGTAAACAAGAAGTGATCGGAGTACTTGAGCTTGGATTTCATCGCCAAGCAGCTTTCTCTACGGCTGCTCAATTTGCGGTTTGACAATTCGAGGTTTTCATGCTAAGCGGACGATGATTACTATGATTTTAAATATCATTCGTGCAACGTTCAAGTTTGCCTTTTCAACATCGAACTCCACAGTGTATAACATTCAGTATTGCGAGTAAAATCTTAATTATTGAATAATTTTTTTAGGTTATTGTCTATCTATTGGCTAGGAAGCATAGCGTTTAGGTACAGAATGGATACTTTCTAAAACTTCAACCCCTTTTTGAAAATCTTTTACTGAAGCCCCCCGAACTTGAAACAACTCGTCCGAATTCTCTTCCCATAAAAGCCGGGGGGGGGGGGGGGGGGCACGTTCATTCGATGCTTAAATTGAAATCCGACCGCCTTTCAAAAGAAACCTTCCCACGGTCGGCCCACGATTCCCACACGCGTTTGGCGCGTGCCAAAAGGGGGGGGGGGGCTGGAGAGGAAGTTGGCGACAATGGATCCCACAGTCACTGCGCTCTTAATGGATTCCTGCGACCCCCCTCCCCCCTTCTCGACATGACATCATCCTATTCTCTGGGTCGTTTAATTGTGGATAGGGTAGACACACAGGTAGAGGATACTTGTTGCGAAGAACATTTCGTACAGGACAATGGTGGTAGGGCTTGTGTAGCATCAGTCATATGCTATAAGTCGACACTATACGGTATCACATATCTCTAGTTTACAGTTCTAGTTCTCCAGTTTACCCAGCGTTGCGCATAATTTTAAATTCATACAAATAATCTATGCTACAATAATTCTCAGATTTAATGCATTAAGTCATAAACTTAAAACTATCTCTTAAACAATAATTAAAAATTCAGATTTTTTTTAAAAGGTATATATTGGAAATTTAAAATAGAGAGGGAAGAGTGGCATAGTGGCTACGCTAAGAAGAATTAATGTTGTTATGAGTTAATGTTGTTAAAATTTAATGTTGTACACATAAATTAGATTCGTTATTTAGGTTTATGCAAAAAAAAATGTATTTTTGACTATTTTGAATAATTCAAAACAAAAAAGAAATGTACCGCAACCCTACCAAAAGACCATTTTTGCCTTACCGGCAAGACAAAATGGTTACTCAATATCAAAAGAACTGTGTGACAGTATTTTAAATAATATTAATTGTATTTTCTAACGTAAAAGCAATATTATCATTTATAGCAAAAAATGTGAAACTTTTTAGCGCATTTGAAATGTATTTTTTAAGCATTATGAGGTGGATTTAAGCATTATGACCCTAGCCACAGAGCGTTTTAAAATGTATCGAATTATATCGATTCTGCACTAATCCTTCAAAAGTTGCTTCTCCAACCCCCAAAGGAAATGAATGTGCCTATTTCATAACCAATATTGATGTTGCGTTGTTTAAAGTGTTCACGATTCACAAATTTAAATTATATTTAATTTAGTGACTTTTAAGAATTTGAATTGTTATATATGTAAATTTTCGATAATTCTTGCTTAATCATTCTTAGGCAAGCAATTCTTTTGAATTTTTGAATTGAAAAGTGAGCTCTTGAAATTTATCATAAACTACAGTTACAGCGAACCCACGATATAGAAACTCTTTACAACTACTACAACCACCCCTGACAGTCCCCAACGAAAGATTAGTTTGTATATGTTCCTTATAATTCATAGTGATCCGCTGAGGGGTCGTTAAAGAACAAATCGCTCTTGCTTTTAGGATGCTCCTTGCAAGTTACAGGTGGTTCCTAAACGTAAAAGAAAAACCGAGATCATTTCTGATACGAAATTCAGGGCTTGTCAATTACACATAAATTATTTCTGCAATTTGTTATGTTACAACTAAATTGACTGATGACCATAGACTTAAACTTGTATTAGGCCAATGGGCCCTAGTTCAAAATAATTTAAAATCCCGGCTTTATGCTTAGTCTTGAGTTCCCTCTCCAATAATTTATAAACTTTACGGCTATGCTGATGACACATTTGCATTTCATACTAATTATATAAATACTAATGTAAGTTCAATAGAGCCGTAAAAATTTTTATTGCATAGTTTTATGCATCTTACCTTACAACAAACGAAACGAGCATTGCTTTGCAAAGCAAACCAAATAAGATTGCGTAGCAAACCTAGAAAATTATGGATTGCATTAGATGAATTTTGCTTCCTAGTGATTTTAGAATTGCTGAGTCTTTAATTTACAGCGTAGATTACTTAAATCTTTCCATTAAAAAAAATCTCCATGCACACAGTCGATTTGTCACACCAAATGCGTCAAAGATACTTTTAAGAAAATAGGGGGGGGACGAAGGACATTCACGAATTATTTTTATCGTGCTAAATTTTCCCTCCGGCCTACAGTACACACGTCCAATCCCAATTACTTTCATCTTCCCGCAAAAAGGCGGGAAATATGTTAAGAGGGGGGGGAGGGGGAAGGGTGCAATAATAAAGAAGGTGAAAACAAACCCTCTCCCCCACTGAGTATGTAATTGCTTTCCTATTTAATCTCTGCATGTTATCTGAGACACGTCTGTTTTACTCTCCTCCCCTCGCTGAAAAGGGATTTTGTTTCAAAACGAAAACAAAGAGTAGGGAAACGCATAGGGATTTTAGAGGGAAATTGGTGTTACGCTCGCATTACATCTAGGAGCAGACTATTTTATCGCTACTCTTAGTAGAAAAAACTCACCAAGTCACAAAAGGCTGTTTTGATATATTAAGGATTTGTGATTGGAGAAATCTGTGCTACTCTCATCATCACTCACTCTTAAAAAAAAACCTGCTCATTTTTAAAGACACTTTTATTATTTTTGACGATTTTTCACGAAATGTATATCGTCATATCGTTAAATATCGTCAAAACAACTCCACTCGTACCATGCTCCGAAGTCATATACGTACGCCATCGCAAGAAAAGATTTTTTGAATTTTGACAATACTATAACGTAATAGGATCAACATTCGAATAGAATGGACTGAAAACAACAGGAAGAAATCGGTTTCTTGGTTGGTTTCAAACTTATTAAGAATAATCCAAGTGATTAATTCGTAAAATAAAGTTAAATTCGTAACTTATAATTTATATTATTTTTGAAAATTCTGTTCAGTTTTCAAATTTATAACTCTAAAATCACATCGTAAACAACACATCATAGCATTAAAATTCCTATGCTTGAAGTAGCTTTTAGAGGATTTCAGTGATTTCATTTTACGCAGACGAAAGCTTTCAGAAAACCGACCAGATTTAACCTAAAAATAAAATAAAACATCGCTTTTAAGAAAGATTAGAAAAGATTTACACGATAGGAAATATATTAAAAAAGATCACACATTTTAAAGTTTAATTAATTTTTTTACCTCTAACATCAACTATCCAATTACTTTTAATGTATTTATTCTAAAACAGAGGGAAAAACAACTAATTTTTCCCTTTATCATTTGCAAATTATCCCCAATTTCGAACAAGAAGGGAGAAAATCGCTGCAGGCTGCCCGTATGCATTCGAGACGTGCGCAACACTATACGCGCAGCACGCGTCATCACACAATGGGTCTCGTCCAATGAGGAGACGAGAACGGGGCACGACGTCCGGTCACGTGTACCAACAATGGCGGCGCCCAGTGCTTGCCACGTGGCCTCACAGGCACTTGTTCCTTCGCCATTATTAGACAGGCCAATTTAATCCGATTACCGAAGTGAAATGTCCGGCGAACAGGGAGGGGGAAGGAGAAGGGACATGCGGGAACAATGTTGAAAGGGGTTCTTCTGTTTTTGCATCATCACGCGTAGATTGTGATTTCTATGCAGTGAGGGGGGGGAATGAGGGAATACTCAGATTGAAGTGGGGTCCGAAAATCAATAACTCGTGAATTTATTTTAGATTCTTATCGATGCAGATTTTTAGCAGTGTGCGGATTTTGTACTTTGGTTTCAATTACAAATTATCCTTTCAAAAGTAAATTGGAAGTGATACGGTTCGAATTTGCTGTAGTTAAAATTTGAAACGTGATTTTAAGGGATTTTTGGACACATTTCCCAAAGCTTTGGCCCAGTGGGTGGCCGATCAGTAAAGTACCGGACTCATAACAAGATGGATGTGAAAAAGAAAGAAAATCCTAGAAGAGGAGCAAATGTGTTTTCAATCCTCTTCAGTACAGTGTGCGCCGGAAACTGTTAGGAAAGTATTTAAGTTAAAAAAAAAAACGAACTCTGTTGTTTGCATGTGTTTCAGAAATTAAATGAATTCAAAGATAAAAAAAGTGTCTGAATATTAAAAATAGACTTTATAAAGGTTCTTTGCTCCCGATTCTTCAATTGAAAGAAAAAAAACGGGATGTAACTGTTCTATAAAGAGCACGTAAATATCAAGCATGTATCTGGAGTAAAGAGCATGTATCTGGAGATATATATATATATATATATATATATATATATATATATATATATATATATATATATATATATATATATATATAATTAGAATTGTAATAAATTTACTGTTTTACTAAATTAAATTTGAAAAAGGGAAAACAACGAATACCATATAAAACAGCAATATAGGTTTGATTTCAAAACTGGAAAGAACTTCCATTGTATATAAATTTTGGAATAAGTTTAAGATTAATAAGCTTCTATACCATTGCTTTTATTTTTCAATACTACGAAAAAAAAACTCCAACAAAAAACATAACTATATCAATAATGTATGAGATTTTCAAAAGTTGAAATCAAGGAAAGTCAAAGTGTCTATAAGATTCCTTTATTCAATCCAAAAGATGCTGTTACTTTTTGAAAAGGTAACCATAGATTAGATAGACCACAGCCTGCAACGATATCCGGTCATGTTAATGTTCTTTTCGCCTGTATGACAGTCCTTAATAAATATTTAAAATCGTAATTATATAAAGATTAAACTATGAGTAGTTGTAAAGCTACTCTAAACGATAGTATCTCTACATTGGGTCGATTTGTAAATATTAATATGATATTTTATTTTACACTAAATCGTGGAAATCAAAGCTAATAAAAAACAATTTTTGAAAATCGTTTGGTTTTTCATCTCTTGGGAAGACGTTAAAATTTCTTAAAGTTTAGGAAACGTTGATTTTTAATTTTTTTTTACTGCTTAACCTTTGTTGCTCGTTTCCTTTTTCACTTCAACACTCCAACTGCAGTAGTTTACGAAAGTGTGAACCTTACAGTTCAACTATTTTTAAAACCTTATTCTTTAATTTAGAATGGGGACACCAAAAGAGATCTATTGGGCAGGTAGAAAGCTTTCAACATTAATACGCATTTAAATTATAAATGTTTACCTATTATCACAGACTCGGAATTGTTTTCTAATTTTTATTTACTTACATACTATCATTATCATTATTATATATATAGAAAACCTCACAAAACTTTTATGACGTCATACAAATCTCTATCACATGACCTTAAATAATCGACTGTTGGTGTATTCGTAGAGGACAAATTAGTAGACAAGTTGGGCGGTCGTAATTGGCCCCTCTATTTATCCCGTCATTCGAAAGAAGGATTTCCATTAGTCAGCGCATGAGTTGCCATTGTCGCTTATTGGTTGTGGGATATTCGCCTTTGTTTGCTTCCGCCTATCAGCCGCGTGCATCCGTGCCATTTGATTTTAATGCCACGTGCAGTCGCAGGGTCTTTTATGTTCCATTTCGGATGGAAAATGGAAGTCGATGTGAATAGGACGAACTAGGGTTTTTCAATAATTGACACGAAGTGGACTCGAATGCTTTCATTTCATTCCGAAAGATGATATTAACATTCAGCAGTGCACAATGCGCTCGATGGAGATGCTATAGCACTTGCCCCACAGGGTCCGTTTTTACGGGGATAAAAGTCGTAAATTGAAAATGGACATTTGTAAATGAATGGGCCTAATACAAGTTTACTCCTATGAGTAGTGCGGTATAAAAACGAAAATTAGTCTACCAAAACTAATAAGAAGTGGGTTGTTTTCAGTTCCAAAATGTAAAGTAGCTTTTCATATATTTTAACGGGCAAATTGATGCATGATCAGGTCCTGATTACCGAATAGGCACAAGAAGACCAGGCTTACACTTTATATTTTTGAGGGGCCTCCAAATCACACATTTTATGTAAATATTTAACAATTTTAACATAGTTTGTCACTAAATTTACCTTAACAAAGTGGCATTACTAACTTTAACAAAAAAAAAGTTATCACTTGTGTTAAATTTGTTCGAATATTGGAAAAATAATCAAAAACATAAAGAATATTAGGAATATTTTTATTACTTATTAATGTTTATTAAATATTATTTATAACGTGTTTCGTTGCCATTTTAGGCCAGGATTTTAGTGCACGTAAAAGCTCGATTTGATGTTTCAGGGTTTATATGGGAGGAAAGGGGCCCTCATTTATAGATCAACCATCCTAAAATTTTACAATAAAAAATATTTTTGTGTTTATAATTATGCAATCTCTGTTTTAAAATTCCGGGAGGACTTGATCAGTGAACTTGTACAGGAATAACAGATTAAAAACCCAATTCTAATTGTTCATGTAATTCATTTTTGTCTTTTTTGTTTGTTTGTATATTTGTCTCAAATTGTGTTTTAAATTTTTTTAAATGTATTATATTGTATTTTGTGTTATCAAACTTTGTATCCGCTTTTGTTAAAATATGTTGCCAACCTTTGTAAATGGGCTACGGCCCACTACAATAAATTTATCTATCTATCTATATGTTACTGGATTCAATTGATGATAAGTATTTTCGTCTGAATGTATCGTAAATTGGAAAGACTAAACAAACATGATCCCAGGTTTCATTTTCTGTTGTGTTACAAAATTTACAGGACTTGGTAGGAAAAATTTCGAAAGCAACTCCTTTAAAAAATATACGGGATTGATTGCGACGAATTTGTATAAGAATTCTTTTTATAGTGATATCTATATTTGAAATTAAATAGTCTTCGATTAAATGTGAGTTTTTGATATATTTATACTGTGAGTGGTTGATACTATTGTTCATTGAAGCAAGATCATTTTGGGTGTATTGGTCATGGTATACTTGTACAATCGTTGAAATGTAATGTTCAGCAACTTTATAGTCTTGCGAAAGCCAAACAAAATAAAAACCAGCGTTTTGTAAAATATTTCTTATCGAGATGGCCCAATTAAATTTATTGTTTGTGCAGTCAAAGGATAAATTATACAAGTTTAAGTAGCAAATTTTAGCAAACCGATCATCCGACATTTTGAGAAGGGGTATCCAGTAATTTAAAATTAAACGAATGAAAACTAAAGAGAGATCCTAGGACGAGCTAATTGCCCTCATTTATAGACGGGCTTCCCTTTCTTCAAGGAGCCCCAGTTGCTCAGTGGATAAGGCGTTCAGCTACTAATCAGAGGATGGGTGGTTCGAATCCGTGCAATGGACTTGACATAGAAAAGTAAAAAAGTAGTGATCTTGCGATCGGAGGGTTGCCAGCTTCGCTACAAAAATACTAGAAAGTCGTCCAGAATATCCAACAAATTATACTGGCGTGTATACGGGACTGGTGCACGATACATCTGATCGGGGTCCAAAGTCCCGACGTCTATTGAAGGCGTTGGGTGCCAGTTCAGGTGTTTCCTCGTCATCTGACCATGGTTCTAAAATAACGAGGTGCATGTATGAATGTGTGTGTGAATGTGTATGTGTTCCCGGGTCTTTCCTTCGAGATTGACCCCGAACCGTCGCCAATAGCCCACTGTGCAGCTCTAGTGCGACGTTAATTAACAAACCAACCGACCAACCCTTTCTTCAATGTCTTAATTGGGCACTGTGCATGATTCATGTGAACTTGACAGTTCGATAGGAAATGAAGCACCAATGCGTGTAAAATATTTAAATTAAGAAAAATAAGCACGGGCGTACATAGAGGTTCATGGAGTCGGACGTAACATCTTGGGTATCTGCCTTCCGTTGGCGAGGGTTTCATCGGGCGGCCATTTCTATGCATGCTGAAAAGTCTTTTTACGTAAAACTCTTCAGGATGTGCTCCGACTCAGCAATCGGCTAGAAATAAAATCAGAGGACTGGAGTTCGGATTCGATGTGGACTTGACAAAGTTTAGATGTGATCGGAGGGTAGCCAGATTCGTTAATAATTTACGAAAGTCATCTACAAAAAAATCTACAATTTCTAACTGCGTGTATACGGGACTGGTGCACGTTAAAACGGATCGTAGTTAAAAGTCCTGCTCAGGACCACCCTCCAGGGGTGTGCGACGCGTACACCCTGCGATCACCAGTTGATAAAGAAATCCCCAAAATGATAATGTTAAAAATTTTATGAATTTCTTATGTTTATTTTAACTTCAAGATTTTTTTTTAACTACAAAATATTTTTTTTAAAGAAATAACTTATTTTTATTTTTTTTATATTTATCTTAAGCTTTGTATTTGCAGACTTTTTAAGTAACGAAGTTACTTAAATGAATATTCTATTCAAATGAAATGTTGCCGCATCGAACATTTGTAGTTGATCGTCAATTATCTTTGCAATTTATAAAAGGTTTTCAATTCTGTTTACAAAAATATGGCAACCTTATTTACAATTTCATGTGTAGGATTAAAAGGGCCCTTACTAAGTTCGCACAGGGCCCCGCGGCTGCTAAGAGCGGCCCTAGGCCTGAAGCCTATTGAAGTTGCGCCGGGTGCTAACCAGATCGCCATATGACCTACAGTGCCGTTATACAAAAAATATTTTGGGGGGCTTGAAACAAAAAATTTCCCAACTTAACGATTCGAAATTCTTAAATCAACTATTCGAAATTCCCAACTCAACAGTGCTGAAAATTCTCAGTTCCAACTAATCGACATTTTCCCTCTTTTTTTATATTTATATTAGGTAAAATATTAAACAGTTCTCTCATAAACATTGATTTGTTGCACCCAGAGAGTTGTAATATTAAATAGAGAGCGCCTTCAATACCAGACTCTCGTAAGGCCGCGGTGTCAACATCGAAAAGAAAAACTCACATCACGTGGTTATAGCGCTGCCACATTTGGCGTTCAGACACCTGCAAGAGTTTCAAATTTGATGCACTTTCTTCTCTTTTGGTGATAAGGAGTTCTGTCCGTATTCAACTTTTTAACATATATGTACGTATTAACTTATTTTCAAACAATATGCGCTAAATATTTCCTCTTCATTAACGAAACGAAAATATTTTATTTGTGTTCAATACTCGAAAAAGCGAAACTCTTCAAATTTTCTTATTGAAGTATACAAAATAACAATTGAAAGAACTTCGCTTATGATAAATTTATTACATAAAAACGTAATGCCATTATTTCAAAACTACAAAGTAAGAAAAATCTCCTTAATATATCTGTTAAACTCCCTTAAATTGTGCCACTCGTTTAAAAAAAAACTATATTTAAATACAAAATTAAACACAAAACCATATTACAATACTTCGATCTCGTTTAGTTCTTAAAGCCGCCAAGACCTGCCAAGTAATATTGGCGCATGCATGAATTGGCATTTCCACATATCACGTGGTTTCAATGATGGACACACGGAAATCAGCATTTTTATTCCTCTATTTTTATCATTACTCTATGGTTGCACCCATATTCCAATGCAGTGTCCGTTTTGAGGTCTAATTTAAATGTAATCTTACAAGTTGGTCAATTTCTAATCTACCCTAGTTTTCATTTGTTAATAATATTAATTTTCTTCAAGTATAAATTTTCCCAACTCGGGGTTTTTAGAAGTTGAAATTCCCAACTTTCAGGGTTTTCAGATTATTGGGAGGCTTGAACCCCCCCCCCCCCCCCCCCCCCTCCTGTGTGATCATGGTTAAAAAAAAGAAGGCATTGTTTCCAAGTTTTTCCTTCGAGATGGACCCCGAACTGTCGTCACTGGGCAGCTCTAGTGTGAATTTAATTCAACCAAACAAACGGCCGACTTAGCAACACCCAATTTTTTCATCTAATTTCAGTTCGCGAAATTTAAAAAAAAAAAAAAAACCTTCATAAATCACAACACAATGTAATATTTTGATCTTTCAAACCGATGTTCCTTTCCCAACATACGCTTATTTCCAAACATTCGCCAACCGTTTCTAAAACCATTAATTCCAAATCTCAACGGCTAAGGGAAAAAAGATGTACCCACTTCAAAATACTACCAACATTTCCGAACAATTCGAAACACTTGTTATACATTTCGCACCCCCCCCCCCCCCCTCTTCTCCCTCAATTGCTTAAAAAAATAATTTTCTATTTAAACGGGGTGGGGGTACGGAAGTAGAGTGTATGTAGTACGTATTTTGGCCCATCTGCTGCCGGTTTGTTACGTCACTGGTTTATAGCGAAGGCCTCACTGACACCAATGTCGCCAAAAAGACGGATTGGCCACAATCCATCATTGCCACGATTGAGATATCAGTCATTGGATGATCAGGGACGTCGTGCGCAATTTGCGCTTATTGAAGTTTTTTTTTTTTCATTGATGTAATCGAATTTGTAGACTCTAAATTTGAAGTTTTGGGGGATGCCTCTTGCGTGTTTAAAAAGAAACTTTAAACCGAATTTGATATATATGTAGAAAGAAAAAATAGATTTTTAAAAATTGATATCGTCATAGACAAGCTGTTACGTTGTTCATATTTATGCTGTATAAAGCAGTGGTTTTAATCTTTATATGGTCGTGGACCTCCACATTTTAATAAAATAATCTCTTTTTAAAAAAAGGAAAACCGACTTTAAGAAAAAAGCTTCACTTTCTGCTATTAATCATCGGGAAACTCAAATATTTTTATTGGAATTTTTCAATGAAATTTCGTGTACCCGGAAATTTTATTAAATCGGATAATTTCAAAATATCCGGAAAGTGGGGAAAAATCCTAAGTTTTTTCCACTTTCCGGATATTTTGAAATTATCCGATTTAATAAAATTTCCGGGTACACGAAATTTCATTGAAAAATTCCAATAAAAATATTTTGGAATCGGAGAAAATTTATAAAAAAAAATTTGGTTAATCAATATTTCCAGATATATAAAAGCAGGATTGCCGATTGTTTTGGTGTATTTTTTGTCAAAGTGGATTTTTATCTTTAAAAAAAAAAAAAAAAGTGAAATCGGACAATATTTTTTTCAAACGGTCTAGTTTATTCAGAACTTCGAAAAGAGAGATATAGTTAAATACCAGATAATCGGATATGTGTTAAAAAATTTACCCAAGTGAGACATCGCCTATTCGTAAAAAAAAAATATTCAAATATCTGAATTAGAACAGAAATCATACACGAACATATATAAAAAAGAACATAACAGTTGAATTGAAAACCTCCTCCTTGGCGTGTTCTGATTGTATTGGTTGGCACTCTTTAAATCAGTTAAAATCTAAATGAAATTCAAATACAAAATGATCACATAATAAAAAAATTAAAAGAAATTTGGGTGTTTAAAAATTGACAATGCAAATTAAAAAAATATATGTATTGACTTAATTAATTTTAAATATGATAGTTAAAATTAGTAAAACTGCGTATTGGTTTTTTAACCGACATAAAAGCGCGCCAATCAATTTCTGAAAACGCGCCAAACGAGAGAGGTTATCAACTTGACTGTTATGTGTATATATATTTTTATTGCATGTTCGCGCAAGATTTCTGTTCTAATTCAGATATTTGGACAATTTTTGTTGTTGTTGTTGGATAGAAGACATTTCATTTGGGCCTCTTTTGAAAAAAAATATCCGGTTAACTATCGGGAAGCAATCCAATTTCTGAAAGCGCACAGAAGTTATTTATCAATTCGATTGTTATATTTTTTTAATGTATGTTTGCGCAAGATTTCTGTTCTTATGCATATATATTTGGGAGAAAAAAAGTATTAGATAGGGAGGTAGGGTACCTTTTGAAAAAAAAAAATCCGATTATTCGGCATTTAACTACCCGTAATTTTAAATTAACCCGACCGTTTTAAAACAAATATTGTCCGATTTCGAATTTTTTTTTATTGTTGGATCCACTTTGTCAAAAACAAAATATAATTTCAAAAAATAATTGGTTATCCACCTTTTATTTATCCGGAAATATCGATTATCCAAACTTTTTTAAAACATTTTCTACGTCTTTATTCTAAATACGTTTTATGTAACAAATTTTATTTTTGTGTTGAAATTGGCCACATATGTGTAATTAAAATTTTATTACACTTTAACAAAAATTGGGCATTGATTTTAGGTTTGAAAACTAATCGCATGGTTGCTCATGTGCTGCTGCATGAATTGATTTTACTTTCTGCACATCCTAAATTGCTCCTTTTAAATTGACATTTGAATAGGTAGGAACTCTTTTCCGTATAAATTTCTTTTTGTTCCGCAGAAGATATTTTAATCCATTTTAAAACTTTTATTTTATTATTTTATGTTCTTACAAACCCAGAAATGAATTTTTTTTTGCTATCGAAATGTCTTGTTCAAAATATGTTTTTAAAAAGAACAATCATGTCACTTTATATTTTCAGTGTTAAATAAACAGTGTTAAATATATTGTAGGTAATATTTGTCAGTTCTAAGTTTCGAAATCATATTTTTATGAAATATTGCACTTTTTCGATAATAGTTCATTTTTTTCGAATCTCCAATTCTTTAGCTTTAATGATTCGATTACCATTTTACCCCACCTTCGAAAAAGGTAAATAAAATATTTTTTTTCTAATATTTTCATTGGAATGGATTAAAAGGTTTATTTTCTATACAAAAACTGAAGAATATTGATAAATAATTTTACTCTTCTAGTTTATATACAGAAGTTTTAACGTATCACTATCGCAAGTTTTATTATTATTATTTTTTTAACTGAAACAAATAGACTTTTGGACTTGATTTAAATCAACTAGAAATTTAATTTTTTTTAGTGAAACGTACTCTACTAAACGAAGTATCTCTCTATTTTAAAAAAAAGTAAGCCCTAGGGGGAAAAAGTCGGCCCTAGCGGGAATTTTCAGTTCTTTCAATGTTATTCAGATCGTATCTCAAAATGTTAAAGTCCTAAAATTACGAAATTAAGTGAATTTGTTAAGAAATGTTTGATAAATAAGAAAAATATATTTTTGTTTCAATACTGTTATTAGTTTATAAGTTATTTAATATTAAAGTCGTCGTTGATAAAATTTCGCTTACAAGTAATTTTGTCCGTCGAGTTTCTGAAACACTATTAAGAGGAGAGATCCAATTTTTTTAGGGAGTGTACAAATAGGTTTGAACTGGAAATCCAAGTAAGCATTTTTTAAAATTCGAATTAGTTTTGGATTTATAAATTTTTTAAACCTTTGAACACGCTCTACTTTTTGAAGTTTTTTCGCCCTCATTTTTGAAACGTGATTTCTAAATTGCTATAAGTCATTTAAAATTACATATTTTCTTATAAAAAAAATATATTAATGTTCGTTAAAACTTCATCTTTCCGATGTTATAAAGATTATAGTTCTATCTTTACAATTAAATTAGATGTGGTCAATTAAGATAGGTATAAAAAATAGTGAAGAAAGGAAAAATGTCGTATATTTCGAGAAAATTTTAATTTGCGAATTTTTGTCTCATTGTTCCGCTTGCATCTCAAAAAGTAAATGTCCTAAAATTATGAAATTATGCCAGTTTATTAAGAAATGTTTGGGTAACTAGGGGGCTCCGCCCCCTGCTCCGCTAACGCTTCGCCAACCCCCGGAGGATTGCTACGCAATCCTCTTTAGTTTGCTTCGCAAACAATACCGGCTTCATACACTGTAGACAATGACAATGTGTCCTAACAACAATACTTTTTTTAGTTATATAAATTATTACTGGCAGTGCCGTCACACAAATTTATTTTTGGGATGTTGAGACAAGAAATTTCCCAACTTAACGATCCGAAATTCCGAAAGTGAACGATTCAAAATTCCCAACTTAAAGACGTCCGGTACCAACTCTAGTGTTGTCCTCGTTATCTGACCATTGTTAAAAATATGAGACATCGTTCCCGGGTCTATTCTTCAAGAAAGGCCTCGAACCAAAGCGTCTTTGATGTAGTAAGTAAATACGTACCAATAACCAATCAAGGACGCTTTGTTCGAACCAACGCCAGTAGTTCAATGTGCAGCTCTAGCTTAACCAGACCACACTTAACAATTCGAAATTCAAAACGCAACAGTGCTAAAAAATTCCCAGTTCCAACTTATGGACATTTGTCAGCTTTTTTATAGGTAATATTAAACAGTTATCTCGAAAGTATTGATTTATTGCACGCATGTTCCAATGCAGTGTTCTGTTTTGAGGTCTAATTTAAGTTTCATCTTAATACAAGCTGGGCAATTTCTAGTCTTCCATCGCTTTCATTTGCTAATAATATTAACTTTCCTGAGGCATAAATTTTCCCAACTCAGGTATTTTTAAAACTCGAAATTCCCAACTTTTAAGGTATAAAAGTTTACAGCCCCCCCCCCCCCCCCCTGGATAACTGGAAAATCTCAACTGCTTCAACGCAATTGTTTCTACTAATTGAAAAGCGAAACATGTGTAAACAAACAGTAGCATAAACGCGCCAATCTTAAATAAGTCTAATTCGCCAACTTTTATTTATATAAAGTAAGATTATTGAGAATTGGCGTTAATAATAATTTCCCGTTAAAATATATAATAAGCTACAGGATTTAGATTTACATACATGTTGGCATTTTGCCAACGTTGGCATTTTGCTCCGAAATATCTTTTAATAATAATTATAGTACTTCACATAAATAGTTACATCTAATTTATTTTTTAAGATAGAATTTCAGTATTGATATCATTCAAGAAAGGAAGATTTTACGAATATAACTATATTTTTTTAACGGGAAAAAAGTATATTTTTGAACTACTTAGAGCAGTTTTAATTTATCCCTTAAAATTTTACGCGTAAAATTGACGATTATTTCAGACATTTCGTCAATTATTTAAAAATTTATAACTACAAAACTAAATCGAAATTTGACAAACGCTCTGGATCATTTGTAGCCAATAGTTTAATCTATACCCCTAATTTTTTATTTATTTTTTTGTTGAAAATTGGAAGACAAGTATACAAAAATGTATGAATTATTTTCAAAATGTTCTAAAATCATGAATTTAACATAAAATAACGTCTAATATACTGATCGTATTGAAAAACAAAAATATTCATCTTATTACCCAAACATTTCTTAATAAACTGGCATAATTTCATAATTTTAGGACATTTACTTTTTGAGATGCAAGCGGAACAATGAGACAAAAATTCGCAAATTAAAATTTTCTCGAAATATACGACATTTTTCCTTTCTTCACTATTTTTTATACCTATCTTAATTGACCACATCTAATTTAATTGTAAAGATAGAACTATAATCTTTATAACATCGGAAAGATGAAGTTTTAACGAACATTAATATATTTTTTTTATAAGAAAATATGTAATTTTAAATGACTTATAGCAATTTAGAAATCACGTTTCAAAAATGAGGGCGAAAAAACTTCAAAAAGTAGAGCGTGTTCAAAGGTTTAAAAAATTTATAAATCCAAAACTAATTCGAATTTTAAAAAATGCTTACTTGGATTTCCAGTTCAAACCTATTTGTACACTCCCTAAAAAAATTGGATCTCTCCTCTTAATAGTGTTTCAGAAACTCGACGGACAAAATTACTTGTAAGCGAAATTTTATCAACGACGACTTTAATATTAAATAACTTATAAACTAATAACAGTATTGAAACAAAAATATATTTTTCTTATTTATCAAACATTTCTTAACAAATTCACTTAATTTCGTAATTTTAGGACTTTAACATTTTGAGATACGATCTGAATAACATTGAAAGAACTGAAAATTCCCCCTAGGGCCGACTTTTTCCCCCTAGGGCTTACTTTTTTTTAAAATAGAGAGATAAGATGAATATTTTTGTTTTTCAATACGATCAGTATATTAGACGTTATTTTATGTTAAATTCATTATTTTAGAACATTTTGAAAATAATTCATACATTTTTGTATACTTGTCTTCCAATTTTCAACAAAAAAATAAATAAAAAATTAGGGGTATAGATTAAACTATTGGCTACAAATGATCCAGAGCGTTTGTCAAATTTCGATTTAGTTTTGTAGTTATAAATTTTTAAATAATTGACGAAATGTCTGAAATAATCGTCAATTTTACGCGTAAAATTTTAAGGGATAAATTAAAACTGCTCTAAGTAGTTCAAAAATATACTTTTTTCCCGTTAAAAAAATATAGTTATATTCGTAAAATCTTCCTTTCTTGAATGATATCAATACTGAAATTCTATCTTAAAAAATAAATTAGATGTAACTATTTATGTGAAGTACTATAATTATTATTAAAAGATATTTCGGAGCAAAATGCCAACGTTGGCAAAATGCCAACATGTATGTAAATCTAAATCCTGTAGCTTATTATATATTTTAACGGGAAATTATTATTAACGCCAATTCTCAATAATCTTACTTTATATAAATAAAAGTTGGCGAATTAGACTTATTTAAGATTGGCGCGTTTATGCTACTGTTTGTTTACACATGTTTCGCTTTTCAATTAGTAGAAACAATTGCGTTGAAGCAGTTGAGATTTTCCAGTTATCCAGGGGGGGGGGCTGTAAACTTTTATACCTTAAAAGTTGGGAATTTCGAGTTTTAAAAATACCTGAGTTGGGAAAATTTATGCCTCAGGAAAGTTAATATTATTAGCAAATGAAAGCGATGGAAGACTAGAAATTGCCCAGCTTGTATTAAGATGAAACTTAAATTAGACCTCAAAACAGAACACTGCATTGGAACATGCGTGCAATAAATCAATACTTTCGAGATAACTGTTTAATATTACCTATAAAAAAGCTGACAAATGTCCATAAGTTGGAACTGGGAATTTTTTAGCACTGTTGCGTTTTGAATTTCGAATCGTTAAGTGTGGTCTGGTTAAGCTAGAGCTGCACATTGAACTACTGGCGTTGGTTCGAACAAAGCGTCCTTGATTGGTTATTGGTACGTATTTACTTACTACATCAAAGACGCTTTGGTTCGAGGCCTTTCTTGAAGAATAGACCCGGGAACGATGTCTCATATTTTTAACAATGGTCAGATAACGAGGACAACACTAGAGTTGGTACCGGACGTCTTTAAGTTGGGAATTTTGAATCGTTCACTTTCGGAATTTCGGATCGTTAAGTTGGGAAATTTCTTGTCTCAACATCCCAAAAATAAATTTGTGTGACGGCACTGCCAGTAATAATTTATATAACTAAAAAAAGTATTGTTGTTAGGACACATTGTCATTGTCTACAGTGTATGAAGCCGGTATTGTTTGCGAAGCAAACTAAAGAGGATTGCGTAGCAATCCTCCGGGGGTTGGCGAAGCGTTAGCGGAGCAGGGGGCGGAGCCCCCTAGTTGTTTAAAAAAAAACAAGATCAAAGCATAAGTTTAACTATGTGTTTTTTATATTTAATTTCCAATATGTCCATTTTACCTCACCTTTCCCTATTGATTGTAGATTTGGAAACCAGTACACTCAATCACACCTTTGCTGTCCCCCACCGTTACCGCGCGTTTTTCACTCTAATATTTAATGCAAAATATATGTAACATTTATTTATTTCAAAACTACAACCAGCTGCTGCCCTAGGGCGGTGGTACGCTGCCTTTGCGGCGTGCCAAAAACAAATACTGCACGAAGAAGAGTATATCAGTTTGTGCATTCAGTTGGGATCATTTTTACAAAACATCAGTAGTAATGGCCAAACTGCTTAGGTGCGAATCTGAAATTTATTTCAGTTTTATAACGCACCCGGTATCTACTAATACACAAAATGTAGCCTACATATCGCTTGGTCACCTACACTGTTAAAGATTTCAGTTCAACGTTGCACCATATCTTGGTGCTCTGCAGCAACTTACTCCATATTATGGTGCAATCTAGGTTGAACCAAAAATCCTTGATCGAGAATAGCTTTACTTTTACCAACAAATGGTGCAATCTCCTAAACTGCAACCGAAACCTTCGCTGAATCTACAAACTGGGGAATGCGCTCAATTCTCTTGCATTAGGGGCTCAGTTGTTCAGTGGATAAAGGCGTTCAGTTGGTGAACAGAAGATTGCTAGTTCGAGCCCGTGTGGTGGACTTGACAAGAAAAAAAGTTTTTTAAAAAAAGTAGTGATCTTGCGATCGGAGTGTTGCCAGGTTCGCTACAAAAGTACTAGAAAATCGTCCAGAACATTCAACAAATTATACCGGCGTTTCACCGTAATATGGGATAGCAAAAACGCGAATTTTGGTTCAACGTTTCACCATAAAATGGTGGAGCGAAAATATGAGCTTTGGTGCAATGTATCACCACTAAATGGTATCCGTGGTAGCACCATAAAATGATGAAACTAGGCACTAAATAATGGTTGCAGCTGAATGGGTACCAAATTTTGGTGCAAGGCCATACTAAATTTTTAACAGTGTACTGCATAGTAGGTGCTTTGAAATGTCTAGGGTGGAGGCGCAACTAGGAGATCTCGTGCCACCTAGAAAATGTTCTAGGGTCGTCCCTGATCTGCAGCACAGATCAACCATTGACGCAAACAAGCATGCATCATTCGCGTGCAGTTCGAAAATTAGCTCCCCATCCCGCCCACCCAAACGACCAAATAAACGGGAAATCAAATTGAATTATGGGACATTTATCTTCGCCACCTTCGCCTCAGTTCCATTGTCAGTCGTAATAGGGTGGGCGGCAGATCCGAACGAATATTTCACATCTCATTCGATTTCGAATGTTCCATTCTGTACCGCTTTCCCCGCGAATTTCTGGAATGGAGGGGGCAGGATCTTTCAGTAGGCGGGGCCGTGGTCGTTCATCAATGTGACATTCTCTACAAGGTTCTACCGATGTTTACTGATTGCCCTATTGAGACTTGCAGAACTCTCGTGCGATTTGTAAGTGTCTGCATTTTGAAAAGGGAGAGAGGGGAAAAAAAATGTAGTCTGTATTAGCAATATTGTCGTTATGATGATTGTCGGAAGAGCGCGATTTATCCCTTCTTTTTGCCCCTATTCACCCGAACTTTCATTATTTTTTCATAAACATTTCAATAACTTAAGTACATAATTAGATTTGAAAAAGTAGAATTACAATTAGTGAAAGGTAACGACCATACATATTAGATGACAAGTTTTTTTAAAACTCTTATTTTTTATTATTATTTATAAAGTATACCTTCTTACAATAACAATAAATCAATTTTGATTAAAAATGTTAGTTAGTTAGTTAGTTAGTTTTGCTAATGCAAAATTCCAAAATTAGGAGAAAAACATTGGTCTTCAGTGGCAATAGTATACTACTTCTAAGAGCAAGAAAATATAAATTAAAGCTGTGTACCCGCCGTTGAATAATTACAATTAAAAATAATGCAATGAATTTTGGAAAAATTAATTTATTTAAATTCAACTTATTACTACAAATTATAAATAAATGTCATATACAGTACGAATGTTAACAAAGACTACGAATTTCCAATTATTTGCGTTTTTCCTTTTTTAACGAACATTTGGCACCTTCCTTAAATGGTTGCCCCAAGCGGATGCTCGTGTCTTCAGTCTCTCCTGCAGAAATCCCAAAATACGTTTGAAGGGTGCAGGAGTAAAATCCCTTTACAGCACAAAAGTAGATTTTGAGAAAAACGCATATGAAAGTGGAGTAGGATGTTTTTTCCATACATACCGAAACTGTATAGCTTTTTTTTTTTGTACGGCTTTAAAGTTGTCCTACCACAAAAATGAATGCGTTGAAATGGTTATAGCACTTTTTGAAAGCTACGAAATGGAATCGACATCTCATTTTCGAAATAATTGCTGTAAAGTGGTTTTACACCCTTAAGTTATTTTTTTAACAATCGAACGAGCTACGATTACCACGCTTGCTCTCTCTCCGAAAATCAGGTTGGTACAGACAACACTGTACCGTAATGTTTGGTCGACGCGTCCTTCTTTTCTCTACACGATGGTGTGTCAGTTATCCCCATAGGAGGATTTCCTGTGCAGCTATAAGGCATAAGCGTATACTGCAGTTTGTCAAAACTCCCCCTCCACGTGGTACAATGGTGGTACCACGTGGTATAAATGCTTAAAGAATATATGGGTCGAAATTCGAAGACGAGAAAAATTATTATTCCGTCCCATTTTCTTCCGTCCCATTTTCAGTCTGAAAAATTGTTGTCGTTCGGCCTAGAAACAATTTTACTCCCCCTTAGAGCGGTTGAAGAATTCAATTTTCTAGAATTTCACGCGGAAAGACCTAACTAATTATTTTTCAGAGCTTCCATATGTTAACAAAAGGACACATTTTCCAGCCTACTCCACTTTTAATCCCCCAAAAGCTTCAGAGTTGCTTTAGGTAGTTTGTTGCAATAGTTTGGTCATTATTGTTTACGATAACACGATTTATTTTAAAGCCGCGGATATTCAAAAGCCTTCAAGGATATACGTTTCTTTTTTTTTTTTAAGTTTCCAAAATGGGACGAAAAAGCGTATATGTTTATCGAAGAACCTGCAAAAGTGATGTAAATGTTACTATATATTTCATCTTCACGATATTATAGAATAGTCGAATTGGCTGCCAAGTGGAAGAAGTCAAAAAACGATGTTCCGAAATAACTGCGTTGAAAGTTTGCAAGTATCGCTTTGGCTATAATATTAAGTGGAATGACATTCAATTCATTTCTGGGCAATCTATTGACCCACTAAGACCCACACAATCAGGTGACAGATCTGTCTAGCAATGGAAAATAATGTAATCAATTTTTGGATTTTTGTGACTCATGCCACTTAGCAGACAACTCACCCAAATATAGATATACAGTAACTAATTAGTTTGACGTAGAAACAATTTTGAAGCGTAAAATCAAAGAATCTGCCTTGTTAAATATGCTAGGTAATTTATAAAAAAAATTATTTTCAGAGAATGAAGTAAAAAAAAGCATCATTAGACATTTATAACGCCTAACAATAAACTTTATCCGTCAATATATAACTTTTATAAGATGAAGATAATTATTCTTTTTGAAAAGTTAAAAAAATATATTTATTATAATTGAAATTCTTGAAATCAAATGGTAATTTTATAATCATCCTCATGATGGCTAGAAAATGTCTTAAACCAATTACGATTTATTTAACTATGCAATATTACTATATTCAGAGTTTAAGTATTAATTTAAAAAATACTGTGTATTTTATAAAAGTTTAAATTATTACGAGTTATTGTTTATTAATTTTAGTGTAATTTACCATGAAAGTTGAAATTAATTTTATGGGAAAGCAATTTCGTACTACTATTTTTTGTAAAGAACAAAAATACATTTGAAAAATTGCATTTGATAGACGTTTTTATTTAAAAATGTAATATGCCCTTTTTCAAGAGATATAACATTAATAAATTTGGCATGTGAAGTATATCTTAACATTTTTAAATTGTACTCTTTTTTATATAAATTATCTTTCCAAAGAATTCCTTAATAATCGAATTTTAAAGATTTTATAGTTTGTTTATTACAATGTTCAAATTTAAAAATAAAATCACAAGTCTGTTTTCTTTTAAATATACTAGGGGGTTCTTCCCCCTGCTCCGCTGCGGCTGACGCAACCCCCGGAAGATTGTTACGCAATCCTCTTTGGTTTGCTTCGCAAACCAATGTCGGCTTCATACACTGTAGACAATGTGTCCTAACCACAATACCTTTTAGCTACCTTTAAAACAGTTCGGTCTGTAAGTTTTGAATTCTTTCAATTGTATAAATGTTTCAGCTCAATTGTGTCTGCTCTTTGAAAAGGGAAACATGTTCCAACAGATTATGCGCCAAGCATAAATCAGTCAACTCTTACTCTAATCGCCAACTTTTATTTAAAAATGCTAAATACGTAAGAGTGTTGGCACTAAAAATACGACGCCATAAAGATATATATTAAATTCTGGGAAACTGGGTTGCCCATATTCCGACTGCCACCTTTTTCGACCGTCATATTTTAAAAGATATTTATAGTACTTCACATAAATAGCTACATCTAATTTAATTTTTAGGACAGAATTTAAATCTTTAAATTATAAAAAAGGAAGATTTTGTGAACATGACTATAATTTTTTAATGAAAAAAAAATTTAACTACTTAGAGCAGTTTTAATTTTTCAGTTGAGAAAAAACATGCAAAATTTTCGATAATTTTAGACATTTCGTAAATTATTTAAAAATTTATAACTACAAAACTGAATCGAATTATCAAAAACGATCTGGATCATTTGTAACCAATAATTTAATCTATGTCCTAAATTTTTAATTTATTTTTTTGATGAAAATTGGAAGACAAGTATTAAAAAGTATATGAATTTTTTTTTCAATTTTATGAAAATATGATTTTAACATTAAATAACGTCTAAAATACTTATCGTATTGAAAAAAAATATATATTCACCCTAACCAACTGATTTCTTAACACACTGACACAATTAAAAATTGGATTTCTCCTTTTAATATAGTGTCAGAAACTCGACGGACAAAATTACTTGTAAGCGAAATTTTAGTAACGACGACTTTAATATTAAATAACTTTTAAACTAATAATCATATTGAAACAAAAATATATTCGTCTTGTTTATCATACATTTCTTAGCAAATTATGTTAATTTCGTAATTTTTGGATTTTTACTTTTTGAGATACGATCTGAATAACAGCGGAAGGATTGAAAATTCTCCCTAGGGCTTACTTTTTTTTAAACAGAGAGATACCTATAAAATATTTGCATTTTGACGTTAATTTAAGCTAGCATACAATTGAAGAGTGAATTTTTATGGGTGATTTGGAATTAGTGTTCATTTTGTTGAATTCTGCTTACTGCATTCAAATGTTTTTCTCTCATTTGATTTCAAAAGTGAATAAGATTTTTACAAATATTTATTTTATATTATATTTTGAGAAATACTAAAAGTATTATACTATAATTATGCTGCCTATGTCAGTTCAAAGAACATTCCAAATCAATTAATACATTACTCCTAAATAATCGCTTAATTTAATATTTAGGCTTAAATTTTTTCATATCATAGAATGTTAATAATTAATTTAACCATTAATTTTTTCCCATAGAATGTTGTCTATCTGATAATACATTATACTCGGGGACAACCTAAGTTGAGCCTAAAGCAATTGAGTATTTATACATATCATAGCTTCCGCTTCAGGTTCAACTTAAATTGTCCTCGAGTATCGTAAACCTATGTTGCAATTATTTACTTGTTTCAATTATTTTTGAAAAAATTTTGCATAAATTGTTTTATATAACATTCAAAAGTCGGTTGCTTAACTATTGTAAAATTTGAATAATAATTTTTTTAACCTTTAATTTTTTCATAAAATAAAACTCAATCGTCTTATCTACTACCACACTGATAAAACGATTTACTAGACATTTAGTATTTTTGCAGAAAAAAGTTTTTGCAAAAGTGTAGCGCATTTTTGCGGAAAGAATTTTAAGCAACAACACACAAAAATATAATGATATACTACATTTTGAAATGATGTTGTCGATTCATGGTTCCTGAGGCTCCTTATGTGATTCTTGTAAAAGGAAAAAATCTCTTACAACTTTAGAAGTTAATTGTACAAAATCCGTGTACATGGTACGGACAAACCGTAAAAGTTGTAGGCAACAGGTATAACAGCAGACGCAAATTTTTTGCCCTACAGCCCCTGTCCTTTTCCTCTACTAGAAGTAATGTAGTCCACCTGAATATATTGTCTGGCTACAGGCCTTTCGTCATTTGACCATTGTTCCAAAAATATGAGGCATTGTTCCCGGGTGAAAGACCCGGCTTCGAGATAGGCAGTGGTGGCGCCAGGAATTGCCCGACGGGGGAGCTAGCATTCCCCGACAGGGGGGCTAATATCCTCTACGTAAATAGTGCTTATAAAATTATTTTATCGTAAAAAAAAATCGGATGTGACTGTATCGGAACACGTCCAGAATTATTGTAGGTGAAACGTCATTTTAGTAGATTATAAAGAAACAGGAAATGGCCGCCAACAGAAACCTCTCAAGCAAAAGGAAGACAAATTGTTTCGTCTGATGCAGAGTGCTTCACCACGCCCTATGCGTGATTTGCTTTAACTACATTTTACACGCATCGGCTCCTAATTTCCTATCGGACGAGAGAGAACTAATTTAAATAAATAGTAATATTTGTCTGGCAGTAAAGTGTCAGATAGGATCACTCTAAAAGCGTTGCGAAATATTTCTGTCCAGATACGCCAAGTAGTTGATTTTAAAGACGTTTTACTTCAAAAATCTAGTATTAATCAATATCTTAAATTTGTTAGTGATAAAGTTTTATTGTTATTATTATTATGGGCTAAAATCAAGAAGTACTCAATCTCGCTATTTTACGTATTTTCATAAACTTAAAGCATTGTGGAAAGCAGATAATTGTTACAAAAACTGTACAAATCGTACCACAGTCAAACGATGCGCGTTAAAATTAACTTAATGGCACTGCAAAAAAAATTGTATAATCATTGCACGATTATTTTTTTAAAAAAGCTATATTGTGTAATAAAAAAACCTGCAGTATTTTGAAAATATTTTTTTTTGTTACTAAAATTTTAGTTATTTAAAAATTATAATTAAATTTATATTTAATTATAATTAATAAGTCTGTTAAATTATCCTCTGTAGTAATAATTATGCTTAGTAAAAAATACTAATAAAGTATAATATTTACATTTGGGAAATAAAATATATTAAAGTATGTATGACTTTTATAATGCAAAGTTTTTCAAAATTCTTACTGATATATACATATAAAGTTCATTTAATTAAGAATTAAACTTAATATAGTTAATTTAAATTTGGTTTGACTTTTTTTAGATTTTATCAAGAGAAAAAAACTAACAAAATATATAATTCACCCAAAATAAAACATTTTTTTGAAACCTTCTGCAGATAAAATACTCAAACCTTACATACCTAATTTCACAAACAAGATATTCAATTAATTATTTTTATTTTACTTAATACAATAACTTTAGTTGGTAGTTATAAAAATTAAATACAAAGTACAAAAAAGCACCACATTTGGTCGGAACTAGAAATTGGGACAGTTCATTGAAACGATTACCATTATACCAATGAGGGACGGTCATTGTAACAAGCAAGATTTTTTTTATCCCATCACAAATACAACCTTACTGTTTTATTTTGTTTCCTCGTTATAAGAAAATAGAAAAGTTTACTTACTTCAATATGGTAGATATGCAGAATTAAAAAAAGATGTGAAAAAAAAAACTTTATAGTTAGACTCATAAAAATTTAACATACACGAAGATAAATTTTCGTTTACGCTATAATATGCAAAAAATGCACTGGAGGGATAATTTTTTGACACGGACAGAGGTCCACATCATCTAGAAAGTGAAAGGGGACATCTTCAACATGTTTTGTCGGGGACGAGCCTAATTGCATTTCCCGCGCAATGGAACGAGTTGTGATCGAACAATGGCAGAGACGAAGCAATATATTTGGAGAAGCGTCTTGGGTTATCGCTCCCCTAGGGTCCACTCCATGGCCTGGGGTCACTCTACTCTCTGAAACGTCATCCACCAATAAAAAACGAAGTGTGGTGGGGTTCTTTTTTGATCCCATAGATTACAAAAAAAAGAGTATTGCGGTGTGCGAAAAACTTTCACTTTTCTCCTGGACCTTGACAAGGAACTGGAAGCCGTTTGCCTGCGGGATGCCCCGGGAATAGGGGAATAGTTTTTACAAGGGGGGCGGCTTAACTTTATCTGGTGGTTCAATGGGTCCAAGCGACCGCTTAACTCGCCAGACTAAGGATGGCGCCAAATTGTAGTAGACAATGTTTGTACTTTACTGATGACAATTTAAATTTTTTACACATTTGTACATTGCACAGATAATGTTAAGTTTATATATTAATTTCTTACCGTAATGTTCAGCCATTATGTTATTTTTAAGGGTATGATTTAAAGCATTGAAAAAATAAGCTGCCAGATTATCTACAAAATATTATTTTGTGTAAAAGGAAGATGGGCGACAAAATTATGCCTACTTTGGCTAAAAAATTCTTAGGCCGTCCCCGTATTCAATGGCCTTTCAATGAATTTTTGTGACACAAGCGAACATGATTTTGGAATCCAATTTTCCTAAATCATATTTTCTAAATATGTCTACTAAAAATTATATTAGTTTTACTAACGTGCCAAACGACCCTACTGGTCTATACAGTCAAGAATGCTTTTTTATACAATAAAATAAAACCCAAGCAATACAATCCTCTATAAAATAAGTTGACTTATTAATAAAGTAATAAATTAACGTCAAAGAAAATTATTTAGATGTAATATATGTTTTAGTTACGATTCGGGATCATTTTGAAAGAAAGACCCAGGAACACTGCCCAGTATTTCTGAACCGTGGTTAGATGACGAGTTCAACATCTAATCTGGTACCGGTACCCGACGCAATTTCAATAGACATCAGGACATCGGATCACGATCAGATTTAAAGTACACCAATCCCTTATACATGGCCAATATTTTTTGGTTGCGAAAAGAATTAATTTGACAACTCTCTGATAACCAAATCGCTGTATGTCGCTTCCCAAAATGTTCAGTATCAAACTCGCCCTTATCGGTTCGAGTCTCTAAACATACGGCCACGATAGACCTTTGGTGTCGAGATTTCGGTGTGTCGGGATTTTATTTGTCGGAATTATGACCTATATCCATTTCATTAAAAAAATTAAATTTTAACCAATGTTTTAAAAATATTTGGTTTTAACTAACACTTTTCCCCCGACGAACTTCATAATTGTGCCCGACGGGGGGGGCTTACCTTGCCCGACAGGGGGGCTACAGCCCCCCCCCCCCCAGGACCCCCAGTAGCACCACCTCTGGAGATAGGCCCCGAACCGTCTTCAATAGCAAAATGTGCAGCTGTAGTGCAACGTTAATTAACCAAACCAATCAATCTCTTCAGAACACACTGAGCTGGAATAAAATATAAAACTGTAAGCACTTGTTGCGTGGACGCATACAATTTGGAAGAAAGGTTAACAAACGTTTGCCCGTGGCTATGCGTTTTTAAATCTACGGAAACCTACGCAAAATAACTATTTTTTTAACCTTCGCTCAAAAAGGTGTGTTTCTGTTTCTTCGCTGAAAAAGGAGTATAATAGTCGGCCACGCTTATATTTCACTCCAGTGCTTATGTAGTTGTAGCTTAGTAACAAAACCAGGTAGAAAGATTTTGAAGAGAAGTGAAATAAACAAGATGCTCATCGGGGGAATAAATAAATAAACAAACTGAATTTGTCCGGCATGAGTTAAGAAAAAGTGAATAAATCATCATTCTTCCTACATTAAAATCCCCAAAAGTATTTTTTTTTTAAAAATAATTAAATAATAACTTGTCAAAACTTACCATGCTACGTTTAGTTCGTAAAGTTGGGATACTCAATTCTAACTCCTTGCAGATAATCTCATCCCAGTTTCGCCAGTCTTCTGATTCCAATAAAGAACTGTCTGAGAATCAGGCTCTAAAAAAAGATGATCTGAGCATTTCGGGCTTGGCTAAGGCTCTGGGTAGATTTCGTGAGTTGGAGAAATCGCGGGGCCAAGCTCCACCAACGGAGCCCCCCAAGGACGAGCAGACCTTCTTGAGTTTGCTGAGGAACTCCGAATTCGTGCGAATGGGCGATCCGCGTGGAAAAGTGGTCATCGGAAAAATCTTCCAAGTTGTGAACACTGACTTGTACATTGATTTTGGCGGAAAGTTTTATTGTGTTTGTCGCTCACCAAAGAGAAATTCTCGGTAAGTAGAAATCCATTTTTTCATAATTACTGGATTTGTAAATAATTTAATTCTTGGTAAGACTTGAGGGTATAAGTAAAGAATTAAAACAAGAAATTTCCCAACTTAACGATTCGAAATTCCCAACTAAACAGTGCTGAAAATTCCCAGTTGCAACTTATCAGCATTTATCATCTTTTTTTTTTATGTATTGAGGGTATAAGTAAAGAATTGAAACAAGAAATTTCCCAACTTAACGATTCGAAATTCTTAACTAAACAGCGCTGAAAATTCCCAGTTGCAACTTATCAGCATTTATCATCTTTTTTTTTTTATGTATTAGATAATATTAAACGGTTCTTTCACAAGCATTGATTTGTTACACCCATATTCCAACGCAGTGTCCGTTCTGAGGTCTAATTTAAATGTAACCATACAAGTTGGGTAATTTCTAACCTTCCCTAGCTTTCATTTGCTAATAATTTTAGTTTTCTTCAGGCATAAATTTTCCAAACGCGAGGATTTTTAGTAGTTGAAATTCCAACTTTCAGGGTTTTCAGATTATTGGGGGGGGGGGGGGGAGTAGTGCTCCCCTCTCCCTCAACGTGACAGGCCTGGGGACCACTCATACCTCTCGCAGTCCTCATTTTAAGTAGAGTGCCTCAGTGAAGAAGTTAATACAACCTACCCCGCTGAATGTTCACCTCTTGCTCTTCGTGGTTGTTGTCATCTGCCATGCATGGCTTGGGCCGCCTGTCACCGGTGGCCCCTTAGGGATTCCCCCTTTTATATGTTGTATTCGTGGTCGGTCAGTAGCACTGTTCATTATTTTATCCATATCTTTTACAATTTAATAAATAATCTTTATACTAGAAATCTGTTGCGACTCAAATGTTGGTAACTTCAGGTGTTTTCCCTGTCATACGACTTTACTTTAAAGCTATGAGGCAGTGTTCCTGGGCATTTCTTTACAAATTGATCCCAATGTGGAGCTTTAGTGCGAGGTTATTTTAACACTTACATTTTGTTTATCTTATTATTTACCAAGCAAAATGTTTTTCCGTAATAGAGATAAAAATATTTTTTTTAAACCAAAAAAATTATTATTTGCTATAACGTCTTGTATCTTGTTTAACATAGGCAGATCCATTAGTCACATTTTCTAGAACTTATTTTGTTTTCTTACAACTTAACGTTAGATATGCGTCAAATATTCGATTAGTAATCGTCAACATTGCAGCAGTCAAAACAAATGGTCTACTACTTTTTCTCTCAGAAATTTTTCATGCTTCTGGAAATAAAGGTTTATTATCAATGCAGTTAGCAGATGGATGGGGCCTGTCTTGCTAAACCCCATAATGTCTACTTCGAAAAATTGTAGAAGAGTGCAAAAAAAAGTAAGAACTTAACAGAGTTTAGCATAACAGGACAAATTTGAAACCATTGTTCACTTAAATCAAATTTGTTTTGGAAGATAACATTTTAACCGTATATAGCGGGCACTTTAGAGTTGTTTTTTGTTGTCGTTAAAATCAAGTTTTGAGCAAAAAGTGGAACGTAACAGACGAGGTTTAGCATAACAGGCCTCAAGTATTTTCTTGCTAATTTTGTTCTTATCTCAGTAAGCGGCCTGTTAAACAATATTTGCGAGTTCTCAATAATCATGAAAATATTCTATAAGTATAAGCAAGTCAACTGTATATAAAAATTCTAGGATTCCTTAGTAAAACCTTTAATAATTTATTGTGATTTTAGTAAGAATCAATTAACTTATTGTGAATTTAGAAAATTTATTATAAATGTGAGAATCAATTAAAATGATTGAAGGAAACTGAAAAAGGTTTTAATTTTGATGGATATTAAGTTTATTTAAACTGAATATTCATAAAACTAAATATTGAATATTCTTTAAGTCAATTGAAGATGTGGGTGCAAGAACAAGGCAGCTCCACTGTTTTCTGATTTATACACTTATTCCTATAACGAAAAAATCCTCTATTGATTAGTTCAAGAACCAGACAGCTCTAAGGAATGTCTATATAGAGATAAAAAAGGAGCTGTAATTTTGTCTCGTACGATGTAAGAAATGTTGTGTTTTTTGTCCTTCCTGAACAAATGGGAAAACTGGAGCTGCCTTTTCTTGCACCCACATCTTCAATGAATTTAAAGTTTTAACTGCTCGGCATTCAGCACAATTTTGCATTCACTGCATTCCTATTTAAACTTTAAAGTATCAATCATCAATAACTATGTGAATATTCTTAAAGTATAAACTAATTATACTTTGCTCTAATTAGCAATGTCTTGAGTATAATTTTGTATAGTTTGTTGAGTATAATTTTGGCAGTCAAAACGAATTGCCTATTACCTTTTCCTCTCTTAAATGGAATTACGGACGAACACTTGGCATGAGCTCTGTATGTGTAACATGTTTGAGTGCCTTGTGTATAAATGCACTCCCTTTTTATTTCAGGCTATTTGTTAGAAATGCTGAAGTCAAAGTTCGTATCAACGAATTGGAGCTGTGTGCAAGGTTTCTAGGTGCTAACGAGGACTTGACTTTGACAGAAGCCAGCGGAACTCTGATAGACTTGGTGTCAACCCCAGTTAGCTCCAATAGTGTAAACAAAACAGAGATTCAAGATCAGTTGCAATAATGTGTGTAAGAACGAGAAATTGAATGCACAATTGTTTTAAATTGCATTTATTTAGTTCTTGCAAATGTATACCTTTATAGAATAATAAACATTATTTCAGAGCCGATAGAATAGGTAACGATCGATCGTGGAATGTATGAAATTGATTATGAAACTCGCATGATAATTATTGATTACGACCACTAAACTTACGAAAAAAGTTCTTTTTCTTAAAAATTTCATATTCCATCTGCATATTCTTGTAATTTTATCATACCTTCATAATTTAAAATAATGCTACTTTTTTTACAAGGACAGATATCTATAACGATAAAAGAAAGCTGTCTGTGGATTATAAAATATCCACTTCCTCTACGTATAAAAGGCTAAAAGCACTATTTATTTTTAAAATGTGCACCAGAGATTCAAAATTTTAAATTTGTTTAGTATTTAAAATAAATTTAATATGTTTAAAAAAGCCATTTTTAAAAAATGTCCATTTAAAAAGAAATAGTATCAACATCGTTATAAAATCGTAAGATGTTGTCAACAATAAAATTAGGGATGAAACGGATATCCGGCTGCTTTTTAACTATCCGATATCCGGATGAATAAAACATCGAAGATTTTTTTTATGGCGATCAATTACCTTTGTTCTTTCTTTCAGTATTTTCCTGAAAATTCTACCAATGTATTCACAGTGTGCAGATTCAGGGGTGCCCACAGGGGGGGATGATGGCGCAAGGTGCGCCATCAAAATTTTTGGGGGGGATTTTTTTACATAGCTTTTTTATTATTATTTTGTTTTAGGGGGGAAATGTTTTGGAAAAAAAATTATTTAATTAGTATATTACATTATATAATGTGCCTTCAATCACTGGAATTTCCAGCGAATTCGAGAAACGCCTCTTCGGCACATAAGCTGGATGACATTGTAAAAAAAAATACGCACACGTTTACTCATCTTTGTCCGGTTCAAACATTCCGAATACACTTCAGTGCTGAGATTGAAATTAAAAAACGCTGTGAGGCAATACATTTTCCATTAACAAGAATGTATAAATAATAATAAATATGAAGAGTGCTACAAACTCAGAAACTGGAATCTCATTTCATATCCTTATATCATAAATTACGATTATATTACAAAACATCTGAGCAATTGCTGCAACAAATTTAACTTTTCCGCTTGTGATGAGGCATACGTTTTTAAAAAAAACTGCAATGAAGCAGACTGTCTCCTCATCTCAATAACACGTGTAACATAAATTACGATTTTTATATACAACTACACTAGAAACTAATTACTTCCATTCCATACGTTTGTTTACTAGTAAATGTAGACGATTTTACAGTATTTGGGTTTCGTCTTGGCCGGTCGAATCAGTTTTAATAACTTCAATGGTGTTACAGCAAAATAACAGATAATATATTTCAGTCAACAAGAATGCTTAGTTTTTCTGAACCTACTGTTGAAATGTGGAGAAAAGTTACAATTATTTAAATTGTAAAAAAGAAAAAACCTTAATGAAAAGTATTTTCTGAGTTTGAGAAACTGTAGTGGTAAGTGGATAAATATTTTACGGCATTTTTAAAGTAAAGTTTAATTTTATAAGGTTTCTTAAAATTTGATAAAATGAGGTTTTTGCATTCAATAGTCATATTTAAAATATCCAAATATAAGAATGGGGGAGCTAAATTGTCTTCCAGTGTTCAAAAAGGGACACAACTCGTTCAACCTCAAGACAGGTTTGTAGTTAGACAATATTTCCGGGAAGAGCAAAAATATTTCCAGGGTGGGCATGGGAAAAGAAAGTAAATAGTTTTGTTATTTATTTTCATAGCCCCTTATAAAACTGTTTATAAAATTATGTGCTGTTAATCAGCTCAAAAACTTCATTTTTAGTACATTATAACTCTCCGCTTTTTGACATTGAAAGTTTTACAAAACAGTAAAGGTTTTGTAAATTACTTTTTAACGTGTAATAA
This sequence comes from Troglohyphantes excavatus, assembly GCA_963932185.1. Taxonomy (NCBI): domain Eukaryota; kingdom Metazoa; phylum Arthropoda; class Arachnida; order Araneae; family Linyphiidae; genus Troglohyphantes; species Troglohyphantes excavatus. The sequence goes on along the minus strand of OZ010671.1, from coordinate 70,935,246 downwards.
TGCTTAGATATTGAATAATAAGCTTTAAAATTAAATAAAATAATAAAAGAAAGAATACCCTTGTGAGCATGGAGAATTGAGCCAGAAACACAATAACTTCATGTTAGGTTAAATAAAGATAACGAAGGGAAAAGTTCGTCAAATGGGGTTGTAAAAACAACATGCTCCAAATATGGAAATTATATTGTGGTATGGCTCTTCGAGCGAAGACCACAAAATTTCATTAAGCTGCAAATACTTCATTATCTGTTGCCAGTTTAGGTTTTTGTTGGCCCGCGAAAACACCTGCTCATTTGAGTATCATCTAAATTTCTCGAAAAACAAGCGAGCGATTTTTTCCCCATACTTTTTATACAAATCAACTCAGACGCAGACCAGCCGGCTCGTATCACCCTTTTTATTTTTATTTAATTCTAAAAATAGATCAGACACCCTTTCTTTCATCAAATGACTATATGAAAATTTTTACATTAAAATGTAGTATTGCATAATCTATAGGCGCCGAACGCGTCTGAGCATTTTTGGCGTTATTTCGATAATAAAATTTGTTTTATTACTCTTTGAGATTTGCGGTTTTGGCGAGGACAACACCTGGAGCCGTTAAGTTGTTAAATGTTTTGTTTATTTTAGATCATTGAATAAAAATGACCTTTACAAGTTAAATTTAATTTATGGAAGTTAATATTCATTGGTAATAAGGAAATAATTTTCTCTGAATTAAATTATGTATATTTAATGTTTAATTTAAAATTAGCAGTGGCGATTGGATTGCACAATTTCGAGTGTTTTGACTATATTTTAGATAATGTAGTTTTTATAATTTATATTACTCTTTACCAGTTTTTGTCAACTCAAACGTTTATTATATCTTTAAACTATCATAACTATAAATTATCTAATTAATCGTTACCACACATATATTATAAGGATTATCAAACTTTAAATTTGTTCTATAAATTTATTTCGAAATTAGGGAGTGATTTACTAATTTTAAAAGTACATAGTTATTGACAACTGTTAAAAATAGTTAAGGACAATGATAACTGTTGCTGCCTCAATATTCAAATGCCAACGTATTCCTTTTTACTAATGAAAATTAATAAATTTTTTGAGAAAAAAAAACTTTATGGAGGAGAAGTTTGTTGATGTTTTTTTTCCGTTGCACAGTCACTGAACCTCCCCGAACCTATAATAGTCTATATGATTAAACAATGTTACTATAAAAGTTTTTAAATAGTTAATTTCCTCAGTTAGCACCAAATGAAAAGATTCTTGTTTTAAATTTGTTTTCAACACGTTGTGACCTTTTGATCTCAAGTACATGTCTAACAAAATTTTACAAAAAAAAGGCCCTTCACTTTATACTATAATTCATCAACTCCTATGTCAACTCATGTCATTACAGCTGATTGTATTGATTGGTCGCCAACAGACGGAAGATAAACAAGCTGTTTCGTCTGACGCTGCGGTCTCTCGCCCCCCCCCCCCTCCCCCCACGTCTCATATGTTTTGTTTATATCATGATTTTATAGGCATGAGCTCCTATTTCCTATTAAACGAAGCTAAATCTATGTAGTATGCTATTCGTCACGTGTCGAAATGGACACCTTATCATGATATTTCTATCCCAATTTCCTATGAAAATGACTTAAAGATGTTTCACGTTAAAAACCTATTTTCTAATATTTTTAAAGAAATTGTTTCCTTGTCAACGCGGGGCCCCACATAAAGCAGCGGCACCTGTGGCACACCCTTAATGGTGACCCTGTTTATATAAATGCGTTTGTAGGAAACGAATATGCAACCAGGAGATTATTGTAGTTTCTAAAAGTTGCTGGTCTGGTACATGTTGAATAATTAAAAAAAAAGAAAAATTAGAGATTGAAACGGAGAGTGAATTTACATCATGTAAATAAGATGTGGGGGGAGACAATACAAATTTTGCAGAAGGGGGGGGGGGTCCGGTCCTCCCCCTCTTTGGCTACCTTCTTGGGGAGGGAAGGGTAGAGAAAAATTTTGGGGGGGATTTGCGCCATTGGGTTTGGGGGGGGATGGGCACCCCTGTCAGATTCTCCCTTGAATTTTTCTCTGGCTATTCAGGTGGGTAAGGAGTGCGTTTCAGACGCGGTGGGTCACAGAGAATAGATAGCAAGGAAGATATGCTGCAGACATTCAGAACATGCCACTTTAGCTATCATGGGGTATCATCGAGCTTGAATGGTGGTGTGTGTAACATGGCTGGTGGTGTGTAAGGTGCATAGCTACTTCCCTGTTCGTTGTATATTAGAAATTGTTTAATTCTCCACGCTAAAAACTAGTTTTAGCATTTAAATATGGCACAATTTAAATCAGCAATTTGGAAATATGTCAAAAATGTATTTTTAAACGCATTGTACAGTACAGATGTGGCTGTTTAAAAATAACCATAAATATGTACAGTTTATTAAAGAACTGCTAAGGCATACACACTTGAATTTTTTTTTATTTAAATTATAAATTAAAAACTAGTTTTCTCATGTATGAAAACACTTTCAAAATCACGATAATTAATTATAAAAAGACGTGAATAATGTCAAATGCTAATAATTAGCATTTTATCGGCTAATTATCATGATTTTTTTTTAAACATGGTTATGCAACTTGTAATTCATCTAGAAGCATAATTTTTGAAGGAAATTACTTGAAGTATCTTTCTTAAAGTTTTGACTCTCCAAAAAGTTTATAGCATGAAATTTTTTTTATATATAATTTTTTACTTCTAGAGTCCTTAAAAAACACACTTTTTTTCCCAAATTTTTTATTTTTTTTAACGAATTGTTACGATAGAGGGGCATAACATATAGCAACTAATATAAAGTTGAATTAAAAAATAAATTTCTCAAGTTTAAGCAAACTTGAGTTTTAATGTTTGGAATGAAAGGGCATACGGTAAAAATACAATTCTTCAGAAATTGAGTGTAAAGTGTACAAAATATATGCCATTGCTAGTATCACCATAGAATAATCCTTTATAAATCCAGTTTTTGAATGTTTATTCAATCTTGGTACCACCTTAAAGATAAGGAATTGAGGAATATTATAGAATAAAGAAATATTTTGTAACTTTTGACCGATTTCCGTTTTTTCTAATGTGTACGAGAAGGTATTTTCATTAAAAAAAAAACTGCTGTATAACCGGCAAAATCAAGTTCGGATATACGGTATGTAATGTGCGTTGGATATCCGGCAAAACCACTATCCGGTTCATCCCTAAATAAAATACTTTTAAAATAAATTAATATATGTTTATTGCTTTAACATAATAATAATCGTTTTAGCAAGAAAAAAATTGAAAGAACATGTTTACACTTTTTAAGTTGTACTTCATTACATACCAAGAATGGTTACATTGTAATATTAAATATTTAGGGATACTGAGGAGATGAAAATCTAAATTAATCTAAGCCTTAGGTTTATAAAATAAATGTTATATTAATTCCTATAATATTAATTTTACTTCACTCCATGTGAAGAACTAGTATTTCATAATTTCTAGTTATACTATAATTCATTTCCTTTTGTGTAATTGTATGCAATCTGTGAAAATGAATATGATGCTGTACTGATTGATTTCATACAAACTTATGTACATGTTTAAAATAACATACTTCAGGTGTACATATACCAGATACAAATCAGGTTTTATAAAAAAAAAATCTATAATATTCTATAACACATAGTATTTAAACATAAAAATATATTTTCACTTATAAATTATGTAAATATTATTATAGATCATAGTAATGTTATTTACAATTTATTGGAATGTATCAGAGGCTATAAGGTCTTTGTATAGGCAAAATTTTGTGAAGGTACCAGTTTTTAGGTTTTAAAATTTTATAACATAAAAAAAATTCACGTACGAAACATGTGTAATCAGGGTTGCCACTCAATATTAAGATTAAAATTTTGACTTTTCCAGAGGGTTTTTAAAGATTAATGTAGAGACACATAAAAACGAAGTGCCCACAAAAAATAACCTACCAAAGTATAAAAAAAAAGTTGGGAAATTATAATTTTTACAAATTTGTATAAAACATTTCTATAATGAAACAGAAAATGTTATCGATAGCGAGGAAAGGAAGCATTCCATTTACAGGGATCGCAACACTTTTTAAATATGTCCCTAGAAAAAAAAGATACATACAAATTTAAATCATCTTTAAATTTTAAGTCATCAATGCGAGTGACAAAATTATGAGAAAAACGTAATAGAGGAAAAAGAGTTTTAAATAGTTAATATTGATAATGTAACAATACAGGCTAGCCGCGTACCGGTAAATATCGGACATCCAACTGAACTATTTAGTTCCATGCAACGGAAAAATTCAAATTGTATCTGCTCGTTTAGTAATTATCGGACAAAACATCCTTTCGATCTATACCGTGCTAACTACTTTCACAAATAATCGACACTTTGGCGATTTTGTATGGATTGTGAAAATACGAATTTGGGCGATTTTTCATCTTTAATTAAAATAATTGCCTTACAGTTGGCGAGTGATATTTTAGTACGGATTATGCACTGAACATCCCTCTTCCTAAATCATAGTAACAAACACCAGCTGACTGCAAAAATGTATCATTCATTCTTCAAAGGCTGCATATATTGAGATGCGTCTTGCATTGAGTATAACTCTTCACAAGTCGTTTTAAGTAAATACGTGCATATTTTCCCCCCTATGATTGAATGTATTATAAGTTGTTTGTTACTTTTGGCAGAAATATATATCATAAATGCGTTTTATTGCAGCAATAAAACTATGTTCAAGAACACACATTGAATCGTTTCGACTCCTTTCACTTGGTTTTTCAGTTCCCAAAGTAAAAATTGGAAGAAAAGAAAAAAGTAATTTAATTTGAGTTTTCTTTTGAACTATAGCATTTTACTATTTCAAGCATTATTCCAACCAAATTTTTATAGAAAATCGTAGCATTAATAAAAATGTTTGTAAATTTGCGCGAAAATACTTTTTTTTAATAATATTTCTGTAATAATCTGTTTGCTTTACTTTTTAAATTATGGTCAGAATTGAAATTTTGCAGGGATGCCACTTGCTGCAAAAGATGTCTATTTTTAAAATAAAATGCAAATCATTTAGTATTTTCCTAATTACAATACGAGATACTGGGAATATATATAATTACACTTTCACCTGCTATTTATCATTTTTCCCCATAACAAGGTCTTCATTTACATTTTGATACAATGCATAAACGAGATCCGGTGGTCCTGGAAGGGCAGACATTGTTTACACATAGGCCTACATTCTACACCAATGTGATTTATTACATTTGTAAAGACAAAAACAGCAAGCCTATTCCTAGTTTAATGATATTTCGGGAGTTACAACATCCTATTAGCAGACTCAACATAAATAAGAACATGAATGGCGATTTTTGTAATGGCCATTGCAAAATGAAAACTAAAATCATCTTTGGTTAAATACGGGAGGGAAAAAGGCCAGCAATGTGTTATCATAGGCATAAAGGGGGGAAAAAATATGCTAAAATAAGGGAAAAGGGATCATATTCTGGAGAAAAAAAAAGGACTTGAGTATTTCAAGTAACAAGGACTTTTAGGGGGAAAAAGATACCTGTTACGAGGCCTGGCATTTACATTTTTCTTTTCAAGCACCACATTTTTTTTTAATTGGCCATAAGGCTTCAAGGACCACAGATTGGGAATTACTGTTATAAAGCATTGCTCATTCGGCAGTGTATGTATAGTACATGTATAACAGTGTTTTGATTTTTTTTTTGGGGCACTAAGCATCATTTACCAATTTAGACTTCAATTACCTTTAATACTGTTACTTAATCATTAGAATGTAGTTAAATACAAAGAAAACAATTTAAGAACATGAACAAAATCGTTTATTGATCTGAAATTCCACGAGTCACAAGATTTAAAGAATGATTTCTACAACCAATGTTGATACACAAATGATGGAAAAAAGGTGCTTTTAAAATTCATCAACGTCCTACTACGGACACACACACCATGAATATGGAAAATCAGATGAAATGGGCGTGATGATTTTTGTTTAAAGTCTTTAGTCTGGGGAGGATCCTCTTCCGTTTCTAAAGAAGAGAGATAAAGAGTGATGTTTACTCATTTCGAAACAAATGCACAAACAAATTGCTATTAATACAAAGGTTCAAGCAGAATTCATTCACATTTTTCGAAAATAAAAATAATTAGTTTCTAAGGGCTTTAAGTTTTTTAATGAATTTAAAAGTGGAAATATATACTAATATGAGGTGCAAAGAAGCACAGGTATTTTAATCAGATACAAAGTTGTATTTAATTCACATTAAGATAATACATTAATAGAGGTTTATTAAAATCACTTAAATTATAGTATCACTTATTAACTTAATTATAGAACACTTAAATTATAGCGTTTTAAGAGCCTTCTGTAACTGAAGTTTCTAAGGAACTTTTGAACAAAAATTAGGATCTAAGTACTTTTTAAGAACCCCTATGAACAGCAAAAAAAAAAAAAACTTTAAAAACTGTATCAAGGGAAAAACAATTTTGTAAATATCCTATCTTACTAAATTTAAAGACTGATAATATAGCGACTGCGCAATAACAGAAAACAAAATTTCAAACACTTAGACATTTAAACTTTTTTTTATGAATTATTATTTTTCCTGGGTACAATAAAGTTTAGGCCTGTAACTAATACAAGGTAATACATACGACTAAGATCTAAACTTTTACTTTACCCAGGTAATTAAAAAAAAAATTCCAGAATTAGAGGTGTAGAATACACATGGATTTTTCGAAAATTAATACGAAGCCCATAACAAAAAGGAAATGATTACAAATAAACCTATCAAAATAACAGATTGGGAGTGGGGGAAATTATATTTCATTTGTCTGTATTAGTTCATGGCACAAACCCAACAGGAACAACAAATATAACATTTCAAATAGTAAATTCCATAGTTTGTATTTATTCAGTGTCCAATAAGAAAATGAGCTATTTTTTTTAAAAAAAACAGCAATAAGTAATTATATAAATTGAAATTTAATAGATACACATTTTAAAATAATTTTTATGGACTAAGGCAATTTAACAATACATTTTTTCCCCCAAGGAATTTGCTCTTTAGGCAATCAAATTAGCAAATAATTTTAACCCTTTGCACTTGTGCAAACATGTTTTACATTTACTTTCTTTTTATGGAAAAGAGTTCTTTTTATAAACAATAGTGGCATACAAAGATGTATAATTATAAAAATAAAAAGTGATGCATGAAGCTGAGTATTCATATCAGCAGGGATGCAACGGATATACAACCAATAGTCCAGATATTACAATTATCCGACAGTATATCCGGCCTGTAATTATGTACTAAGAAATAAATTATTAACACATATATATATATATATTAAATAACAAATAATTTCAATATTAAATGTGAAAAAAAAAGTTTAAAACAGTAATTGTTTAGCCTTTTTTAGTAGAATTCGGTTGAGAGGCTTTTCATAAATTAACTGGACCTCTGAAAATATTCTACCACTATATACTGCTGCTCTGTGAAAAAAGGTATTTTGCTTTATTAATTTTGATACAGTAGGAATTTAGTTGTATTTATTTTTCACCAGTTAGACAGATGTTTTTCTTTCAATAACTACTTTCAAAAGATCCAACTCTCGGAAAAGAACCAATTCATCATCATTGTTATCTATATCCCAATTTAATTGCAGTGGAATTGTCACTAACTTCTTGGAAACAATCCCAAAAAGATTTACAATCACTATTTGGTAAAACCCTTTGATTTTATTGTATGCGATTCTTTTTGAGGCATTCAGAAGAATGTTGTTCTAACAACTTCAGTATATTCTCTGTAAAAAAAAGTATTTTGCACCGAGGAATTGAACGATAATTAAAATGCTAACACGATGTAGCTAATATTTTTTTTAAATGATGTAATTATCAAATTAAAATATTGGTATTGAAATTTCAAAGAAAATTTAACGTTATTGGAAAAATTATAATAAGTAAAATTAAATAGAAAAAGCCGATTAATCTAAAAAAAGAAAAGGGGGAAAACATGCTGACGCTAGATATTACATATAAATTTTTTTCTTCTTTATAAAAAAAAAAAAAAAAAAGGACATCTTTCTTTTGGTGAAACTCGAGTGCAAAGGGTTAAATTCCTTGCACCAATTGCATAAGCTAATCTTTTACTATGTTCAATTCATGCCAGTGACCACTCACCGGCTTCTGGAGCCCGACCTGCTCCTGGATCCTCCTCCGTGCCCCCTGGCTGGGCTGCGGCTGGCAGAACGGCTTCTGGACCGGCTTCGGGTCCTTCTTCTAGGTGACCGAGATCGCGATCTATTCACGAAAAGAAAGGGTGTAAGTTCCAAAATGCTCTCCAAAGATTGCATAGGATCCTACTTACCTCATGCCGCTAGTAGTTTCGAAACATTAGTAGCTGAATACAGAAAAAAAGGAATCGAATTAAATCCTGGGTTTATTTTTTTAAAAAGACGAGTCCCACATATTCAAAAAATTTAAATCAGCTCTGGTGTATCTATGGCCACTTTAATAATAGGTTTGGTTACCCCATAGGTTTAAAAACGAATTTTTTAGCCATATCGATAAATGCTTTATTGAATGAAAGAGGCTATTTTCTAATTTTATTAACATTTAGAAAGCCAGACAAAAGTGAGTTTTAATGCATATCTAAAATTCAACAGTTAAAAACCTACTTAAGAAAACCACATTTGAATTTTATATATCAATTTAACAAAAAACTGCTTCATGAAATATTAACTTAATTTTGGTTAAGCCAACTTTCCTAATTCCCTTTTCAAAAGGCAGTTTTCATTGTTCTTAAAACGAAATCTCGTCTTAACACAGAAAAAGAAAGGAAAAGACAAACCTCTTGTCATTATTTTGTACAACTTAAGTTGATATTGGAAAGTAGAAGGATGAATTTTGCGGAGATGTTGAAGTTCAGAGTTGGCTGAATAGCGTTAGTTGATCACCCCTAAGAGCTGATTTGTCGCCACGATGAGAATTGACGAGTCGAGGTCACGTTATGCTGTTGTTTAAAGGGACGAAGTGTAGTGTTAGGACGAGCTGACGCAATTCATTGTTGAATGTTGACGTAACTTAGGTTGAGCTGATGTAACTCATTGTTGAATGTTGACGACAACAATGCAGCTTGAGGGATAAAGTTGATTTATACACAACTGAGGCTGCTTTAGCCTATAAAAGTTAAATAGTTTTAATTTCACATACCAACACAAGGATTCAAAGGTTGTTGTTCTTAGGAACAACAACCTTGAAAAATGTAATTCTAGATGTGCTAATTTTGTTGTTAATTTCCCTAAAAAGCGACACTATTAATGTTTTATTCATTCAATTATTTTTATTACAGTCGGGCATCATACAGTTATTTCTGCAGAATTCTGGAATTGAATCATAGAGATATCTCTAAATAATAAAATAAAACTTAGTATAACAATATAAATTAAAATGAATTAGTGATTAATTAAAAAAAATATTAATTTTTTGTGCATTTAAAATATTGAAAATAATTCTTTTCAGTTATTTTAGAATAGCAAAAATAATTTATAACAAATATTTTTTCAAAACTACATTAGTTTTTTTTATTTGAAAAAATACATAGGCTGTATTGATTTATGCTTTAAATATTAACTTGGCACACATAAAAGCTTTATGAACGAGCAACCATATAACAAAATCGGACTGTAAAATGATTTCCGAAAATAAAGGTAGAATAAATCTACACTTACTTGACCTACTACCGCAAAGAACTCTAAAACATGCAAACAACATTTTTAATTAAAGGATTGTATGAGTAAGAAAGTGTATTATTCCTTTACCTGGAACGACGCCTGCCTCCTCCTCCACCTTTGCAGTCCCTGGCATAGTGTCCTCGCTCCCCACACTCATAGCATCGCTCATCCGGATTGTAGCGGGGAGGGGGGCGGTAGGAGGACCTAGACTTGCCGCTGGATAACTCTACCCGTACTCGTCTGCCGCAAAGAATTCTAAAACGAGCAAAGAATATTAATTGCAAAAATAGTATAAAACTCTGCAAATGTATTAAAATACTCAACATGCTAGATCAAAATAGATATGATTAAAATGTTTGAAAAACCACTATTAACTTGTTTAACAATAGAATGGTACCTATAGTCTAAGAAATAGTTCAGTGGCCATTTTGTTTTTTGAGGCACCGCCCACGTATTCCTCAACCGATGATCTCCTCTTTGGGAAATAGGTACCATTCAGTATCTGGAAGATTTAGTGCGACACATTACAAGGCTCCCAAAATATATATTTTTTTTGTGGTGAAAATAAATAGAAGCGACAATAATGCATTCACTAAAGCATTTTTTGATCACCATTGTCGTAGTCCGCCGAGGTCTTGGGATTAGTCCTAACCAATCACAGTTGGCAACAAAATCATGGGGAAAAAAAGTTCCCTGATTTTACAATTACATTAAGAAATGTTGTAGTACAGGCTTTGTATAGAAACATAGTATTCACGCTAAAATAATACAATAAATATATTGCATTATAAATAAACAATTATGAGCAATACTTATATTCATTTAAAATAATAATTTACGGATACAACACCAAATTATACAAGTGTGACAGGCATAATAGTAATTAAAAAAGTTCTATGGAAGCAAAGAATGAAAAAAAGCTGTGAAATATTTATAGAATTATATCTACTGTATAGTCTAAGAGCATTCGTTTCTTCATCTAAAATTGGTCATTTTAAAAAAGTTTTTTCAAATGATTTCTTTTGTAGATAATTTTAAAGTTCCCTATTCCTATCTTCAATAAATCACCTATTCATTATCCATGACATTTTATTTACAATCCAAAGTCTAACATGCTTTTGTTTCACCTTTCAGAAGTGGTTCACATCTCATCAATGAAACAGCTCATGCTACCTAAGGCATGTTTTCTGAATTGCCTTGGTAAATTAATATTGGATTTATAACTTTAAAATGTGATAAGTTAATTAAATTGCAGAGTTCATTCTAGAAATAAAAAAAGAAAACAGGTGCAAAAAAGCATTTTCTTTTTATACTAGTACTTTAATATGCAAGTCCCAAAATTGTAACAATTAGCTTATTAAACAATTAAAATTCAAATATTTGACAGTAAAAGTTTATTTTAAAATACTAGAATTCATACAATATCCTCAGGAATCTTCAAATAATCCAATTTATAAAGATGGAGAAACTGGCAGAGTGTAATTTTTAACGAACTTGGTTATAACAATTGGTTCTTAATAGTAACATTTTTATAAAAATAAATAAAAATTAAGAGCCTTTCAAAACAAGAAAACTGGCTTTAAACATTAGAAAACAAGTTTAAAAAAAAAAAACTAAAAAGCCGATTTCGGATAAAATCAGCAACTCTGATTAGCTGATAAACAAATTCTTAAGAAACTCAATGCATTTTTAGTAACTAAGATTTGTGTAATTGCAGCATCAAATTGCAGATTTTCAAAACACTTGCATCATATTGATAACCAGTTGAATATCAGTATTCACTCTAGGCATTTTTTGAAGGGCGGTACGCTCTGCCCGCCCTTTTTTCATCTTGATAGCGCCTTCATGTTCCTTTTTAAAAAATGCTGCCCTGTTTTTAAAAATGCCACCCTTCCTGCCCTTTTTAGTCAAGCACAAGCGTCCTTGCTTCACTAGCTGTCTTTAAAAAAGGCATTGATTAAAAAAAATTATGTAAATTGGAAGTGAATTATGGCAGTAGAAAAATAAACTCCTTTTTAACTACACGTGTTGTGAAATCGCGATGATTTTGAGCACAGGGCATTCCACAGATCCTATTGGTTGCCTGTGCCCTCATATGAAATTTTAAGTTTTTTTTTCCCTGTGTGTTTTCTGAAAGAGAAAAGGGTGTTGGACGGGGCGAGCCCAATTTACCCGAGCATTTTATTACTAAATTTTGGATTTAATTAACCTTTTCAATAGTTTTGTAGTGTCTAATTAAAGCTACTTACAGATTTGGTTTTTAAGGAAAACGTTAATTTTTAGATTTTCAGTAATATCTTTTTAAAGAGACATCAATTCTGTACAGGTCTTTCCTTTGAGATAGGCCCCGAACTGTCCACAATAGCCGAATATGCAGCTCTAGCGCAACGTCAACCAACAAATCAGAACTTTTTTTTTGTTTGGTCATGCGTCCGATGTGTAAATGTGTGGCCATGCCTACACCAAACATTTTTTAAAGTGCCCTTTAAAAACAAGAAGTGCCTTTTCAAAAACGGTGTGCCCTTTACTGCCAACAGTACCCAGCCTTTTTATTTCTAGAGTGAACACTGTGAATATTAAATACCTAATAAATAGATAACACGAGAATGAACAATTAGGAAAAACAGACATTTAAGGAAAAGTTGAAAAATTATTGCTTAAGTTGGAAATCTGCAGTGGAAGGTGCATTAAATGCCCTTTTCTCTTGGTGCAAATTCCCTTCTCATAGAAAGTTCTGCAAATTTTCCAGTAATGTACCTTATCAAAAGAACAGATACTGTAATGTACCTGGAAGTTGACAACTAACTGCTGTACAAAATTAAAAACATAAGAAAAACCGTTAAAAACAAAACATTTCATTTATCTTTCATTTTTAGAATTGGGAAAATCTACAAGATAAAGTTATTTTCTTTAAAAAATGCAACCCTAGTGATCAATGCCTAATAAACACAATTAAAACCGAAAATGACAAACGCTGGAAAAATCTGAAAAGAAATTTTTGGTTATCTAAGTCGATCAATCGCAACGATAGAGTAATGATACAAATAGAGGAATAAAAATGCTGATTTCCGTGTGTGCATCATTGAAACCACATGATTTGTGGAAATGCTAAATCACTCATGCGCCAATATTACTTGGCAGGCCTTGGCGACTTTCAGAACTAAGCAAGATCGAAGTGTTGTAATATGGTTTTGTGTTTAATTTTGTATTTAAATATCGTTTTTTTAACGAGTGGCACAATTTAAGGGAGTTTAACAGATATATTAAAGATATTTTTCTTACTTTGTACTTTTGAAATAATTGCGTTACGTTTTTATGTAAAATATTTACCATAAGCGAAGTTCTTTCAATTGTTATTTTGTATAGTTCAATAAGAAAATATGAACACTAAAACCGGAGAAATATAAAGAGTTTTGTTTTTTCGTGTATGGAACACAGATAAAATAATATTTTCGTTTCGTTAATGAAGAGGAAATATTTAGCACAAATTGTTGAAAATAAGTAAATACCTACATATATGTTGTACCTAAGAAGTTGAATACGTACGGAACGCCTTATCCCCAAAAAGAAGAAAGTGCGCCAAATTTGGAACTCCTGCAGATGTCTGAACGCCAAATGTGGCAGCGCTAAAACCACGTGATGTTGGTTTTATTTTCAATGTTGACACCGCGGCCTTACGAAAGTCTGGCATTGAAGGCGCTCTCTATATTGCAACTCTCTGATCGCAACAGCATTCCACCGGAAGCAGAAACGTGGTGTTGTACGTCGCAGATTTTTTCAAATGTCTGCAGGCAAATTTTTGATGTCTGCTCTACAACTACATTTGAAAATTTTCTACAGATTCTTTCTAGGTTTGCTGAGATTCTATCTTTAATGGTTGCTGTTATACTTGCTCATGAAAGGTATACCGATAGTTGTATAATAAATTAAGTTGAAGGCAAATCTTTTTCATTAAAATGTTGTTGCAGACTATTAAGAAATTTTCTGCTACTGGGATCCTTGCCGATTTTTCGAAAATTTTGCCATGCCATTGATTATCCTGTTGATAATCAAACATCCAACAGATGTAATCAATAAAAAAAAAGTATACAAAAAACACTCGAAAAAAAACAACAAGCTTTTTCATCTCCAAATTTGAAAATCTAGTTATTATTGCAGCTCTCCTTCCCAAAGGGATATTAAACTTAATGAAGTAAAAAGGTTGTGAATGAATATCTTTCTAAAAAGATCAGGAGAATCTGGGATTTATGGAGGGCTAAAATTATGAAATTGCGCTATACCTGAAATGCCATAGTTTTACAATTTTCCGAAAGATTAAATGCTCTAGTTTCTGAATATTTGATCAAAAGTTTCATTATACTTTAAAAATGTGATTGAAAATTCAAACAACCGATGATTGACCTGATGTCACAATCCATGTTCACCGACCCTCCCGCTACCAAATTAGTTCATTTCTTATCTTTAGTAAAAACTACTATAATTTGTACTACTTTTTAGTTCATCATGAGAATTTTGACTGAGTATCATATTTGTCGTACACGCAGGCCTCTCAATAGGTCCTTTTTCCCTCTAAAAGTCTTTTTGGTTACTTGAAGCACTTAAAACTCCTTTTTTTCCCTTTCAGAATATGTTGCCTTTTTCTGTTATGACCCAGGAATAATGGCTCTTATTTTTAACCATGCACCAGATGGCGCATAAGCTGGTACCTGTACCCGTTAAGTTGGGAATTTCGAATAATTAAGTTATTTCTTGTCTCAACCCGCCAAAATTTTTTTTGTAAAGGCACAGCCTGCACTGAAGGAAATGTAGCAGTTCTTTCATTTGCAACAAAACCGGATTTTGTCTCCAAGAAAGTTCAAGCGTTGCGAATATCGCTTTTTCAGAATAGTCGCCAAGGGCTTAATCCAGGTATTTTTACAAGGATATAGAACTTGTTTGTGTTGCTTATTTGGCAGTTTTGTATTATCAGTATTGATGTTTTACGATACATTCATTAATATTTACACTAACACACTTAGAAAGTACAGTTCCGTGATTTGTACTTTAAATATTTTTTTTTAAAGTTGGTTCATATGTCGGCTCTTATTGGAATCAATCCTTTGGTTTGTTATTTTTGTACTTACTTTCCGTCCAACGCCCTGACTGCGTCCCTGGCATCTCTGTTATCTTCAAACTCCACGAAAGCGAAACCTGGCGGGTTTCTCGCAACCCATACGTTCCGCAGGGGCCCGTAGTAGCTGAAGGCGTCTTCCAGCTCATGCCGGGTGCCGCTGTTCCCAAGTTCGCCGACGTAAACTTTGCAATCCAATGGGCCGGAATTCCGATATCGAGACGACGACATGTTACAATTTAAAACCTACCGAGATATTTACAATTTAAACAAATGCAAAACAAAACAATAAACTTGAGAGAGAAAAATTAAACTTATTGCTTACTTGTTGAGTAAACGCCTTATTAATATATTAAATATACCCAGAATCCGGATTAATCAACAACACTGTTGAAACATGACAAAGATATACACGAAAAATGGCGCTTGTAAAATTTCACTGTGAGTTACGTTAACTGCCAAATTATTAATTAATTTGCAAAAAATATTAACAGTTTATATTTTTATGCTGATTTATATTCGTTATAAACAAATGTTTTATACATTTTTAAAACAAAGATGAGTGTGCAAGTTCATGTTTTAAATAACTGTTTTCAGGCATGAAGTGAGTATCCCGATCTTTGAGATTCCGATCATTATTAGAACTTAAGTGTGTGTATATATGACGTTATTAATTTAAATAAAATAAAAAATTTAAATCTAAAACAACTCATTTTGTCATTTAATCTTAAAAAAGTATTAAAACATTGACTGCAGACAAGGCCACTTCAAAATCCATGTGCTCTGAACTTTTTTTGTCATCGATGTAAGGATTGATTGGCAACACTCTCATTTGTGAAATCTTTCCGAACCGTATTCCCGACTGCTTCCTAATTCACGTGGCGGTGATTTCTTTGAAATTGCTGCTATTTAAATATATAATCCGTTTAGTTTGGTATAAAGGTATGTACATTATTAAAATTATTGTCCGCTATAATATATTTGTGAAATTTGCCTTTGTTTATTGATTATAGCTTAAGTTTCACAATTCGGTGAAACCTTGTGTAAAATCGTATAAAACGTTTATCATTGCATTGTATATATTTTATCGTTTTTTGTGCATTACAAATGCTTACATGTTCTCATATCCTTAATATATAAGTACTTGGTTCAGCTAAGATGAGTATAAAATTTGTAAAAGTTTCGCGTCGTGTTAAATTAGGCCTAAACATTTACAAGCACGCCTGCTTTCCGAAAGACAAGAATGGTGGACCGGAGAATAGATAAATTTAAATCTTCATCTTGCGTGTTATTTGCAAAGGGTTTTCTTCCGGTAAGTTGCGTGTTTTGACCTGCAGGCATCCCGATCTAATGATTTAAATGCTATGTGTTTACATAATTCTGGAGCATTATTGATAACAAGACCCAATATTATATTAATATGAACTGTGCGTCTTTCAATATGCTTTTGGTTTGCGATCGTAAAAATAATCTAATTTTCTATAATTTCGAAGGGAACATAACTAGCTTGACAGCTTATATCAAAATTTGATTTATAATGCACCTTGAATAATATAGATTTTTATTGAAATGTAAATTTTATTTGGGAATAAAAATGTATATCCTTTGTCTATGATACGTTATATTTTTGTCATCACAATGATAAGTTGTGTGTTTTTCATTGAAGTGCGTGGTAATCAACTTTCCTAAGACTAATACCAGTGACAACAAAAAAATATTTTCTGGAAAAATTCATATTTGCATTGCTAACACGTTCTTGGTGACAATCTGGTTTAATTTCTAGATTCTCCCTGCATAATGCTAACTAGATCTGGCCCTTGATATTTATTGACTATTGGTATTCTCATCTAGAGTAAGTAGCAAATAGTTATTCCTGCTGAGAACAAAATCAACTAATTGACAATTGCTCATGAATCAACAATTTGACGTTGTTATAAGAATTGTGGGAACAGATGTAGTATAGGACATTTGGCGCGTTTTTGTTTTTGGCGACGAAAAATTGCCGTTAAACAGCTCTATGACGTCATAGGATTGCCAGATTGAAAGTCGCCACAAGAATCGGAACATACCAACAATGTCAGGTGGGGTTGCCATACTATAAATATATCGCCCCTATAAAACACGCCAAAAAAAAACTCGCGCGCCAAATGTCCTATACTACATCTGTTCCCACAATTCTTATAACAACGTCAAATTGTTGATTCATGAGCAATTGTCAATTAGTTGATTTTGTTCTCGGCAGGAATAACTATTTGCTACTTACTCTAGATGAGAATACCAATAGTCAATAAATATCAAGGGCCAGATCTAGTTAGCATTATGCAGGGAGAATCTAGAAATTAAACCAGATTGTCACCAAGAACGGAATTGTGTCCTTTTCCTTCCTAGAGTGAATACTAATAATTGATTAATGTAGTGTGAATGAAAGCTGTCGTACGGTTCTGGCACCGATGGCGTTGGATAAGTTTTTCATTTATCTCGTTGTTTGTGGCAAGCCGGTTATTAAAATAAGGAATTTTTTTACAACCAACTAGGAAATCTGAATAGGATTTTGGAATTTTCAACTTTATATTGGGGTGCATCAAATATTACTGTAACTGAGAATATCTTATGCCGAAATATTGCAGAATGTTTTCAATTAAGATTCAGACTAAATTCTTAATTTTTTTTATTGAGTTTGTTAGGAATTTGATTATTTTTACAGTGTTCACTCTAGAAATAAAAAGGGGTAGGGCGCTGACAGCAGCATAAGGGCGCTATTGAGATGAAAAAAGGGCGGGCCGTCCTTCAAAAAACGTCTAGAGTGAACACTGTTGTCAGCTAACCACAGTTGCCGATTTTTTCCAAAATCAGCATTTTAGCCCCGATAGCTTTTCCGATTTTCAAGACAGAAAACTTGTTTTACTACATGTCTAAAACCAATTTTTCCGTTTTGAAAGGCATTTCTTTAGTATTACTGAATTTATATATTTTTTACTATTGCAAACCAATTAGTTATACCAAGTTTGTCAAAAATCGAACTTCGCTAATTCCTCCGTTTTTATAAATTGGAATATTTGAAGATTCCTTAGGATAATGTGTGAATTCTAGTATTTTAAAATAAACTTATAATAAAAATATTTGATTTTATGTCGCGATTCTTCTACGTGTAAAATGACAGTTTGAACGTTAGTTTACATTAAATTTCTATAATAAATAATAATTTAAATTGATTTAGAAGTTAATTTTTGATATTTGCATATTAAAGTACTAGCAGATAAAAAAGAAATGCTTTCTTTTTGCACCCTTCCCTTTTTTATTTCCAGTCTGAACTAGGGATGAACCAGATAGTGGTTTTGCTGGATTTCGGATATCCGGCACACATTACAAACCGGATATCCGAACTGGATTTCGCTGGATATCCGGCAGCTTATTTTTTATGAAAATAAATTATCATACTACACTAGAAAAAACGGAAATCTGTCAAAAATGGAAAAATATTTTTTTTATTCTGTAATATTTCCCAATTCCTTATCTTTAAAGTGATACCAAAATTGAATAAACATTCGAAAAAAAACTTTTTTATTTACAAAGGGTTATTCTAGGGTGCTGCTAGCAATGGTCATATGTTTTGTACATTTTACACTTAATTTCTGAATAATTGTAATTTTACCGTATGCCCTTTCATTCCAAACATGAAAACTCAAGTTTGCTTAAACTTTTGAGAAATTAATGTTTTAATTCAACTTTATATTAGTTGTGAGATGTGATGACCCTCCACCATAACGATTCGTTAAAAATATAATTTTAAAGTTAAAAATTTGAGAAAAAAAAGTGGGTTTTTTAAAGTCTCTATTGGTTAAAGGGAGAATCTGCACAATGTGAATACATTAGTAAATTTTTACCATACTTTAAAATTCCAACTTTATTTTAACAATGAAATAAATGTCCTTTCCATTGAAAATATCTCTTTAATCGAATTCTTGAAACGGCCAGATCTGTACTGTACGATGTATTTGACATATTTCCAAATTGCTGATCTAAATGTGTATCTAATCTGTAGTGTTCACATAGTTTTAAAAAAGGGCAGGGGGGATTTGTTAAAAGGCAATCCCTACAGACCTACGTTTTTGCAGAGAAATATTTTTTTTAATTACAGGGCGCAAAGAAGATATTGAAAAAAGGCAGGGCACATTTTTCACTTCTAAAAAGAAGGGCGCATCGGCACTTACAAAAAAAGGGCAGGGCTAAATGACACTATAATAAAATACTAAAACTGGCTCTTACTGCCTGGAAAATAAAATATTTTTTAATGTATAGGAAATATAAATGTAGCTATGCACCCTACACACAACCACGCCCGTAGATTGTTCAAACTTAAAAGATACTCCACGATAGCTAGTGACTGTTTGCGAATATCTGCAGCCAATGGTGGTAAATTTAATCGACAGTTGCCACCAGTATCCTTTTACCGTGGGTCCATTTGGGGCTCTGTTCACTCCAGAAATTAAAAATGGACAGAAAGATAAATAATTATTTATATATATTTTTTGGGGTCCATTTGGCGCTCTGTTCACTCCAAAAATTTAAAATGAACAGAAAGATATATATTTTTTTGCATATTTCACTGCAGCTTTTCCCATATATATATAGATGGATGCCCTTTTCGGTGGGTGCAGTCCTCGTTACAATACAGGGACCGATTACTAAAAAGACCTTTGAAGATAGTATTTACTCTTTCCATTTCTGAGAAGCTCCAATCCTTTACAAGCAGACGCTTGTGTCTGGCTCCTTAGCAGGCGCACGGCTCTGCAAATGTAGCAGCGGGACACCATGAACTATAACATAGATTTTAAGATTATTTTGGGGAGAACAATGACTCTCTAAAGTTAACCCATTAGAAAGATAGTGAGCTACTTCAGAAAAGATTTTTTTTAAATTACAATTCTTTTTCTACGTTACACAAACCTCCAGACCATGATTCACCACATTTCCGCATGTCAGACCTCTCCCCCAGGGATGCATGACTTAATAATTAAAAATCTACCCCTCGGAAGTTTTGCCACCTGTAAATCCGCCACTGTCTGTAGCCTATATTTCTAGTACTATCTATTTGTTACCTGCTGTGTCTAGAACACACTTGGTCAGGTTTTAACAAGAAAGTTTTCACTTCATTCCTTACCCACTTGAATAGCTCGAGGAAAAATTCAAAGGAGAATCTGCAGAATACATTTGTAGTATTTTTAAGAAAATACTTAAAACTAAAACAAGATAATAGATCTGCACAAAAAAATCTGTGGCGTTTTATTCAACCGGATATCCGTTTCATCCCTAGTTTCTAGGTATTTTCTTATATTGCATCTGACCAAACTTTTTGCTCCCTTTCCTTTTTTTATTTCTAGAATATATTCTGCAATGTAAAGTAGTTATCCACACTTTAAAGTTGTTCCAAAAGATATTCGCTTTAATAGATAGCTGCTGTTATTCTTGAGCATGAAGAGTATACCGATTGTTATGTAATAAATTAAGTTGCAGGCAAGTTTTGCTCACTAAAATGTTCTTGCAGAGTGTTTAGAAATTGTCTGCTACTGAGAACATAGCTATTATAAATTGACTATTTCATTCATGCTAATTTGGTACTCTTATACTTACAATGTCTTTCCTTTTCAGTTGGTCACCATGCCCTTAGCCAGGGATCTGCTCCACCCTAGTCCTGATGAGGAAAGGAGGAAGTGCAAGCTGAAGCGTCTGGTGCAGCACCCCAACTCCTTCTTCATGGACGTCAAGTGCCCCGGGTGCTACAAGATCACCACAGTCTTCAGCCATGCCCAGACGGTTGTGCTGTGTGTAGGATGCTCCACTGTCTTGTGCCAGCCCACGGGGGGAAGGGCGAGACTCACGGAAGGATGTTCTTTTCGAAAAAAGCAACAATAAAATGTAAAAATTTAAATTGCGACAAATGCTTGTCTTTCTTTTTTCATATACGAGTACCCTGCGAATAAAGCTGGTGTTACATTTTTTGAGGAAATGGATTATTTTCATCGCGCTTACGTTAAATTGAGTACATATTTCATGGGGTAAATAGCCTACGACTTTTTCGCGCACAATAACTTGTACTGATGTCCTTATTTTTCTCGTTTACATTTATTTCTTTTTACTGTAACGCCTATTTGGGACATTAGATATAATTTTTGGTTACGAATGTATCCGAAAATTGTTTCTATTAAAAGATAAGGTCCTTGTAAATTGATTTAAAAAGTTTTATTGAAAACCTCTAGGCTCATGGATGAAATTTATCTTATTTTTGTCCAGATCGGAAAATAATTGCATATTTAATGCTTTCTGTGGCGGACAATTTATCAAATGCAGTAAAGGTAATGGCACAACAAAATTCTTTTGTTGAGTGTTAGACAGTGATGTAGTATGATTCACAATATTTTCCCCCACTATCCATTCAAGTTATAGTTCGGATTGTAATACAAAGTGTTGTAGTAAATGTAATTTTAAAAAGTGAAAGAACTTTCGAATAAGTATAGTAATGTGGCATATCTGAATATTAAAAATTAGCGCAATCTCGGTGAATTAGTGAAACCTAATTGTTTATAAAGTGAAAGTAATTTTCATTTTTAACATTCGGTACATCGGAAGCTTTCTATGCTAATACTTTCGCCCGTTATCCAGCTCAAAAACTTTATAATTATAAAAATTGTTTACTTGTATTGGGTAAAATAAAATCTTAACTAATTTAAAATAAGTTTCTGTGAAATGTGCTATTTTTTAAAGACTTTCAGAAACGTGCATAGTTTTTAATCTGATTCAAATTTAATATCTTAAACCTATTAAAAGCTATACATTTTAATCATGTAAATAATAAAATGAAAAAATCAAATAAAGGTTTTATTTGGGGGGGGGGGGGGGCACAGAAAAACGATGACGTTATTAGTTTCTTTCCATTTTAAATATAAATAAGTCGGCTTTAGGAAGAATTTAATTTTTTAAGAAATGTTTGAAAAAAAAATACATTTTTGTTTAATTACGATTATTAGTTTTGAAGTTAATGTTAAATTCGTGGTTGCTAAAATTTCGTTTACCAAGTAATTTTGTCCGAGTTTCTGACGCACTATTAAGAGGAGCGATCCGATTTTTTTAGGGAATGTAAGAAAAGGATTCAACTGGATATCCAAATAAGCAGTTCAAAGTTTTGTATTTATAAATTTTTAAAAAAAAATTTAACACGTTTCACTCATTTGAAAATCAAATAGATCTACTTTAAGTACAATTACATATTTTCTTATTCAAAAAAATATGTTCCTTAAAACTTGATCTTTCCAATGTCATAAGTTTTTTCCGATATTTTGAGAACGTTTTATTTTTTGATTTTTTTTTTCTTATTGGCTCGCATCTCAAAAAGTAAATATCCTGAAATTGTACCGGTTTTATAAATGTTTGTGGAGTACGGTGAATATATATATTTCCGTACGATCAGTATTTTAGACGTTATTTAATGTTAGTGAAAATTTCGAAAGCAAATGGTATATTTTTGAATACTTGTCTTCCAATTTTCAACAAAAATATTTATGATATAGATTAAACTATTGGCTACAAATGATCCAGGGCGTTTTTGAAAATTCGATTTAGTTTTGTAGTTATAAATTTTTATAAACTTGACGAAATGTATAAAAATAATAATTTTTAAAAAATTTAAATTGCTGCTATAAGTAGTTCAAAAATATACTTTTTCTCATTAAAAAAAAATATAGTCCTTGCGCATTATGCTGTTGGAACATGTTTCACTTTTCAATGAGCTGAAACATTTCTACAGTTGAAAGAACTATACTTGCAGGCCGGGCTGTTTTAAAGGTAGCTAAATAAAAAATTGTTGTGGTTAGGACACATTGTCTAAATTGTATGATAATTGTGTCGTGTTTCATTACATAGCATTTTGATTTCAGCTTCAAAGGGAAAAGATCGCTATGCTATGGAAACCATATAATTAATATGGATCCTCTACGTTTATTTCATAATTGAAGGGCGATTTATTTAAAAAAAAAAAATTACTGACAACTTAAAAACAACAATTAGTGACAATGATAACTTGCTGTTTCGATGTATCTGCCAACGTATTATCCTATGTGCTGAAATGTGTGGGGAGTTCATAACCCTTTCGGGCGCTAACTTATTTTTAAATTAGGTGGTGAAAGTTAGAATGGCATCACTTTTCCCGCCATTTGTATCAACAATCCTTACCTAGGTTATTGAACGCAATTGGTGGAAGAGTGCTGTAAGGCTTGACTTGCACCACTATTACTCAATGCATTATAATTCCACTGGGCATGAAAGGGTTATGTAAATAATTTTCATCTACCACTTTATTAGGTCAAGCACACTGGGAGAGCAGCTCCGGATTTAGTTAGTGAAGCCCCCAATTACAAAGGAGGGTATCGTAATTTTTTTTTTTAAAGATATATTTCCATAACTGCAAATTAAATCATTTTTACAAGCTTTTATTTTTAAATGGAATTGGGATACACTATTTTTTTGTAAATTTCCAATATTATATTTCAAGGAGTAATGGAATTCTGGAATCTACGAAAATTATAATAAAATATTTCACTCGTCCTTGTATTACCCTCGGATGACTAAGCAAAATAATAATAAAAAAAATTGGTTTCCAAAAAACAATGCCATTGTAATTATCATTTTTTTTTTTTTAAAGAACATAATGGATTATTGCATAAATCTGTTATTCTTAACAGATTTATATATTGATTCTTTTATGTTCTTACTTAACTTAAAGTTTTAGTTAAACTTAGTTAAAAACTTTACTTAAAGTTTTAGTTAAACTATAGGTACAGCCGGAAAAAAAAAACGAAAAATTAATTTGGGATAATTACAAAGGCATTATTTTACCTTTTTTAGAATAAAATAGAATTTTTTTCCATTATAAACATATTATATATTATTTTCATTAGGATATAGATTATCATCTTTCCAAAACTTGACTTTTTTTTCTTTTGGTGTGTAGTGCAAATCCCGATAGGCTGCAGCCTATGCCAAAATCCGGTCATAGGGAAGTATCATAATCAGATGCTGCGTAAGGGGCCGTCCATAAATGATGTCACACCTATAGACGTAACTTGTATTGGGCTCAAGCCCTTCCAATACTTTGAAAAACTGTACGCTTCTGGTCACATATTTGGTCTCCAGTGTTCGGTAAACTCATTAGTCAACTGAGCCAAATAGTAACAGGACTTTGCTAAAAACATCATCAATCTCATTAAGGTGCGTTCGCTGTGGTCGACCTCTTCCCACTCTCCCATCCACACTCGTCTTGTATATATTTGTTTCGTCTATCTCAATTCGTTTATCCTCTCTATATGTCCAAACCATCTCAACATACCTTTCTCAATTCTCGACACACACTACATCTTCTTTCAATCCAAAACGCTCCCTAAAATTAATTTAATAAACTTTACTTAAAGTTTTAGTTAAACTATAGGTACAGCCGGGGAAAAAAAACGAACCACCCCTGGTTTCTCGGCCACTCTTTATTGTAGAGCTAAACTAAATATACCATTTTATAGGAAATAAAGTCTACTACACATTGATAAACAAAAATTTTGCATAGGGGACTGTCTTCATACTCGAATCCGCACCAACTTTAAAATTTTCAATAGCAACACCTACTTTTGATAGCGCAGAAATGTTCCCCGCCCTCAAAATAATCTAAATATCAATTTTCGTTAATTTCCTACATTTATATGCAGAGATATTAGACAATATGTATCGATCTTATTTGAGGGGCTACCTCCACATTGAAACAAGTATTAGTTGGACTACGAAATGAAGGACGCTGGTACAAAATGTTTTGGCACTCTTATGCGTGGTCAGACTATCCTAGAATTGTTCTAATAATACTAGGTGGCTCCGCTAACGCTCCGCCAAATATTTATAATATTTGGAGAAAGTTTGCTAATTGAAATTCTTCAAAATTGCAGTAATTGACTTCCTCTTGACATTTTGGAGGTAAAGTCATTTTCAAAATGGCGGCCAAAACCATTGTCCAAAATACTTTTAAAATGGTTCCGGCTTTCTCGAACCTTTGCTGACTGCAGTTTCGTAGCTGGGATTTTAGTTTCAGAGGAGCAATTTTTTTTTAAATGAATAAAAAAGATATATGACAAACAAATCATAATATATTATTGAAATAATAAACACACTAAATAATTTATCTGTAATAATTTAAAACTATGTAAATCTTAATATTTTTTTTCTCTACAATTTCCTTTACAAATTTATTGGACCGAGACGAGAGAAAATAGATGAGAAAAACTTAATTGGAAAAGCTGAGAATAACAGGTTTTTTTTTTATATATTTTAAATACAACGGGTTAAGTTAGGGAATTTTTGAAGGAAAAGAATTTGACAACGAAATAATTTGGAATTCAACATTTTAAAAAATGTTGCTATATATTGAAAATAGCTGAAATACCCGTTCTACGCACGGGAAGGAAATAAATTACAAAATTGATACAGATACAATATTTATAGCGAAATAAACAATATTCTTAATTTGTCACCCATGAGGGGAAACCACAGTAATAAAAGTACTAATTTGAAACGAAATTTTATTGGCAAGGTCCTGCAAGAACTGGAAAGATTGCTAATATGAAGTTGTCTACACAATAACGTGGATATATATGCATTACTCCCGTTGATCACCATCCATATTTTAAACTTTAGCAACATCCCAAAGATTTAAACGGGAAGAACTCTTATAAATGTTAATAAAAAATATCTGAAAAAGTTTTATTAGACACCTATGTCAACATTAGTCGTTAAGTTTCACAAATTGGTGAAAATATAAGAAGAAAAAAAACGAAAAAGAATTTTAAAAGGTTCATTTGCCAAATTCAAGATTTTCATATTTTTTCTTTTGTACGGTAAACCTTATCAATATGCGAGGAGGGATGGTTCCCCAGCACTTTTTTTAGATTTTGTCCCCGCACTTTTTAAATATTTAACTTTTTTAAATAAAAAATAAATCATATTTTTTACTTCATTGAACTTCAAATCAATTTTTTAAAAAAAATCGTATAAATCCCCTACCCACTACTACAGAAGATTTACGCAAACCCAATCCCCCTCTGACACTTGTACCACGTGGGGGCAGAGTCTATAACAACAGTTTTCGATTCCGCCACATAACTACTCGTATAGGCATACCTTCATATAAAGAAAGGTAGGCCGCATCGATCAAGCCGATTATTAACCCATTCCGCCGCTGACCGTGAAGGGAATGTCGCCCTTAACTGCAGGCTATTTCGTTCACATTACTCCAAGGGGAAGGACATGATTACTAACATGATTACTCCAAGGAATAATTCTATGGAAAATCAGCCTTCGTGGATAAATGACATAACATGGAGTAGAGGAAGGTAGGCCGCGTCAATCAGATTGACCATTTATACACTCTCCCTCTGACCTTCCTACCATGTGGGGTCCAAAGTATTCATGAACCAATTATTACGGTACAGAGTAGTTTCTACCTACCAGATAGATTATTTTTCTATGTAAGATATAAGTAACAACTCTGTCAAAATTCATCTTCCTGGGTATACAGAAAGTTGGAAAATTAGTGATGAGTCAGTGGATAAGTGGCAAGGATTTTTACTTTTGGCAGTTAGAGTTTGAAAATGAACTTCCTTTCTTAGTGAGCAATTTTGGCTTAAAATGCCATACTCCATGCCAAATTTAATTTTCATAGTTGTTGTAGTACGGAATATCCCGTTATCCAATCATATTTTCACCATTTTGACACTAATTTCGCCATTTTTACAAATATGATCATATTTTAGTTCATTTGGCAATATTTGATTCATTTGGCGAAAATTTTTATTCCTTCGGTGAAATTTTAATTTATTTGGCGATGTTTTTATTCACTTGGCGTAGGTTTTATTTATTTGGCGATATTTAGTCCTCAGCTAATCAGAATGCTCCTGATTACATAATATTAAAATTTTCCATTGTTTCAATTTTATATTTTACATTGTTACATGTTCTCCATGTTAATCCTATGGGAAGGTTTCTAAAAAATCGTTATTTTGGCATTTCGAGTTCGAATTTTTAAAAATCCTTTCGTAGTGCATCTCTACGGCCCAAGATGAATCTGTGCTTCAAATTTCAGCACTCTAGGTTTTTTGGATCTGGAGATTTCGTGATCAGCGAGTAGATTTGGATTTTACATTATATAGATCATGGAAAATTAGTAACCGATTTTTAAAGGTTCCACGTACAACATTCTAGATTTTCGTATTTTTTGCCTTTGTTTTTATAGGAACAACTTTGCCAAATTTCTTCTTCATAGGTGTACGGGAAGTTTGAGAGTTAGTGATGAGGGAGGGCTTTCGCATTTATATACACAGAAAACATATAACATGGAAGGAAACATTGCGCTACGATTCTCCTTGTGATTCTATTTCGGAGAAGTCCTCGAGTAAAGTGGTCCACTCCTTGGCTACGCACACTAGCTGACTGGTAATAGAGAAGGACAAGACATATTAAAACTTTTATTTAAAAAAAAAAAAAATAGCAAGCAAGATCCTTAATTTTGCACTATCGTTATATTTCTATAACACAAAAAGTAAATAACCACACAATTTCGTTTTCAAGTTTTTATTTCAATCATTCAGTTTATATTTTAGTGTATTATTTAACAGTGTGATCAACTATTTACACCTTCAGTCTCTTCTTCAAATACACAGATCCAGCATCAAGCATGACATTTAAAAATAAATGAAACGATCCCGTATTAAATATTAATACAGCTGCAGAACTTAGTAGTGGTTATTTGCTTATAATTTCTTGAAAATTAAGAGTATCGAAGATAACTTAATTCTGTTTAACAAAATGCAAGATATGTTTTTCATGTATTTAAAAAAGACTATGGAGTATATTAATTTTCAAAGGCAATTAGAAAATCTTTACCAAAGTGGTATAGTTTCATATTTAGGTCTTAAATATGTATATAAAAAAATCAAAATAGAATATAGTTTTTACACCAAATAAATGTTAAAAAAGTTTTCAGTAAACCAATTGAACTAAAAGCATTTTCCCACTATTTTGTAGAAAACGATAGCATTGTGCTTGCATAGGGACTTTTACATGACAAATTTGGAGATAAAATACATTTCACCCAAAACTGTGCTGCTATATACAATATAAATAAAAATAAATAAAACTTAAGTTGTGACCAACTTGTGTGAAGCTAGTAGATTTGTGAATTCATTCTTAAATTATATATGGGATTTTTTATGGCCAAAGTAAGCGCAAAATGAACTATTTGAAAAATTAATTATTAATGGATATTTTAAACAACATATTTGAATTATTTTGTAAATGATATTGATTAGCCAACTTTGCGAGTAGTCGAAAAAACACTGAAATTCTAAAATCATTTCCAGTTAAGAGTTTAAATGAAATTATATATCCAATTCTTGCCTTTTATTAAAATTGAAAATATATTTTAACCATATGCTTATATAAATTAAATTATGTATGTATAGATTGCAATGAAAAATTAGAGATACCATAAAATATTAAATAGTTTAAAAAATACAATTCCATTACTGAAGCAAAAATAATTACAATGGTAGAATAACAAGAAGTTGGATTCCCCCGCCAACCCGTTTTTCCAATTTAAAACAGATGAAAGATTTGGGAAGTGCGTTTAAATTTGACTGCTTAAGAATGCGCTAAGTTAAGAGGGAAGCTCTTGAATTAATTATGAAGTAGACAACTGTTAACCCTATTTATTTCAGATTTTTTAATAATTATAAAAATTAAGTGTTAATCATTTTATGAAAAAGGTTATTCTTATTATTTTTATAGTGTAAAGTGTGTTTTATAGTATTATAGTGTACAAAACAATATAGTAGCATTATATTAATAAAATATACAAATTAAAGATTTTCCCTTTAGATTAATTGTTGCTAGGAAAACAGAACACTTTGTGTTACTAACGGGCCAATATTATATTAGTTATTTGTTTTCCAGCTTTAAGTTTTTAATGTACAAAATAAGAATAATTTCACTGTCTAAAATGTAAAATTATAAATTTAAATAAAGAGCATTTTTAAAAAATATACTTGTCAGTATATTTAACATTTTAAAAATGAATAAATACATTATACACATATATTCAATTCATGAGAATATGAACAATGCTTCATTCCTCAATAATATCGCATCGCATGTCAATGAAGATACAGAAAATCAGTAGAATGTACAAATATATACAAAATTAAAAGTGCAGAAATATTACAGCTGAGTGACTAGTACCTTTGGTTTCCACAAATACTCTTTTTGGTAACTCATACAACTCGAAATTTAACCATTTCATTTCGAAACACCATTTAAATAAAATAAGTTTCAAACTTTTGTATGGAGGTTTTGTTTTTAGGAGATAACAGAAAGATTAATTGTCCATTTATGTACGGGTGGGCTATTTCCGGCCGAGTTCGGCAAGCCACAAAAACCCGAAAGTGAACCAACACCATTTTCCCTTACTAGACCAGCTAGATCTACGATTTGGCCAAGTGGTGTGGCTCGTGGTTCAATAGGTTCCCCAAATAATGAGTTGAATGTCATTCCATTGAAATGCATAGGCAAGCAGAGTTGCATACTTCACCTCGGAACTTTGTTTTTAGACTTATTGTTACTGGCAGCAACCCTCCCCAAACATTCCTCCAATTTTATGAAAGTATCCTAATTATTTAGTCATTCTTTATAACACGCTTTACAAAATGACACATTTAAACAAATTTAACAGTATCTCAATAAATGTCAGAAGTTTTTAAATTAAACTTAAATTTTGGATAACATACTTCATTGTTTATAGCCATAAAATGCTTTATTGAACATAAAATGGTTAGCCAGTAGACATTTGTTTAAACAATTAGCAATATTAAGATTTTAAAAATAAAGTGAAAAAGGATCAAATTAATGAAGTTATAATTAACCATATTAAACTATAACATGCCAAGTTTACAACTTTATAAGCCAGAAATTAGCCTAATAACCCTAGTTACGAAGTTTAATGTATCATTGAATAAAATTTAGACAAAAATTTTTACTTTGTTTTATTGTCAGTTAGCAAATATCATTTGGTCAATGGATAATAAAAATTTAGTTTAAAAAAAACTCAAAATAAATAATTTTCGGACACGCAACACTCATCATATATACAATAAAGAAAAGTCTTTAAAATAAAGACCTCAGGAGAACAGAGTTTTTCTTTACAACATAGGAAAAGTCAAAACATGGTAGAATCACATAATTTACCTCACAATGTCATACACACTCTTTACATCATTCTGCACATACAATTAGTTCTTGGACTATTGCCAGACAAGGCATTGAATCAAAGATACATTTCCAACAAAAGGCCAATAAAAAATAAGTATTTTTAAGTTGGAGAGTCAGCATATTTTCATACAGGTAATCAAATAATTGGATATAATTTACTGGATTAGGCTTTGTCATTCCATAGCAATCATTTAATAGGCAAGATGTAAACCTTCTATTTAAATATAATATTTTAATAATACCAGCAATAAGAGGTTAGAGGAAATTTCGTGTTGTCTTTTAAAAACTATTTTTTTAGACAAAAAATGTGCATATCATTTTGTACCAGAACATTTTTATCAACACCAAAATTTACGTAATTTCAACAAATATTCGTCCTTAAATGAAGTTGTCCGTTAATGAAATCATAGCAAATAAAAAAAAAAGTATAATTTCAATAATATAAGAAAGCATCTTTACTGCAACAAACCGAGTGGCAATAGCCCAAGATCTGGCAACACAACAAGAGACTCACCGTTCGATCGGCATATATACATTGATACGAGCAAGCCAGCACAAAAACAGATCTTACAACAATCTACTTGAAAAGCAATCAAAATTGTAGTTTAGGGTTACATAACTGTAGATTTTGAAACATTGTTTTGTTGGCCTATCCCATACTCAGACACGTCACAATTAAAATGCCAAACATTAAAAATAAATATGAAATTAGTAATATTTTAAAGTCATTTATAAAGAAATTTTAAATAGAGTGGTTCTCAAATCTGGGACAGTATTAATTATAAATTAATCATTAACTTTTATAGATAGGTGTGGAATTGATAGACCTTTTTGACGTTCAATAAAAAAAAATTACTTTTAAATAGTTATAATGTATTAAAAAACAAAAGTAATAAAGCAAATTTTTTTACTACGAATAACACCAAAAAAAGCGCTAATTCCAAATCTACGAGGTGAAACTGAAGATCGTCGTAGGATCCGTTTTTGCTGTTCTTATCTCAGAAGACGGACTCTGCGGAGCGCGACAGGTGGATGGGGTGAGAGGGACTGCGCGCCAGCCGCTTTTTCGGGAGCATAGGGAGGCGTGAGAGCATCGTCAGGATCTTGCTGAACTCAGGACGCTCGGAATCTTTGTAAGCCCAGCAAGTCATCAAGATGTCCTGGAATATCAACACTAGTATCAATAACAAAAGAAAGCTTATACGAGTGAATCACAAAACACCAACTTTCTCTGCATATAAAAGGCTAAAAAAATTTATATGTATGGGCTATTCAGGAGACATGCACTAGATTTTAAAATTATTTCTTAAAATAAATATCAAAATTGCTATAAAGTTTTAAGATGTTGCCAATTTCAAAATACTTTTAAATAAATAATATGGTTTATCATTTGATTAATTGAAATGAACATTTCTTTAATACAATAATAACAGTTTTAGCAACCAAAATGGAAAAAATTTAACATGGTGTGAAGAATGGGTATTTCTACTAGTATCATATAATAGGGAATAGTTTCATTCACAAAGGGTTATATTTGTCCCATGGTAAATTCAAAACATCTTGAAAGATCATTTGTAAAAAAAATTTTTAATGCAGAAAACAATAATTTAAATTAAAATGTTTTAAATCTAAATTGAAAAAAGAGTATTTTTGGGGGTTAACAATCACTTCCAAAGTCTAATTAATGTAAAACTGAAAATTAAAAGCATTTTAGTTTTGCTGCATCATATTTTCAAAGACTTGAAGCAAGAACTTTTACAAACACTTTTGTATATGCACTTATCGAGAAATTGAAAGGGGGACCCTAAATGGGCAATATTAGTAGTAGTAAATGAAAATATGAATAATTAAAATGATAATAGTCAATTGGCTCCAGGGGGAATCATGTAAATTATCATTGCATTTTTGTAAGAATAAAATCGATAATGTGTAACAAAATGTAAAAATTAATAGAATCTAAATATTCTTTGTAAGTTCCAAAGTAAATGTACATAAAAAGTATTTATAATTGCAGAACAAACTACAAATAGCAATCAAAAGATCTTTGGAATCTTACTTTGACATCCCGAGAAGCTTGTATATTTGCTAAGGTTTGCTTCACCCCTTTTCCGACTTGCCAGATGATGGCTTCAGAAGGTTGGCCGTGGAACGGCCACTCCCCGCACAGCAGCTCATACCACACAGTTCTAAAAACGCACACAAGTGAACATTTGGGGACACTTCAACAAGCATCCGATTGCATGAAGAATTCAATTCAGAGAATTACTCCTAAAGCAAATTGTACATCTTCCGAAACTTAGCAACTCAGTGTGAAATTTAACTTAAGTAGAACATATAATACACTAACCTCTTACAAATACCCTCTAAGTAACTGAATAAATTATAGGATATACAGAACGGCCATAAAATGAGTTTTGTTGTTTAAAGGCATCCTTACAGCTAAATCAAATGAACAGATTTCAATTAAATTTTATATTAAGGATACTGAAAGTATGGGAAAATACTTCTGTAAAAAAAGAGGTACCAAAAATCGCTGATTGGGAAATTTTGGCACTGACCAAGCAGAAAACTGGTGCAACAGATACACAAATTAATGTATTTAATGACTAAAGTTGAAAGAAATAAGTCTTTACTCCTCTTAATCAATCAGACCATAGAAAATAGTCTGCATTGATTTTTTGCCATATTGGGAAGAACTAATTGTAAAAAAAAACTAATACTGGTTCTAGAGCAAAAAAAGCATTTCAAACAGTGAATATTTATGAAACCAGTGTTCAAAATGTCATTATCTTAAGTTAGAAAAACATGCCGAAATAACTATTATTTTGCTTACAATGGCAATTTTAACTTTTCCAGGATACTTCAACTAGAATTCCATATTAAAATCAAACACCCGCCTTCTAAAAGTTAATCCAACACTGACATGGGCAATTCAAATAAGAATTTGTAATAAAACCAGCTTGAAAATCATTCAATTACCTATTCAGCAAAAGGATGGTCAAAAGGACCCAATGGTGAAGAACACAATCAAAGCAACTCACCCAAAGGCATAAATATCTGAGGCTCTAGAAAAAGGCAAATTATCGTTCTCTTGCTGGCTCCCGGCCCTCAGGCTGCGGATGACTTCTGGTGCCAGGTAGCACAGCCACCCTTTTGGAATGGTCAGCCACTCACCCTTCCTAGGGGGACATCAGTTTCACAAAGTAAATAATTGACATCGTATTTAAGCATGCAACTCGGCATTGGAAGTAAATTACAAAGAAATCGTAAGTGTTAACCAAACAAGGAAATATTTCACATGCAGCCATGTAATTTCATTTGTAAAATTGAATTAAACACTAAAATAACAAAGCATCATAAACAACTTAGAAGAAATTGTAAGAAAATTCACATAAATTTACATCGCATCAAAAGCTCAAATAATTGTATTTGTAAAAAAAAATGTATAATTTCATCTACATATGAAGCATTACGAGTCGGTGACTTGATATGGATCCGAATTGACAATTATAATTCTATACCTCGTACCTCGACAATGTCAATTTATTTATTAAATTGTAATATCTTTACCTGTTTCCATGACACAGCTTTGTGACCGAAAAGAGTCCGAAGTCTGTGATGACCACTTTGCCATTTTCAAAGAAAATATTTTTTGTTTTAAGATCTTTGTGAATAATGTCCCTCGCATGAAGGTAGCCCATTCCCTAAGAAAGAAGAATGTGCAAATTAGTACACAAAAATTGAGCAAGTTTAAGAGAGTATCACAAAGAAATACAAGACTTTGGACGCGAGTAGCATTCCTTCCATCACCAAAATAAATGACCAGTTGTTCGAAAAGAATGAAAACTGCATGTTCTTGAAAATAAAAAACCGCTTTCCTTCTTCTGTATTTAACTCCATTTAAAAGTATGACACCTCTTGGGTATCAACAGTTTACTCTTCCGCCCTTTGCATTAGAGTCCTCTATATAACAACCCTTTGTTCTTTAAAATAAAAGAGAACAACATATTCTTGAGTTTTTATTCTATCACAAACTTTAAATTGTTCTTGTCATCTAGAAGCACCTAGAATGTTGGGGATCTACAACTTTCTTTAGATTGAAATTCCTCACAAGCCCTGTTTTTTTTTTTTTTTTTTTTAATGTGACTAATGTCATCAACTACTAAATATATGCTCGGTATATTAAGATTAATATTGAGTTTCATACAGCTTTTTAATTTTTATAATTATCCACAATAAATGTAAAAAAAAAAAATATGCTCAAGATAACCTCTTTAAAAAGCACAGGAAAGTGATGCAACAGTTCCATAAACAGAATGCAAATATGAAATATATTCTTCAAGTGCAAAGGGCTAACTGGAATTCATAAAAATAATATATTGATAGCATGAATTTCAACTGTAACTATCAATGTAGTTTTCAAAGGTGTTCCCAATACTTGCTACACGGATAGTGATTAATGGCCACTTCATATTATTCATCAACAGAACTCACTTCATTGTTAAGCATCATGCTAACTGTGGAATCATCATAAATACTAGGAGGACCACCCCTTTGTTCTGGCCGGCAATCCTCCTAGTGTCCGGATTTGATTAAACAAACATTATTTAATTTCTCCAATTCTGTTCTAAAAAGTAAATGGAATAAGTATTATTCCAATTACAGTATCAAGTAAATTTCAATAATACCAGGAGGAACATCGCATGAATATATTCAACTTAAAATGAAAATACTGCTGATCTTATTTAGCATAAATCTGCAAGCACCTGAAGCCCTTTTTTAAAGTGCCCCCAAAAGCTAACTTGCATAGGAAATGTTAATTACAAAGGTTCACAATTAAGTGTTGGATTGTACCTGCGATATTTGCTGAGCTATGGTGATTGTCCGGTTCAGGTTAAACTTATCTTTTCGGAGATGTATATGCGTGAACAGAGTCATTCCTTTACACAAGCTGGAAAAGAGATTTCAAATTCAGAATAGTACAAATATATTGAAAGACAGAATAATCTAATTAAGACATTCTAGAAAAACAAAAGTTATAGATATTTTATTACTTATAGTACACCTTTTCATGTTACAATTCACAAGATGGAGTGAGTACCCAGTAGAAAACAATTCTCAGGGGGTTTATGCCAAATAAAATAATTGTTTTTCAACTACCACAATTAGGTACTGTACAAATTACAGTATGATAATTAATATGTGCTCTTAACCTCCCATTCACATAAAATGAATTTAATACACCTGTGCACTACGGCAGCAGTTACCAAACTGGTCTTACGCATACCAATGATGGTAAACTAGATCATTGAGGGTGGTATGCAGAAGGATTTAGTAGAAATAACACAAACCATAAACATAATTTTTACTATCATTTTGTGTTGGGAAAAACCTACCTTATCACAGAATTTTACCACAAACCTTTCCAGCGAAACGCTGTTGTTTCTGTTTACGTTTTGGCTGTGTGAGCTCGCGAGCCTATTATGACGTCATCGGGTTGATGCGTCGTATGGGTATTTCCCGTATGTGGACCTATCGTGCGGGACTTCAACAATACGTTTGTTATTCTTTGTCGGCCCGGTGCCTTATGTTAATTTATGACAGCACTATATAAGACGATGTTTCAGCGAGTTCTTTTTCTGTAGCAACTCCCTGGTAACTAGCTGTCTGACTAGTTCTTTTTTTTTAATCTTCCGTTCACCATGATGTGATAAAGAATGTGTCAACTAAGTTGAAGTGAAACCTGATATATGTTTGCCAGACTACGTTTTACGTAAGAATGTTCTTTTATTACTTTATTTAAACTTTGTAAATATTTTTCTCAAGAGACTGTTCATATCACCCTTTACTGTCAATAAAGAAGTTTGAAGATTTTTCAATGCTGTTTATTAACTTTTTATCTCTCTCCACATAATAAACACTTTTACTGGAACCAGGCTATATTTCACTTATCTGCTAATTATAAAAATCTCATTATGGTTAATTTTTAAAAACCTTATTATCAGGATTTAACCATATTATTTTGGAAAATACTTTCCCGAAAACTTTTTCAATTATGTTGGAACCACAAATCCGTTTTCACAAGAAAAAGGTGTGTCAAAAGACGTAGAAGCTAGGAATGTTTCATGGAACTAATCAGTGACAGTTGAATGAAAGACTCTTTCAAGGAGAAAAGTCCTGTTTCTTTCTGGATTTTTACAAGAAATGAGTTATCATACTATTTTCAGTCAGGCAATAATTTTTTTAACTCCAATTGTAACAGCATATTTATGCGAACGTGGGTTTTCACAGCCAGTGCATATGGAAAACAATTACAGGAAGATACAATGTGCATGAAATACGACTTAAGAAACTTTTTTTTATGGATTTATTTGTTTTATTTATACTTAAATAGATTTTGTAAAGTTATTCATATGTGTATAGAATTTACCCAGGCCCACACAGAAAATTATAACATAACCAGTGAATGGCATGCCACGACCTATCAAAACTCACAGGTGTTCAATAAAAAAGGTTGGGAATCACTGCACTATTATGTATGATGACATTTATTCAATTTCGTAGATTAATTTTTTTAAAAATCCAGTCTATAGCATACATTTCTTTAATTCCTCCCTTTCAAATAATTATGGGATTTTTAATGCTGTTGATATTTGATATGATTAAATTATGCCCAGATACACAATAAACTGTCATTTAAAACCAGAAAAATAATGAGTTTAAATGTACCATGTTATTAAAAGCAAGTAAATTTGTTCCTAAAATTACAAAATTATTTGTAATATAAATATTGTAAGTGAAATAAAAAATCTTTGACAAAACAATACACTTGATAAAGTAAATAAGAAAATTAAATTGGTACAATTTTCTTCAAGTTGAAAAATTACAAGTACAAAATTACAGCAATATGATTACAATAACAATAGTCACAAATTTAATTCAAAGGTTAACTATTTTTGTTTTTAAAAAGAGCATTGATCAAAGAGTAACTAATTTACATTTTAACTAATAAAACCAGTTTTTGTTCAAATATCACAAATGAATAAAAACTTTTACGTTAGAAACTCAAACTAATTTTAGAAATACAATTATATTGGTATTTTTCACAGGTTGCAAGATTTTGTATATTCTAAAGTAATCTTTTATCAAAATTACTAGATAAGCCAAATCTCAAAGCAAAAAAAAATTGAAACACTAAAATGCCTATTATTTTACAAAGCTTGCAGAAGATAATAGATTATGAAAATCTGGTAACTAAACCTTCAGAGATTTAATGAATAGACCAGCAAACTTATGCGAAATTCATGAAAATTTTCATTTTTGAAAATCAAATTGCAATGTAAAAATGATTTTTGACCCAAAACTATACAAGAGAAATATAGTCAGTAATTTTTTTTTTGTTAATTCTGGAACGATTGTAATAGTAATATCTACACCTTAAAAACAAATTGCTCTAAACAGTAACGTGATGGGTCTTTGGCGATGAATCATATTTGGCGAATATTTTTTCCGACTTGTAAACATTTTCTAAAGTGTTTGATGGTGGTGGTTTTAATTTTCAACCGTTTGTTATTTAAAATCGCCAAATAGCATCACATTGGCAACGTGTGCAATAGCTAATCAGACGATGTGAAGCTTCAAAGCAAGTAAACTGATGCACGATTTAGAGAAACATAGTAGCAACTTTAGTTGAATAGTCCTGTTAAAAAAAAGATCTGCCAACAAAAAGTCTCTAAACGCTGAAAAATAGAAAATGGTTTTGATCAAAATAGTTGCTTTCGGTATTATTTTAATAAATAGTCACCAAATCTCAAACATAGTACATACCCATACCGATATTTAAAAATAAATACAATTCTTTAGCAAATAATTTTAGGTCAAATTTCATAGTGAATCAATAAAATTATACCTTGTAACAATTGCCAATTTAGGAGGTTTCATGCAGGCACCCATAAAAAGCACTAAATTTTCATGGCGAGTTTTACGAAATGTTGCAACCTGAAAGTAAAAATGAAAGAACACATCAGAATAAAAAAAATTGATAAGGTGAACATATGAATTTCCGACCAGTGCCAAACGTGTGCCTACTGAACTCGCATTTTGAATGTAAAATAAAATCTACCTAAATTTCAAAACTTTTTGAGACATTGATTGAAAAGGGGCTTTTAAAAATACAATAGGATCTTATTTTTACCTATTTTTTTCCAAGTAGTCGGTTATCTATTATGTAAAATTTAATTAAAAAGATAAGTTTGTATTCATTAAGAACTCAATTTCTGGATAGCAATATTGTTATATCTGTGGCTTGGAACAAGAACTATGTCATGGTTGATATATTTAAGGAAATGGCTTCAAAGTTTAAGGTTCAGCCTTGTTGCAACGTTAAGGAGATCACGGGATTGTTTGATTTGAAGGGTTAGAGAAACCTGACGAGATTGGTTTCTATTTCAGTTAGAAGTTTAATATATTAATTTTTTTATAAAAAAATGGCTTTTCTAGTTCCAAACCACAGATATGACTAGTCATTCAAACTCTCAACTTTGGCTTAATTTTTGGGAGTTAAAACTTTAAACAATTAAAGCCAGAATGTTTTTAATACATGATCTCCAAAGAACAATGTTTGAGAATATTAGAAAGAATTTTTTTTTTTTTATTAAAGTTGAGGGCTCTCCAACAGGCCATTAAAAATGAAACAACTTGCGTGTTTTTGCATTCAAATTACATATTAAAAGATTTCAGTTATAAAAGTATTGGTATTGAAATTATAAATAGATTAATTTTTCCTGTCGTATTAGGTGCTGTATGGTAGATCTTTCTTTTAAGCCATCAGTATTCAAGATTGGTTTAGTAGATTTAACAAAATTTTAATTTTTCAGCTCAATTATGCATATTATGCTGAGTTTAATTATGAGAAGGACAAAGCTTCCTTTCGAAACTATAATTATTCATATGATTGGGGGAAAAAAAGGCAAAATTCTTTCAAAATACATGCAATATTGTATGAAAATCGCATACTACACAAGTAAGAAACACAGATATAGCAGTTGAATATTAATGGGATAAACTGTAATGTGAACCAGCCCACACATACCTCTTGCTTAAAAGTTTCTAGAGTTTTTTTATCATCCACATGATCCATGTCCAACATCTTGATTGCAACACTTCCATGCCAGTTGCCCCTGTCAAATTGATATCAGCCATTAAGTCCAACACACGGAATCTCAATGAAAATATGGGTGGGTTGACTGCTTGGCGGGCACAAAAGAGAAAGAGTCAAAAATAGAGTTTGGGGATAAGAGCGTTTGAAGTTTGCCCTGTCGTTAAGTTCAATGACGTTTAACTCATTATTATTGGACAACCTATTGAACTGGGAGCCACATCACTTGGCCAAATGATAGATGTAACTGCCTAGTGATGGAAAATTGCATTATTCAATTTTTCAGTTCTTTGTGTGTTGCACCACTTGGCAGACAGCCCCTCCACATTGTATATAGATGAAGTAGAGATTGTCAATCTGTAGCTCACAGACCACAGTTGGGCCATAGAATTATTATGTAATAAGAAAATTAAAAATAATCTATATAGAAAATAAAAGATTGCAGTTGGGTTTGTTTTTTATACACACATACAGTTTTATTCCAAGATCAATGAAATTTTGCACACTTGATCATCAAAACAAGAGGAAGGTTAAAGCTTAAAAAAAAACCCACCCCATTCCACCCCTTAAAGCAGAAATGACTTCTTATATTAAAACGAACAGTTGGTGCCAAGGTGAAGAAATCGACCAACAGCCTTCATTACGCCCAGTACTTCAGCTAGTTTACTATAAAATAAGCAAAATCTTATGCAGTCACATTTTTTTTGCTTTGCTAATTAAAGTGTTTATCCTTAAAAGTTATTTTTATTTGTTTGAAAAAACCATGATTTTTCTTTCGAATGGCAACAATGTCAGTCTGCTAATATATTTTATGGATTATTGCATGTTTTATGAAAGAACAATTTAAGTTACTTTCAGATACAGTTTCATTTCTACCCAATTCTATACATGTATTGTATTGATTTAATTTCTAACAGCAAAGAACAATAAAGTCAGTAAAAGAAAAAGCAAGCCCAAATATTTGCATTTATCGTCAACTAGTTTATGGCAACTAATTACATTAATTTAAAATGCTGCTATAAATAATTAAGTTGATCATTCAAGAGTTATTTAAATTAATAAATTCATTTGAAAATAAACACAATATATATCTGAATTATTTTTACACCTGCATTTTATTTAGCTTTATTAGAACATGGTCCCTGCTTTGCGCATCTACACACTTGAACGTTATTACAAGTGAAAGTTGGTAAAAATCCCAGGACGGAAATTCAAAATTTGATTTATATTTAAATCAGAAAAGGTGATATTAGCATTGAAAGCATTTGATGTTTCTCAATATTCATGAACTAAAAAAATTTCATTTTGTTTTATAAATAATTACTGTACTTTTCTTACTAACTGCTTAAAATTTTTGCTAATTGTTAAAATTCAGGCATGAAAATATACCCCATTCATTACTACACTTATTCAAAATTTCTTTAAAATTACAATAAAATATTAACGGAAACTAAATTTTTAATTCACCTGTAAACTGTACCGAAACGTCCAGTTCCCACCTCATCATTAACGTCAAGCTCATCAAATGGTATATCCCATTCTCGTAGTGACAGCTGAATGGGAGGAAGCAAACAATTAAAAATTTAACCTAATGAATTTGTATGCTGGTATAAATGGACATGCCCATTCAAGATGAAAGACCTACACTGTTTTGTCTGGGCCACGATCGCTCATTGGGGTCCACGTCGGACACCTGGCTGTCTTGGGAGTCCACACGACCGGCGAGGGTTTTTTCAGAATCAGTCTGAAATATAACGATTCAATTCGTTTTAATATAGGACTTAGAAAATGTTATGCACTCTAGTGTCATTATAATTCGTTTTTAGTTAACCTGAAACGCAAAGCAGTATTTTAAATTAAACAAATAAACTGTCATTTTTAAGAGTTGAAAGTCTACCTTAGAAAATGTGAATGAATAACACTTAACCCAAACAGAAACTGTTAAAGGACATTCTATTACAAATTGTTTAAATGACAATACACACATTTTTACATCATTATATTTTTTAATATTATTACCTATATAAAGACACATTTTTATTAAATTAAATTACTTTGAAATCATAATTAAAGATGTTAACATGTGTTGTGCAAATATTTTTATATGTTTCAATATTTAAAAAAAACAAAAATGGAATTAAATATATATATATAAATTTATAAAAAAGCACACAAAATGAATGTTTTAAAATTGTAATGTGTGGTTTAAGAAAAATTGAATATTCAAAGCATATTTAGGATTCTTGAAGTACAAAAGGGGAAGTTTTAAACAGCTATATAAGGACATTTAGTAGTATGAAACAAAATTAAGAACTTTTAGGAAATGTGCAAATTTGAAAGTTTGCAAAGTAAAAATTCATGCAACCTAAAATCATTTCATGTTATTGCATAAAACATAAGATAATGCATTTTTTTAATAAAGAATGTATATATTTTAAAAATATAGGTCTTAATCATAAATTTATAGTATTGTCTAAGCAAAGATGTTTTTCAAAGTTTGCCCATTAAATTACGAAAATACATTTTTATCTACATAATTGTTTTAAATAAAAAAATATCTTTAAAGTGCAACTTGGGCCATGGGAGAATGCTAATATATTGATATATACAGTGATTTCTAGAAGGCATTTGATGAAGTTGCCCATGAGTCATTGCTGTTCTAAATTAGAAAGGTTATGGTTTGGCAGTGAAATTTTACAATGGATAAGGAACTGGTTAATTGTTAGGAGTCAGTGGGTACAAATTAAGCTAATTACTCTCAGTGGACAGAAGTTAACAGGGTTCTGTCTTAGGTCTACTTTTATTTATTATTTTTATTGATGATATCAGTTGGGAGATTAGGGCCAAAAATTATGGGGACTGTGAATACCGAGGAACAAATAGAGCAATTGCAAGGTGATTTAACAAAAATATCAGAATGGGCTATTAAATGATGGGGTATGTCTGTTAATATCAGATATATTGATATATATAGATTAAGAAATTTGAATATGTATACTCTGGAAGAGAGAAGGGTTAGAGAAGATTTGATTTAACTGTTCAAATTTATTAAACAAGGGATGTGGAGGGTATAGATTTAAATATAAGTGATAGAACGAGAGGTCGTGGGTTTAAATTAAACAAATCCCATTTCAATTGGGAAGGGAGAAAACCCTATTTCTATAGTAGAGTAATAGACAAACGGAACAACTTGCCATTGAATATTGTTAATTGTACAGAAGTAAAGGATTTTAAGAAACTAAATATTCATTGGGGACAGTTAGATATACTAGCTGGACAAACTTGTTGGGCCTGTTGCTAGCTGTCAATATTTGTTAAAAAAATACAAAGCATATTTACAAAATAAAAAAATCTGGCATGTTGAAATCCTTTACTAAAAAATATGGGAGTAAAGATATAAGTAAATAAAGTGTGATTTTGATACAAAATAAGGACAAGCCAAATTCTAAAGAATTTGCATACATGTAGCATTTTTCAATATCTTATGTAAACAAAATTGTTGCAACACTTACACTTCCAGAACCAACCGTCTTGTCACTATCATTAGATTTCTGAGTTTCAACCATTTCATTATCAACTATTGGCTTAGTTTCCAAAGTAATTTCTTTAGTGGTATCTACATCTGAAAAATATGGAATCAAAATTCAGTTTTTGACTTGAAGCAAATTACGACCAGATGTTTGAAAACTGTACCAACAATGAAAATAAAAACCCAAGGAATAATGGTTTTTTTTAAAGCAGTAGTATAAGATCTTTGATAAAGCAAACAGTTGCTATTATAAATAGAGAGATTATTGCTAGAAGCTAATCAAACTATTGGGACTTTTATCAGTGGTATTGATATTGTAAAGTACTGTGAGTAGGCCCATTGATTTTAATGTAGGACCACTAAATCTTAATACAGAGACCTTCAATCAGACATGTGATTAATTAAACAAACAATTATCTGAAAATATGCCAGAGTAAGAATTCAGAAATTAATAAAACCTATTTCATGTATATTGATTGTGAATATCGAATAATTTTAATGATAAGTTATATTTGAAAAATTAATAAAATCTTACGTTTGTAGTATGTTTTTATATACATACTATATTCACTTAATCATTTGAAGACTTGTGTTTTAAATGATCTTCAAAATTTGGAAAATGTAATGCCTTCATATTATCTGTAATAATAGCGAATTATATTTAAATTAAAAAGTTTGTAATTTATTATATTTATCAATGTAGAACAATTAGTGAAATAAACTTAACTTTTTTTTTTATTTCCACTATACTGAGGATAAAACTATATCAGGGTTCGTACAAATTTTCCACAAAAAAAAAGTTTATAAGTTTAAAAATTTATAAACCTTAAAAGCAATTTATTAGGGACTTTATCTTTCATGCAAACAACTTGCATACATTTGTAACAAAAAGTAGCTCTAAAGCCGCAAATAGGCTTTGTAGTAAAAAATATATTAAAATAAATAAATATAAGGACAAAATAGGTACGATCAGCTAAAAGCTATCAGGTGCAAAGAAGCTTTGGGTTTTTTACTCGAATTCACATTAAAACCAAACATTTTTAATAGGTTTAGTAAAAAGATTTAAATGTTGTTTTAAAAGGACCGTTTGGACAAAAATAAGGAGTTTTTACTTTATGAAGGCCTCTGTAAACATGAAACGAAAATAAGAAGTTCTGTTCTATACCCTTCATATTTATGTTTTTAAGAGAAATCAGTCACCATTTTGCAATCGACGCTGAGTGGATATCAAGAACAAGGAGAAAGTAATAAAATTGAGTTTTGATGGAAAAACGAATAACAAAATTG
Source organism: Troglohyphantes excavatus (assembly GCA_963932185.1). Classification (NCBI taxonomy): domain Eukaryota; kingdom Metazoa; phylum Arthropoda; class Arachnida; order Araneae; family Linyphiidae; genus Troglohyphantes; species Troglohyphantes excavatus. The sequence goes on along the minus strand of OZ010671.1, from coordinate 70,890,989 downwards.
TATGTTTACCCATTGTTTAAAAATTATTACGAAGCAGAGAGATGATAAAATGCAAATAACAAGCTAAAGACAACAAAATGAGTTTCGTCCGACTAGGAGTTCGCTGCTATCTCAAGTCAAACCCACAACCCTCAGATTATGCTATAGGTACTTTTCCAACTAGGCTAAAACGTTCCTGAATTTCTACATGTCTTACAGATCTTCCCGACTGTGCTGGTACTTTTTGTTGGCGCGTAAGCGATGCTGACGACACCTTGCCTGTACTTACCTGGGAACTGGAACTGGTGTGAGGAGCGTGGAGGTGTCTGCTGTGCTGAGTTGGAGGCGGAGTTGGGAGCAAGTGGGGGAGGGGCGGGCGAGGACGGGGTAGAGGAGTTGCAGGAGGAGGTGTTGGAAGAGGAGTCGGGAGCGGGGAAGGCGGGGATCAGCTGCTGTGGCTGATGAGGCCTGGACCACTTGCGCTCGCGGGCGCTTTCGCTCTTCAGGGCGTTCCCAGGGCTGGCGATGAGGGTGCGAGAGGGCATTGGAGAACGGTTTTCTGAAAGAGATTACAGCAATGAGAACAGACATCTTTTATAAGTAAATTATATTATACAGAGTTAACTGAAATAACGTTGTCCTAGAGTTACACAATGGGCTACAACGCTTCTTAACTTATTTCTCAATACATTCCAAATCAGTCCTCTTTTCCCATAAGAATTGCATAAATTACCCCATTTGGATTTTAAACAACTCGCCAATTTTCACACAGATGGACAGTCTTTTTCTAAAGTCCAACCCAGTCCCAGGTTTAAGATGAGAGAAATTGGTCAATGGCACAACACTTCTTGAATAGTTCTCATAGCCTAACCTCCAACAATGTAGGATGTGTGTCTGCATTCTCAGCATGTAGCCGATATTTTTAAAACCTTGTTCCAGAGTTATTGAATAAACCAACATGAAACAGCAAACTGTGGAGCAAAACCTTCGAGGCCCAAACTATGTGACAAATAGCAGGACATTGTTTCCAACACCTTGGCCAATACACACTAACATGCTCCCCAACCTCGAAGTTGCAGCGATTTGCCTGACTTCGTTTCACACACCTCGCCAATTGGCGTATACCAGTCCATTATTTTACACTATACCTCTTTTTCCCCAACAGTGGCAAAAACATGCTTTTCTCTTTCAAGAAACTGTGGCTCAAAATTTTTATTACATTCAATACAACACTAAATTGTTATAGTAATTTAAAAAAAAAATAATTGAATTTTACAAATCTGAATCTCGGGTGCACATCTTGAGGATGAATAGTACTTATATATATAAATTTTCAGACTTTTATATGCAGAGAATGTAGATGGTTTTAGATCCATAGATATGCACTTTCTTTTATTTTTATAGATTATTTAACAGTATTCAGTTGGTTAATTGATATTACAGTGTTTGTACACATGTTTCAAAAATAAAATAAGGAGTACCTAAATACTTTTTAATAAGTTTAAAAGCAATTTATGAAGACCTAAATTTTAAAATACAACTGATTTTTTTCAACACTTATAACAAAAAGCTCTCTGCAAACGCAAATAAATTGTAAAGAAAAAAAACTTAATGCGTTGACAAAAAAAAAGGCATATTTTTTTAATGTTGAATTTTTTTTATTCCTTCCAAACTAAATTTTAAAGTAGTTTATGGTCATTTCTAAGGTCCTTCGGAAACTAAAAAAATTCCAAGGACAATTCTGATAAAAATAAGGAGTTCCTAAAGGACAAAATAAACCCTGTTTTATGTAATTTATAATGCTCTTTCCTCAACTATGCGATGCAAAGGAGAGTTTTCTCTTTGAGGCAAAATAGCAACTCAATATGGAAGAGCTTACCATCATTTTTCATAGTTTGGGCAAAGATTTTCTCCAACTCATTCGGCAGTCCACAAGACGGAGGCACTTTGTCTACACAGTCTCTGTGGCATCGGAATCTGGAAAATTACAGCAACATTTTGAAATCATATGAACCAAACTGTATTTTTTTAAATCACAAACGAACATTTTAATTTTATATGAAAAGATAAACATGTCCAGGGTTCGTACGTATTTTCCGAAGTTGTCTTCTTAGTATTAAAATAATTAATATGAAGAAGGTGAAAGTAACTAAAAGCTACCAGGTGCATAGAAGTACCTAACATTAAAAAAAAATTCAGATACAAAGTTGTGTTCTATTCACATTAAGATGAAATATTTTTAATTAATAGGAGCTTAGTAAATTGATTTGAATGACAGTCGTTTCAAGGACTTTTTTAAGAGCCTTTCGTAAATGGAAAGGTTTTGAACACGCCCTTTTTTGACATGACCCTTTGAAGAAAAATACAGAGTTTCTAACTAGTACTTTTAATGACCTTAGTACCAGAGTACTTTTGTGAACTCGTGTAAAATCTGAAAATATGTTCATGTTTATTTTTTAAACAATTAGAAGAGTTTGCAGTCTGAAAATAAAAATATTGTAAAAATTAAATTTAAAAAAAAATATGATTTTTTTATTGTTTGACTTTAATATTATATTTTATATCTCTATGTGGAAACTGAATATGATGAACGAGTATGCTGAGATTTTTTCAAAAACGGAACCATTCGTTGGATCAGAAAACAGTAAAATATTGAAGAAGAAAAAAAGTCTGCCCTTTTTACTCCACCCTACTATGCAGTGTCTAACTTTCAACACGGCGGCCAACTCAAGGTTCGGAATCACTGAATTAAGGTTTTGGCGATGCTGCTAAGTTAAGAAATAATTCTTGCAACAGTTTAGAAAATATAAATTCATTTATATTTTCTTTATTTTATTGCTCTGTTGCATGCAAGTGGGTTTCTTCCTGATATGGCAAACAATGTTTAAAAAATTCAATCAATAACAAGCTTTAAAAGATGTTATCGATTTGAAGGGTTGAATAATATAAATCAAGCATGTTGTTCAAATGTATGAAATATAAATAAGTAGGTTCACCGCAAGATAATAACGAAAAACAATACTAGAAAAATCAAATGAATAGGAAATATGACTCACTTGCATTCTTTGCACTTGTAACCAAAGAACATGGGCTTTTCGCAGAACTGACAAGTGGTAACTTTTAAAGAAGATGTAAACCTGCATGAAGACATACAAGACATTCATTTTGAGCCATTAGAGGAATAATTAAAATATATATGAAAAAAGAAAAAGATTAAAAAAAAATTACCTATGGTGAATCGAATGGACCATGCCATGTGGCCTAGGGGATTTGGGTGCAGAGAGTGTAGTATCTGTCAGAGAAATAGAGATGCAATTAATCTTGTAGTAAATACATATTCCCCTGCTGTAGAGGGTGGTATAAGGCGAGACCTTTAATTAATAAATGTTCAAGAGACAGCTTGCAAGTTGTACCTTAGATGGTGATCGCAGGACATATATCTAAAACTATAAATGGGCAAGGGCAAATAATATTGATGCAACAGATATCAATTTGGCCAGATATATAATATCCAGCTGGAGTAACCATTATCCTACGTAGTCTGACAATACGCAAACTTGGTTCAAAATCGCTTTCGTCACTTGAAGATACTACTTCGCACTCGTTTAGAGTTGACTTTTTTTCAGTTACCATGTAGTCGGGGATCAGTTTTTGCGACGACTGTTGTTTCACTAGACGCTTGTATATGTCTCGGTAGCCAGATAATCAATTATGTTCCAATTTGATTGAAATTTTCATATACCGCACAAAAAAAAGTCGCACAAAAACAGGTTCAAGTGTATTAACAATTCAAACAAAAAAAAAATATTACATTTTTTCATTTTAAGCTTTTTATACTTTATTTTTTTTAATAAACTAACTTTTGTTTAAACTGAATTTATAGATATATATATATATAAATAAATAAAGAGGAATATTTTTTGGGGAGAAAATGGAATTCCACCGAAATGTTTAAGAATCTCATTTTTGGAAAATAAGCATTCAATTGGTTTTGTAGCAATCTAATAAAATCCCAAACAAAAAGAAATCTTACAAAATCCACACATTTCAGAAATGAACTGAATCATACTAATGCTAATCAATAGTGCTAATAAACCATAAAAGTTGCCAAGTATATCAGTGCAATGACATAGGCGAATATAAGTTTTAAACACCAATTAAGAAGTACCTTGCGTTGATGCGTCATCAATAAAACACCCGTCCCCATGGTCGGGGCTCATGAAGGGAGGGGACCGGTTGGGGGATGAAACCAGAGGAGATATTTGGCCATAAAATCCAGACGATTCCAGACCTGGCTCGGTGGCCAATCTGCGACGGGGGACGCTGTCGTTTTGACTAAAAAGGAAACAGATGATGTTAATGTCTTGGTTGTTCTAAAAGTAAAGAGCTAAATGTACATCAAATGCAAAATTCTGACAAAATAGCAATTTTTTTTTTAAACTAAAATTTTAACCATATATTTATTTAAAGTGTTATTTTATATATGGTATTGGGCGAAATTTAATATTTGATGCATTCCTAATATATGAAAAAAATCCAATTTATATTATAATGTAATAGAAATGAAATTTTTTGTTTCTTAATCTACCAAATCAAAAATTATGGACTTTTTGAACTTTTCATAAAACATTATAAAAAAAATATACAAAGTCTAAATTTTAAGAAGGTCTGGTATGCAGTCTCTGTTCAACATGTTTAAATAATTTTTAAGACCATACAAAATAAAGCCGAGACTTCCTGAAATTAAAAAATGTTAATCTAGCTGTATTTACAGCTATTGTTAACCAACACAAAATTGTGGTGTAAATTGGTCAAATAAAAGAAATTAGTTGATTTTTTTTCATTTGTCAATTAGCAGAATGCTTAGCTGAAAATAGTCATTTAAGAAAATTAAACACACAGATTTCTGTTAATTCTCTAAAAAAATCCCATCACTGATAAGAGTTAGCTCCAACAGAAAGTTTCTTTCACTTAACTATAAAATTCATTAATATAATTTCTCTATTATAATAAATAGTAACTGTCATGGTAAATTGGTAATCCTCTTCCATATTATGAGTCACTTCTCAAAAAGTAACTATTAGATAGTTATGAAATTTACCGAGTTTGTATAGAAATGTTTGAAAAATAGGATGATGGTATTTTTATTGTAATGGAACACTTACATTATTATTTTTTTAATGTTACATTTGAAAAAAGCAAGTATTTGAATTTGTGTCAAGCAAAATGTATAGAAGCAAACATTCCATAATTCTAATTGTTGAATAGTATCCATATATCTGATCTAATACATCATACTTTAAAAAAAAAAAAAATATTTTCAAGTTATTGCAAAAAAAGTAACTATTGCTACCAGGAAACGGTAATAAAAGGGGGTCTAAGTGTTTGGTTACTCGTATCTCAGGCAACAATTCCTCTGATTTTCCGATTTTGTTGACATTTGTTAAAAATCACGTTCTCACTCTGAAGAAGTTCATGACATCAAGTTTTATTCAATATACTAATTATAAAAAGAGTTATATCTATAAAAATAAAAAATTGGCGACAAAAAATTGCTTTTGTGAAATACCTCTTTCTTTTGTGTTTGTACTGTTATTCTGGCTGTAGAATTTCCATATTTTTTAAATTTAATTTTAATACGAATTACCATTGTTAATAACTTTTAAAAATAGATAAAATAATAATCACCATTTGGCATTCAAACAACTTAAGCCGAAATTCCCTGCATGAAAGCCACTCAAACGAAATAGCCAATAACAATTGAATAATTTTTATGTTAATTTTGCTGATCAAGAATTAGTGCAGCATTTTCTAAATGGGGGGACGAAGAATTAGAAGTGTGTTGTTAGAGAACAGAAGACGCATAGTAGAAAAGCTCTGGGTTGTCGGAGCCTCTTCAAATATTTGCAAGGAACTACAAAAAAGTTGAAGAATGAATATTTATTTTCAAACTGGGTACAGACTACGCTCTTCGTCGGTAGGAAGGCGAGATTTTCTTGCGGCCCCTGCGGTGGATAAGTGTTAGTGAACAGGAGGCAGAGCCCTCTAGTATATTAAATAAAACTGTGAATAATTCTAAATTTTTCAATTTTAGAGTATAACTACAAGATTAAATCCTAAAAGATTAATACAAAAAATAAAAGTTACATCTTTGTTTAAGAAATCCAGTGTTTTCGTGAGATCTATATTTGCAATCATATATGTTTCTATAGTATGGATCTAAGGAAAGAATTTCCTGGAACATTGATGAATTGCATGTTCCTCTCACAAATATCAGTGGTTTGTTTAAAAAAATTATTGCATAAAGAAACGTATTTTGAAAAATATTTCCGGGTTCTAGCTAGAACATGCTTTAATAGCTTGGTTGGAAGTGTGAAGGACTTCAGCAATATGTCATGGATTCAAAGTCGCTGGTAATGGCCACTCATAAAAAAAATGTATATGCCCCAGTAACGCGGAGCCAAACCGCTAGTATCTCCCAAGGACTAACAGGTTTATTACAACAAGTCTCGATTGTCCGTACCGTGGGATGGCATTGTCTGTGGCCTCGATCCTATTGGCCAAATGCTCCTCATGGGACTTGCTCTTGGTGAGCGGGTAGATCTCAGGGAGAAGGTTGGCCTGGTGGCGCTTGCTGGGGGGAGGGGTGGTGGGGAACCTCTTCACATCACCCCCGCCTCTACTAGAATGTTGAAAGGAAATATATAAGTCATTTAACCTTGGATCACAGTGTAAAAGAAAAACAGTGCTAGACCCTTAAACTAATTATGAAAAATTAAACATGGTTAAATGTGTTTACTCTAGATATCAAAAGGGACAGCTATCACTTTTAAATTTATATAATTATCCACCCTAAACTGAAAAAGAACACTCTAAAGAATAACCCTTTAAAAAGAACAGGAGCGGGATGTAACCGTTCCATAAAAAGAATGTAAATATCAAACATGTTCCTTGGCCGCAAAGGGTCAATAAGGTTCGAATGTAAAAAGAGGTCTTAAGGACTTACCCTGTCGTCCTTCCCGAGACTGGAGGGGTGTGCGGGATCCTTGGGGAGGTGGGGGTAGGGGACCAGGGTCCCTGGGATATCACGGAGGAGGAGGAAGAGGAGATGTGTGTTGCATGGAGGCTGGCGCTCATGCACGCTGGGACTCCAGATCCTGCCCCGTGGGTGGGGGTGCTCCGAAGCAGCTCCTCGGAGGGAACAGAGGAGCGGGCCACCCTGCGCTGGTGGTGGGTGCGGGGGGAGGAGGAGAGGGAGGAATTGCGGTCCCAAGAGTCCCAGTGGAGGTCCAGGTCGGCGGCTGTGGTCATTTCCCCTCGAATCTGGCGGTCTGCAAAGCAAAAAATTCTTTAGGAAGTCTTTCGAAATATCTGAAAGCTTTAATGGTTTTTTTTTCATCTTGAAGCACCAAGTATGTGGGAGAAGTACTTTGTATTAAATCTACTGCATTTAAAAATTGAATCAACAATGTTTGTTATAATCATAAAATAGTATGAATGAGACAAAATTTAAATACTTTATTGGTTTTGGTATATTTTGTTCATATCAATATATATATAAAAATCACTAGCAAAAATACCCGTTCTTCGCACGGCGGTAAATAAAATAACGACAAATGACAGAAAAAAAAAATATTTTTCCTCTCCTCAAAGGGAAAATTGCACATACCAGTTCAGAATTCGCATTAAATTAAATTTTTTTTATAAATTAAAATTTCTTTATTTTTAATAAATTAGAAGTTAAAAAAGTAAAAATATCTCTATACTACTTTGTTGATAATACACTGATAAAAATCCAATAATTTCTATATTATCTCTCATACAGTATGGAGTTATAAAAATTAAATGTTCCTGCACAAACTTATCTTTAGAAATTAATAGGAATTCCTATATAAGTGGTGACATGTGGGGTTTATTGGTTCTACCCGATACTCCTGCGTAGGCGAGAATAATCACTTTGGCCTGACTGGCAGAGTACTGGCGTATCAAGCCGAAGTTCCTTGGATCGAAACCGAGCGTAGCCAAGTTGTGCATCGCGCTACACTTTCGGTACGGGTACACATAGTTGCATGAAATCCCATAATAAAAAACAATATTTGTAAAATCCTTAACCCCAAGTAGAATCAGCTCATGGGTATCAACATTATATTACCATGTAGACGAAAATCAGACGTTTTGTACGTGCTGATTTTTAACCCATTCCCCATGTTATGTTTGTATCACGTGGATAGGAGTGTAGCAGTATATGCTTCCGTTACCATAACTCAAAGTGGAAGCAGCTTATATGGGTAAATGGCATACCATCGAGTAAAGGAAGGTAAGCCATTTATCCTCTCCCCCTCTGAACTTTGTACCGAGTAACGCCTAATACAGCACGGTCTGTACCTGCCCAATTTCTTCTTAACACTGATGTTGCAATTTATACAGGACACGACTATTATTATATTTTAGTGGTTACTTTAATCGATGAAATTTTAATTACTGTTGCCATCCTTAGTGAAAGATGCATATTAAAATAGGTATTTATAGGAATAAGTATTTTCATAGAACTATGATATTTTTTATACAAGGGAAAAATATTAATTGAAATAACAAACAAAGCAATATGGACTTCATTTTTATATTATTAAAAAGAAATAATCAAGAATAGTTTCATTAAATTTCAGTTTTAAAGTATTAACTTCAAGCGTGCTTTTTAATGAAACTTTTGAATCATTCTCGATATTGAACTATTCTTAACCTTCTGAAGGATATGCAAAATTTCGACTCTGTAGGTTTGTTTTTACTGCACAACAGTTTAAATTATAATTCCAACATATTCTTTTTTTTTTTACAAAAATATATTTGTTAATTATAACAGTATAGAAGGTTTTCAAAAGTCTTCCTAATGCTTTAAATTTGAAAATTATTTCAAAAATGAGATTTTTCATCAACTTTTATATTATGTGTGCTACTGGAAAAACTGGAGATAGTCAAACAGATATACACGTTTGTACTCGTCAGGTGGTTCCGTATGGAAGTGAAAAAGGCGTCAAAAACAGAAGTTTTTAAAGGTGACCAAATTAGGAAATTTGATCATGAACTTCGATGATCTAAATTTCAAAACAATCCGAATTTCCCGTTTCCCAGTATTGCATTTTTATTTGACTATTTCCAAATGCCTGTTCCAAAGTATTATTTAGGCTATATCTTCAACCAGCAACTTGTGTATTTAATTAGTCGTTCTCTTTTTTTACCTTTGGAATACATAACATAAAAATGCAGCCAGAATTAACCTAAACGTTTATTAGCAAATAAATTGCCTCAAATTCTAAATAAAAATGAGAATAAAATTAACAGCCCGGCATAAATAATCAACCAAAGATAGTATGTTTTAAAATACTACACAAGTTTCTTTTACTACATCCAAATGCGTCCAGTGTTAAAGAATTCCAATGAATACTATTATTACAGAAGGATAACCATCTATTTTAATTTTGAGATATTTTTTATTTATTTCCGGATCAATATAATAAAAATTCTGTATTTATTCATTTTATTAAACCATTTTTTTTAAAAATTTTGATACTATTGCACAAAAAAATACCTGTCGTATAAATATTTAGTAAGTTTCCACAGCAAATTAAAGCCAAAACGTACTTTATCCAAAGAATAAACTTTTATAACTTGGCAACATAATTATTTAGTAAACGGTTAAATATTATAATCTCACCATGTAAGTTAAATAATTTTAAATTTCATTTTTAATGTTCGCCATTTAATGTTTTAAAAGGAAATATTCATTTGCGCATTAAATATTTTCTTAATTAGCAGTTGGTATTTGCGGAATTTTATACGTTTAATAATATTAAAAAGTCATACAGAATCGAAAATTCACAGTGAAACTAAGCTTCGTGCATAAACAAAAAGTACTTGCATAAAATATTTTTCAAATAAATAAAATTGACGTTCATACACAAATTACTCGCATTATGAAAGTATAGTTCTGAAAGTTCGATCTTAGACAATCAAATATATTTACAATTAACCTGCATACAAACAAAACAAAAGACACAAAACAACTATAAACCATTTCCATAAGATAAAATTTTAGTTATTTTATTTTTTGCAATAATCCGTATTGCAGCAAAAAGCCCAATGTGTGGATATTTTCAATAATTATGAAATTAAACCAAACTTATGACAACATTTTTATACTGTCAATAACGAAAAGAAAATTCTTTAAAATCGCAAACGATATCATCAATCCATGTTAAGTCAATTGAATACATTAAAATAGTGATAATTAAAGAATGGAACATCGTACAAACTTAAAAATTATCAAAAACCAAATGTCTAATTTTTCCAGTACAGTTCTCTGTAAATTTCATAAAGCTACATTGTGTAGTTATAGAGTATTCCATGTAAAGATCGGCATCCTAATTGATTCATAATTTTTTTTATATTGTATTTTCGCTTTTACCGTTGTCACTTCGTGAAACTTTCCTGATGTACACTAAAAATGTCCTAACATCCGAATGGAACACATCGTAGAGACTTGAAAATTGTCATGTTAAAATTCTTATTTTTTAAACTAATTATTCTGTGAATTTCAAAGCTCTTCGTTTTGCAGTTACGAAGCTTATTTTGTACTGACAAACAAACGAACAAACAAACAAACGACTTCGGTAATTCTGGATTTTAGACCAGCACGGTATTCATACACATTTCACTTCTCCATGGAAGTCTGTCCTCCAGACATTGGAGAAGTTTACCATGCATGTATCCTAAATGGATACATGCCCCATCCACCTTCACTCTCTCCCTCCCATTTTGAGCATGTCCATTTTGAATGGTGAATATCACCCTTGCCTCCTTTCACTCTCTCCCGTCCGATTTGTTAGTTAATGAAAAATAGGACAAGTTTGACATTTTTCCAATAAAAACATTAAATATTTTATGAAGTTTAAAAAGGTTTGGATATTAGATCATTCCAGTTGTTAGACGTCTGGATTTCAGGCTTTTTAATGCACAGAGTTTAAAATAATGTAGCATGCATGCAAAACGCAATATTTGAAAAATTAGATCCACAAGCTTAAACTCACTTTTAAAACATGACTTATACATTTATTATTAAAATGGAACAATAAAAAACAAAATTAAAATGTTGGCCGATAGATGTTTTCTATATCGAAACATAACCACATGTTTTATTAAATAAAAATTCTGAAAGATCGCTTTCCAAAATTAAAATCCCAATGGAAATAGGAGCCTCACCGGTGTAAGCTTTTAAATTCCTAAGAGCTATGAGCAGTCTTCTCTTCTCTTCATCTTTGGCTTCTGAAATGTGCATCACATCCTTCACCTCTTGCTCAGGTAATTTCAACAGCAATTCCATAGTAGCAATTTTTGTACTTATGCTCTGAAAAGAGTAACAATAATTATGTTACACTGCTGTACAAAATAATAGGGGATAATGAATTAGCCACTCAATTTTTTGCAATATAAATATACACAAAAATTCTCAAATATTCTATAAACCAGACAAATGCATTCAATGTTATTCATTCAAATAGATTTTAAAAATATGTTTGTTATTCAGTCAAATCAAATTGTTTAAGTAAAAATCAATTATTCAAGGGATAATTAGAGACTCCAGATGTAGAACCAAAAAAGTCATAATTTCAGAAATATTTTTGACAAGTTTATTTCAATAGCTGTTTTTAACTAAAACAAATTTTAATAAATATATTATACTTTAAAATATAAAATTATTCAAGCTTTTAAAATAAACTAAATTTTTAAATAGATTAAAAATATATATATATATAAATGTTTAACTCTTTAATTTTCTATAACAACAGTGTTCACTCTAGAAATAAAGACACAGGGTTGAATTTCGAGAAAAAGTGCACTTTAAGCATAATGCAAAATCAATTTAATAAAATCGGCGATCTGGACACCAAAATTGATTTTTTTTTTTGTAAAATTGATTGTGGCTCGTAATAAGTAGTCAAATAACTATAAAATCATTTTTTTTTTTTCAAAACTGGAATATTCGTTTTAAAAATACAGAAAATCTAAAATTCTCCACTTTAAAACCGTTATGATGAAATTCCGATTTTCGTTAAAAACAGTCACTCTTGTTAACTGATGGTAACCAAATAATCTAATAAATGGAATTAAAACTGAAAAAGAGCATGTAGCTACAAAATGGACATAAATCTGCAAAAAAAAAAAAAAAAATTCTGTCGTCTAAATGCTGATATTTCATAAAGTTTATAGCATTGATTATCTGTTCATCATAAAATACGAAACAAATATAATTAATGCAATCAAAGCTTTAAAAATTTAGTAATAAATCCAAAAGTAAACAAGCTTTTTATTATCTCCAAATTCTGAATATCTTCTTGGAAAATCATGTTTTTAATTATTTGAGTAGATTCCATTCTCAAATGAAGGAATTTGCTAATGAATCACACATTTATCAATAATACCTAAATTTTATTTAGTTCTTTTGTTTGTTTTTATGAATAGCACAATTTTTAGTTACACAGTAAGGTCTTCAGTCGGTACACGTGCGCGCCCTAGTATCATGAAACTTGCCGACACTCTATCGACTTTTGATGAAATGTTTAGACTTAAATTTATCAAATTATACATGAGTATATAGTTTTGAATAAGATTTCCATAACTTTGTAATTCGGTATAGCAATTTGTAAATACTATGGACAATTCATAGCAGTTGGCAGAGGTATGTATGACTAACTGTTCATCATGTGTTTTTAAAAAAAGACCAACAAAGAAATTTTTATTTGAGATTTTATTTCACTGGAATCTGTGACCTAAAAAAAAAATCAAGAATTTTTCCAAGGTCTTGCACATTTTTTGGAAATTTTCAAGTACTTTTTTGTGGCCAAGAGTTTAGCAAATTTAAATCCCAGTACTTTTTAAGAACAGTAGAAACCTTAATGATTAAACATTTGGTTATACTCGAGAACAACGAATAATCCTAAGCTCCAAAATTAATGTTTCCAAATATGATTCAGTTCAAATTGGACACCCTGTTCTTCCGTAGTGTGTCTATTTTTACAGATATGCAAATTCTTGGTTTGAAATTTTAAGTTCGTTAGTTTTAGCAATCAGCATTTCTTGTTGGAAATGGTGAACATGAGCTTACCTTGCCAAAGTTGGGGCTAATTGATTTGGAGGAGTGCCATGTGTTATTCTTAAATTTTACCATCACAACCAAAATTGATAACTTTTTATTAAAAATTAATTTATAAATTAACATTGTGCAATTTTAATTACAATGAAAGATTAAACAGTCATAAAGTTTTAAGTGTTGGTTACCAAAATAAAAACATCAGAATATTCCCATCCTTTTAACAGTAACCAAGTTAAGATATATTTTGCACACATGATTAAAGAAATAAAAATTAAAAGTCACTTTCTTAACTAAAATTCAGTTTCAAGTTAAATTATGTTACAATGAGTGATTTTTGATCAGGCATTAGAAAGGTCCTGTTTTAGCTTGACCATTTGGCATTTTTCATGTTTGCTATGTAGCCATAACTAAACATATCATTAGATTTGATGAATGTTCCTTGAAGTCATTAAAAATTATGTATATGGTATTTTTTTTGGTTGCGAGGTCCACTTTTCTCAGAAATATTAGATATGTATTAATCGAGTATTAACAAGGTCCTGTTTTAATTCAACTGTTTGACATTTTGTCTGTAAATTTGTTCGTTTTACACATTCACAATAAAATTTCAGACAAAGATTTTCTTCGAATTTGGAATGAATGTCCATTGAAGTTATTAAAAACAATGTACAATTTTTTAAAAAGGTAATGTTTTTTATTTTTTATTTTTTAAAGCTGTTTGAAGATGCTGGCTTTTTATTATTTGATTATGTTTTAAAATGGAACCAGTTTTAGTGGTTTTGTTAAATTTTTTAGTTTGTTTTGGTCTTAAGGCTGATTTTAGTTAGTGCAAATGTTGTTTTAATTTAAAAAAACAACACCGATAGGATTAAATGTGAAACAGGGTTGCCACTCAAAATTAAGATTAAAATTCCCTGATTTTCCTAGGTTATCAAGAAGATTTAAAAAAAAATCCAGACTGAGAAACACATGAAGAGTAATGGATTTTTTTAAGACTAATGTTGGGACCCATACAAATAAAGAAATGCTTGCAAACCTACCAATGTGCAAAAAAATAATAGCTTTTACAAATTTATATTTTTATAACGAAAAGAAAATTTCATTGATGGCGAGGAAAGGAATATGATAAGGCATCTTCATCTAAAACTATTAGAAAATTTACCTGACTTTTAAAAAAAGTTGATAAATAGTTTATTTTCCCCAAGAATTGTAGGATGTTCTGATTTCCATGTGTAAGGCAACCCTGGTAAAATACTTTTGTATACACAAGCATTCACATGAATTCAAGAAAAATTAACAATTTTTCTTGAAAATGGAAAAAGGATGAAAATAGTAAAAATTATTATAAACAAATATTCATAAAATCTATACTTTTATAAAAGAAATTTGACATTGCCACACAACAAATCAAATTATTTTATGCATGAAAACTATGCCCCATACTCACTTCCATGGACTTTTGGCATAGGCCAACTACCTGGAGCCACTTCTGCAGGCGAGGGTATTGAACCAGCTCTGGGAGGGTGGCGCTTTCCGGGCATTTCTGCTTGGCTATCAACTGTCGGCTGAACAGCTTTATGAGTTTGCTCTGAAACAGACATTTACACATTAAATACCTCAAAGATAATATTTAGGAGTTGTGAGAACTTTTTATAAAGTAAAAAAAATATTTAAGTATATATATCGGTGCCTTGGAGGTATAAGACACCATGTCAATTTTTTTTATTTTCATGTTAGAATTGCAATATTATGATTTTTTCACACTTTTTATAGAGGTATAAGACACTATCTTCTATATGATTTTTTTAAAAAGAACTTGTCAATAGAAATCTACAGGTATATAAAACTTCAATAAGGTTTCCAGAGAAATAGAAATCCAAGGTACAGATATAGTGCTACTTTTTATTAAAACAAGAATGTTATATATACAAATATTCAAACAAAAATATCACAGTCTTAGAGGCTGATTTGTAAATTTGTCACCCACTTTTCTCTTTCTTGCCAAAGTGGTCCATATCCAACAACAAAAGAATTTTTGAAATCGGACAATATTTTTTTTCAAAAAATCCAACCCGCCTTCTAACGGTTAACATAACCTTTCTATAAGCACAGCACTGGACCTGGATATCAGTTATAAAACTACAGCTAGACAGCCAATTAAAATATAAATATTAGCATGAAATGTGAAAGATTACTATACTCCGGGACAACCGAAGTTGAAGCGGAAGCTATGATATGTATAAATATTCAATTGCTTTAAGGTCACCTTAGGTTGTGCCCGAGTACAGTCAGTCAGGGAGGTCTAATTAATGTAATAAAAAGGGGACAATACATTTATAATGTACTTCTTTACAATAAACCATTTGAGTTACAGCTTGCAACATATTTTAGCATACTAAATTAAAGAAAGATTAATAAAACAAATAGACATTTTTTCTGTCAATTAGAATTTGATAGGTTATATTTGAAAAACACCAATTTTAAGCATCAAAATTATTTGAAGGTGCAATTCAATTAAAAAAATTACCAGTAGCAAAGAATTTAAATGACATCAAATGCTAAATGAAGAGCTTTTTTTTAAAAAAGTTAACGGTTTCCCTGCCCGACACACAGCAGCCATAACGAAAAAATGAGCACTACTTGGCGATGGGACTCGGACAATTCACTTCCAAATGTGGTGTTGGGGACAATAGAATTGCTTGAATTTCGTCGCCAGCAGCATATGTTACAGCTGCTGAAGTCCAGCCAGGAAAATGTTCCCATTTGAAAATAACCTCCTCAAATACATATCAGTGTATTTAACAAAAACCATTAGAAAAACGTAACCAACTTTCTTAAATGAAAAAAAAAAATATTTTGGAACAAACTGTTAAAAATTTTATTTAGTAGTGTGTCTGAATATAATATTCAAAATTGCAAAAACAATTATTTGTTTGTATAAAATATATTCGGCTCACACTGCTTCTTTCTTCTAAAAAGGTTACATGTGAATCCAATCGCTCTACAGACACGCTCAAAAAGAACATTTCGATGGCATAGAGGAAACATATTTAAATTATTCAAGTTTTAAAACCTTTATGGGAAATTTATAAACAGGTATTGGATTTTGGTAAGAGTTGATTGTATCATGAAACTACCTAAATGAGATGGTCCCGAATGAATGATCTAAAAACTCTGCGTCATATTTGAAACAAGTCGGATGTTGATAACAAAACCTGAGTAAGCACCCTAATCTCCAAACTTCCACACCACAATCAAGAGTACCAGGTAAAAAAAATCTGCTGTCATGGCTGTGCTGGAATATGGCGAGAAAGGTTTCAAGTGAAAAATGATTTCAGCAGATTACATAGGGATTGGTTTCCAACAAAAGCCTTGACAATAGAAAACGAAGGTTAAGAAGTAGTTACGTCCGACTCTTTTAACAATAAGCAACCTATATAAATTTTACTTTAAGATTTTTCATGCATGGGTGCCTTATTTCCAAGTAGCCACATCCAAATTGATATAAATCATGTTGTTCGGGACAGATTTATAGTGTCGGAAGGGCTCAACATAAAATGTTAACATATCCCATGTTATACAGTTTCTTTGCATATTGCAAAGATTGGGAGTCGAGGGGAATAACAATGCAAAAAAGCAATTGTAATGCAAAATTTAAAATATTCACAGTTTTGGCTTTAATCCTTTTAGGATGCTATGGACACAGATATTGTAGCAGCCACGTTACTCGATGAAAACTCACAACATTTGTGTTTTTAAATTTTATCAACTTGCAAATACCCTACATTTATGACAGTTCACCACTTCGAGACTTGTCATATGAGGTTGGATCCGGTTGTCAAACTTAAATAGACTTTCACTTGATCAGTGTCTTTAATGCGGCGAATTATAGAGCATTCTAATTTAGCACGTTATAAACCTCTAGTTATTCTATACTGGATATATAATAAAAGGTTTATTTTATTATAAAACTTGGTGATTAATTGGCAAATTCATTTTTTTAGAGCATTGTGCAACTAGTAAACAAAGCTTGGCGCTTTTTCCCAGCGCCGAGAGAAGTCAGCAGAAAAACACCGATCACACACACACACTCATCGAAGTCACGATTTCTCACCTCGAGCGTTCTTATTTCGTGTTGCGTGAGCTCCGCGCTCGTTGCGCACTGAGTCCGCAGCCCGTCAAGATGTTCCGCGTTGATGTCTATCATTGCCTGAGCGGTGTTGCATGCTTCTATTGCCTTGTGGATATTGTCCTCGTGCTCATTGTTTGCCATGGTTTCAATCCCGTGTTTCTCTTGTTGACAGACATCCGTGCATGATGGCTGCAAACTGCGATTCGAGGCAAATTACGGGAAAGCAGAACAGTGTTTATTTCCATCCTTCTGACTGCTACATACAGCCAGCCATGATGGAATATGTAATACGGCCATCAAAAACAACTGTTGCCGTCAAGTGGCGGACTAATCCTGCGATAAGAAATAGGGTTTTTACTTCCGGTAAAGAAATAATTGTTTTTCAGGACGGAACCACTTAAATATTATAAAGAATATTTAAATCATTTGTAAATGATATACAATCATGTAAAAATTGACAAATACTATATATTTCAGAAGAATGGATGAAGTCAACCCAAATCAAGGCGGGTTATCTAGTTTAGCCTTGCCCAAATGTTACCCATCTGTTTTTATTTAAACACTGACAAAGTTAATGTTTAAAAACTAATATTTCATAATTTTTCGTATCCTAAATGGGAAGCTGAAATTCAAGATCGTGTCGAATGGGCTGGATTGCATAATAAATCCCATGGTTCAAATGTCTTTAGGTTGGTTATCGTGGCAAATTGGAAAAGTGAAGTACCAACTCAAGTTAAATATATAATGGCGTCTAATGTATGTCAAAAGTGAAGTCTCTGATACTATGAATATTAATGCATGGAAAAATAATTATGAATTTAGTTTTAATATGATATAAAAGAATTAAATAAAGCTCTTGCCTACCAAAGTTCTCAGAATTTGTTTTTATTGTTTCCGGGGGAAAAGTTATGTTCTAATTAAATGGCAACTCACATAAAAGTGTCTGAAAATATTTTTTGTTGTTTGTTTTGGATTTCTGGCGCAAACTAAATTCGTTTAATATCTCATTATTGGACGTCATCATGATTCATATATTTAAAAGTCATGTATTCCAATTTATGCTAATGTAAGTTTGTTATGTTTTCATTTAAAACTGTCTAAAAATTACCGATTGATTTGGAACGAGGTTTTTTTTTTTTCTTATCACCGGCTTTCTTATTACTATTTTTTTTATAGTTGTAAGACATGTTTGTTGCTTTAATAGCTGAATTTATTTCTGAATACACCTTTCCTATAGTATTAAGACAATTAAAAAAAATTGCATTCAAGATGTTATTTTAACTGAGAAATTGAAATATCTCTAATTTAAATTGAAGAAATGCATACAACCAGTTTTCAGAACACTGGCCAGGGAAATTCGTCAAAGACTAGTAACTTTTTAACTATTGTTATATGTACCTATGTGAAGAACAAATCAATTTCTCATGAAGAAATATAGATGTTTATAATCAGTTTATATATTTTTTAAAAACTAAAAATGGCACTTTTTAGTTTTACAGTAGGTAAGTTGAAAGTGTTCTTCACAAAAAAAGTTTGACGTTAAGCGTCTTTAAAATCAGATGCATGGGTTTTCAAAATTACCAGATTATTATTGACATGTGTTTGGTCTTGTTTGATATATTAGATGCTTATGCCTGTAAAATCTTAAAATAAAGCACATACAAGGTGTTAATAAGATCCTGTGACTTCAAATGAAACAGCTGGTTTATTTTTCTTTTGTTGACCAATAATATTCTATATCAATATTACAGGGTTACAACGAAGACATATGTTCATGAACCGAAAGGAAAGATTTAACACATGCTATACAGTTTGAAAATCAGTGCAGTTATTAACTTAAGTAACTACCGTATATACTCGCGTATAAGCTGACCCCCTAATTTTAGGACGAATTTTTGTCCAAAATCGGAAACTCGCGTATAAGCCGAATTGTATTTTCGTACATGAAAAATTAATAATATTTAATATTATATAATAATAATAAAATTTAAAATAAATATTTAAGCCTACAAATTAAAAGGTTAAAGAAAGTGGCTGGAGAAACGATCTTCCTCGAAGTTCGTGACGATTAATCGGACTTAAAAGTATGTACAACTCGCGATGATCTGGTGTCTTTCAAACCTCCATCAGACTTCTTAAATTAAATCTCCCTTATTATCAAATAAAATATTTTAAACCGCAAACTTAAATACCAAAATGTGCAATTTCTAATCCTTAACATCCTTTTGTAAAGATTTAAAAACTTAGAAAACGTCAACTTTCTGTTAACATCGTTGAGTTGACTACTGTCGCTAGTAAATACGGATGAGCATTTTTTTTATCCATCTCGGAAGAAAATACTACTACTTTATGGATGAATATATACTTCTTATTAAAATATTTAGTTTTTAATTACGAGATAAATGACTTGAAAGTAGAACTTGAATTCGCCGATTAGCAACCCCTATTTTACCGCTTTAAAGCCAATTCCATCCAAAATACTAATGAAACAACTATTAATATCTGTACATAATATTTTCAAGGAATAAAATCTGCATTGGGGAAATAAATTTTGTTTAATTATTGCAATCGAGCAAGAAAGACATTGACTTTAAAGTGGTGTCATTCGCTACGCACGATGTCAACTTCTTAGTCTTCTATCCAAAATTCTATTAAAGTAGCGTTTACTAGCTTCATAAATTCTACAAACCAATTGAATATTTATCAAAATATATACTTTTTATTAAATTAAACTGATTATTTATGTGAGTAGTTAAATTTTGCGTCACGATTACACCGCGATGCACAAAACGGTCTTCAGTCAGCACGTGACGCACATTCTCGATCTCGGAAATGTGTCGGCGCGTTTTCAGAAAATTCCTCTAATTTCAACTTCTCTCCTTTTCCTATTTTAGGCAAATTATATTAGAAATTTTAATGACCCGCGTAAAAGCCGACCCCCCTACTTTTTAGTTAAAATTTTGACTTAAATTTCTCGGCTTATACGCGAGTATATACGGTATTACAATATTTAAATGTGTGTGTTATGTGCAAGTAAAAGACTAAAAGTAATTAAACTTTGTGTTTTTTTAAACATACCGTATATACTCATGTATAAGCCGAGAAATTTAAGTCAAAATCTTCATCAAAAAGTAGGGTTGTCGGCTTATACGCGGGTCAGTAAAATTTATACAATAATTTGCCTAAAATTGGAAAAGAAGAGAAGTTGAAATTAAGCGGATTCTTGAAGAACGCTCCTACAGATTTCCCCGATTCGAGAATGTGCGTCACATGTGCTGACTGAAGACCGTTCTGCGCATCGCAGCGTAATCGTAACGCAAAATTGTACTCAAATAATCAGTATAACTAAATAGAAAGTATATATTTTGATAAGTATTTAATTTGTTTGTAGTATCTATGAAGCTAGTATACGTTACTTTAATAGGATTTTTGATGGAAGACTAAGAAGTTGACATCGTGCGTAGCGAATGACACCTCTTAAAAGTCAATGTCTTTCTTACTCAATCGCAATAATTAAACAACATTTATTTCCCCAATACATGTTTTATTCTTTGATAATATTATGTAAAGAAATTAATAGTTGTCTTATTAGAATTTCGGATTGAATTGACTTTAAAGCGGTAAAATCTGGGCGTCGCTAATCCACGAATTCAAGCTCTACTTTCAAGTAATTTATTTCATAATAAAAACTAAATATTTTAATAAGAAGTATACATTCATCCATAATATACTATTATTTCCTTCCGAGGTGGATAAAAAAAATGCTGATCCGTATTTAATCGCGACAGTAGACGCGATGTTGACCGAAAATAGTTGGCATTTTCTAAGTTTTTAAATCTTTACAAAACAATTTTAAGAATTAGAAATTGTACATTTAGGTATTTAAGTTTATGGTTTAAAATATTTCACTATGATATTAAGATAAATGTAATTTAAGAAATCCGAATTTCTCGGCTTAAATATTTATTTTAAGAATTGACATTTCACTATATTTTCGATGATTTGCCGATTTTAATCAGAATTTTTCAGGTACGAAAATACAACTCGGCCTATACGCGAGTTTTCAATTTTGGACAAAAATCGTCCTAAAATTAAGGGGCGGCTTATATGCGAGTATATACAGTATTTATCGAGTAAATTAGTGTTTATATTCTTAGTAAAAGCTGTATAAAAGAAGAAACTATATAATTAATTTAAGAATTCATTTCCTCCCTGCATTTCCGCGTATGCATGCAAAGAAAGTGAAGGGACTTACGTGAGCATATATGAAAAAAAAGAGTCCTGGTCTTATTTTAGTTTTAGCTAGATGCTCGTGGCTTAACTCTAATTCGAAATCGCTGTACTTTAACCTTCTGAAATGACTTTTCATGTAAAACCCTTCTGTCTTTATTTCAGCACAGCTTCACCAGATTTTTATTTGATGAATTGATCTAGAGGGCTGGAATGTGCATCAACTTCACAGTGCTTTTTTTTAACAAACTTGAGTGAATTTTACTTTTTCAGGTTGTCAAGTGCTCTGTGTTAGCAGTGTCCTCAGCATGCGAATCTTGAGGAAGCATTCCCGTCCCTAGTCATGGTGGAAGTCCAGTGGAAGTGCTTCTCCTGGGGCAAAAGGTTCTTGCACTGGCTGTGGCTAATGTACAGCCTCACAAAGCTCACTTTTGTGTCATTATTTTACAATGACTTTGCTGACAAATATTATATTGGGGACACCTGTATGGAACCTATGTTTTGGTTTGTGGATCATTTCACTAAAGTTTTGGGTCCGGTAAGTTTTTCAGGAATGTCTAAATTATTTATAAAACTGATGATAAAAATAGGTCTATATTTGAAATTTCAAATAGTCTAGTCAACACATTATGCAAATAATGGTAAAAAAATATGAATCTGTTCACTCTAGGCATTTTTTTAAGGGTGGCCTGCCCTGCCTGTCCTTTTTAAATCTCAATAGTGCCCTTTTCTTCAAAATTGCCACCCTCTTTTTAAAAAAATGCCACCCATTTTGCTCTTTTTAGTCCAGCACAAGTGCCTTTACTTCTCTAGCTGTCTGTAAAAAAAGCATTGATTTTAACATTTTAAGTGTAAATCGGAATTAAGTTAATTATGACAGCAGAAAAACAAACTTCTTTTTAACTACGCGTGTTGTGGAATTGCGATGATTCTGCAGTAATTTCGAGCATGTGAATCCTATTGGTTGGTTGTGCTCGCATATGAAATACTACGTTTTTTGTTCTCTTCTTTGTACTTTTTGAAGGAAAAGATTGTTTTGGGCAGTGTTATTAGATTAGGTATTTTATTACCAAATTTTGCACTTAAATAGCCCTTTCATCATTTTTGTACAGGGTCTGATCAGGACTAATTTGTCGATTTGTTTTTTTTAACGAAAACATCAATTTTTAATCACTGTGATTGGATTTTAAGTAGTATATTCATAAATAGATATCAGTAATGTACTGGGTCTGAATAGAACTACTTACCGATTGGGTTAAGTGAAAATATTAATTTTTAATATTTTAATTTAGTTTTGAACTATTTGCACTAATTTAAAAATTATCAAATATTATTGGTCCTTACCGGTATTGCTTCTATTGATTGGTCCCTAAAACGAGTATTGAAAAGTGTTATGTATTCTTATTATCGAAGCTGCACAACAGCACCCTGCCCCTTTTTTATTTCTATTGTGAACACTGTATAAATAATATTTGGTGGCCACAATATTTACATTATTTCAGCAATTTAAAATTTAATTACATCATATTATTGAGAATGAGCATATTTGAAAAATGAATCATTTATTATATATCCAAGCAAAGCTTTGTACTCGAGCATCTAAACCTACCTACTCAACCTTTCAGCTATTACGACAGTATGTAGTTTATTAAAGGGTGGCAATTTACTTTGTGACTGAAAAATTGTACAGTTATGTTAAAGTAATTTGAAGAAATCTACAAATATAAAGAAGAGTGTCTGTGGGTTTGTTTTTTATACAAATCCGTAGTTTTATTCTGAACCTGATGAAATTTTGCACATGCGACCTTCAAAACAAGCGGAGGATCACTGTCTACATGAGATTTTGTAAAACCGCCCTATCTACCTTTCCACTTCTTATGAAAACTGCCAGAGAAATCGGCCAACACTCTGCTTAAAGTCCAGGCAATGCAGGGCACTTCAGCTAGTAACATATAAATCAACTTACTTATTGTAGTACATTACTTATTGTAGTCTCATTCAGTTGAACATACTTATTCTTTTCATTATCTAGGTATGTGTTGTAGCTGTCATTGTGCTGTTTCTGTCGATGATAATCATTGCATACGTCATTGGTCTTCCATTCTACTTGAGACAAAACTTTTACATCCTGTCCGTTGCTCTGCTCGTCGGCCATTGGATCCTCATGAACATTGTCTTTTACTACTATATGGCTTTCACCACTGGCCCAGGATCACCTCCCCAGGTGGGCTACCAGATTTGTTTTCAGTGCCTCGCTTGCCAACTTGTATTGGCTGTAATCATTTTGTATATATTTTTCTCAGCTTTTTCAATTGTAATACCAATTTCAAAGGAATCGCCTACCTTTATAAATTATTTGATAAGTCAAGTTAATTGTTCAAAAAATTTATCAGTGTTCACACAAGAAATGAAAAGGGGCTGAGTGCGATTTTGAGAAAAGAGACCTTTTTTTTTGCCCTGAGGGCACTTCAATGATTATGGAATTTTCCATAATCATTGAAGTGCCCTTAGGGGGAAAAAAAGGTCTCTTTTCTTTTTGGTTGCTTTTAAGCAATTTTTGCTTAAATCGACAGTCCTTGCATCAAAATGGATGCGTGAATATGTACTAAAATATTTTAGTACTGAATTAAAACTAAAGAAAAGACTTTCAAACAAGAAAATTTGTTTTAAATATGCAGAAAATCTTAAAATTTCCACCTTTAAATATCAGAATTTTTTTTTGTTAAAATGTTGATTTTCGCTAAAACCGCCCACTCTTGTTAACAGATAATAACCAAATAAACACAATTAAAACTGAAAAAAGAATATAATGTAACAAACATGGCTATAAATCTGCAAAAAAGTATTTTTCCATCATCAAAATCAAAGTTATTGTGGTGTCAGATTGCCGATTTTTCAAAAACTTTACAGCAATGATTATATGTTGATAAATAAATACCAAAAGGAATATGTAACCAATGCTAAAAAATTAGTACTAAATTGGAAAGGAAACATGATTTTTCATTTCCAAATTCAGAAAATCCTGTTTTCAATTACTAGCACAGATTCCGCTCTCACAGGAAAGAAACACTGTTTTTGCTAATGAAGTGAAAGGCACAAGAATAGATATTTTCATAAAATGGGCGTGTTAATTGTGGGATATGGGGGAAGAGCAAGAAGAGGATGATTCATGCATAAAAGGGAAGGAAGGCATAATTTTCAAGGTAAAAAGGCAGGCATTCCTTAAAAAAAACCTGTGCTTATGAATTAAACAAAATACGTTGCTGACGATAATAGGAAAGCATAATTTCCTTAAGCATTAGTAATCAGGGATTCGTACTGTCTGTAGAAGTCCTTAGGAACTCTTTATTTTGGTTCTTAGAAACTTTCAAGTTACTGAAGGCTTATAGAAAGTTCTTAAATGACCATCATGTAAATAATTTTTCTCTATTAAAAATGTTTGATCATAGTCAGGAATAAAAATAAGATATTTATGAATTAAACACAACTTTGTATTGGAGTAGAAAGCCCACAGCTACTTTGTACCCAATAGCTTTTTAACTGATTGCACCTATTTTCCTCTTTTATATTCTTTTAAGTATCCATTTATTTTAAAAATAGTTTTTTTAGTAAGAAGTCTATTTGTTTAGGATTTTAAAGTTATCTTTTTGCTACAAATGTATATAATTTTTTTTATTAAAAAATATTATAAAAATAAGGTCCTTATTGCTTTTAAAGACCATCAAAAGTAATTAAGAAATTCCTTATTTTATTTTTCTGAAAATGTGCACGAACCCATGTAATTTAAATTTGGGCCATAAGCTTAGGCATGATGTTGTTTTACATACTGTACCCATCAGTACGAAATTGCTTATTAGAAGAACTGTTTTTATGTGGAAGGCCACGAAATAGGTTTAGGTAGTTATAAACTGGATTATATAGTACTTGTTTTAAATATTATTATTTACTATTATGTAATTACCTTTGCAGGGAGCAATGATTACAGAAGCTGTTTCCATTTGCAAACGTTGCATTGCCCCGAAACCTCCCCGAACTCACCATTGTAGTGTATGCAATCGTTGCATACTAAAAATGGATCATCATTGCCGTATCCTTTTTGTTGAACGAAATTAAACAAAAGTTTGAATAATTTTTTTGAACTTAAAAACAACATTTAATTTTAACCAAGTGGTTAATAATTAATATATTTTTTATGTATATTTTGTATGAAAATGAGTTAATGTGTCCTACTCTCTGTTTATCAAATATTCCGTGAAATGTGAATTTTGTCGAAATTTTTTTCTTTGTTCACAGTTGGCTTTATTGAAAGTATGTGACACAATTCATCTATGCCCAGATATTTATTGTTTGGTGCATTTTTAAGAAGAACAATATTTTTTCCAAATTTTTAATAATGACATTTAAAGTTTCAAGATTTTTCCTTAACTCTCTCAGCATGGCTGAATAATTGTGTTGGCCATTTTAATCATAGGTACTTTTTCATGTTTGGTGCTTATACATGGATTGGGGTCGTTTTTGTAATCATATTTGGAATTCCAGTCGCCTATGACCACTTTTTCATTTCTGAGGTAGTTTATTTTTTATTTGTGCTCTCAAAATAAAATCGAGCGACCGGTAGGGTTCGCAACGCTAAGCCAAAAAAGAAGAAATACAGCTAACAAGAAACGAACGCCCGACTCTGACTAACTCCCCATGTTAAGCCATGTCCGCAAAACATATTCCAGAACCCGAACTACATTTCATAAAAATATATAATTGGTATTGGTAGAATTGTATCATTGCAACCTTTAATTTAATACAAGAATATTTTTTTTAATTGAAAATCAACAACTGATTCTTTTGATAATAGCTTATCTGATAGCTTTATGGCATCACTTATTGCCTGTTGTTATTTTTAGTTTATAATATAATTTATTTTTATGTTTAATTAGCTAAAAAAGTAATTAAATCGTAAAAGCCAAAATTCTCGCCATCAGACAATTAATACCCAAATATGAAGTCCTTCCCCTTGCAGGTTGCCGAAACAAATAATATTAATGAGAGGTCTAGTAAATGTTTCAATTATCTGTAGATAATTAGATAATACACTCGACATAATAAAAAGTGTATCATCTGAAACACAACATTTTCATGTAATCAATGCAGAAAGCAACTGTCTTTAAATACTCTTGGTATATTTTTTAATTTTTAACTACCTGTCCCGTCCCTGAGACATACAGGTTGTTATTGCGACTCCCTGGTATAGTAGACACTATTCGTGCAATATGTTTTGACACTATTGGCTTAAACACTGGTCATAATTCTGGTACCTGTGTACTTCTAGAGCAAGTGCTTAAGTAAGAATTCTTACCACTTGAAGGCCTCACATTATGGAGTTGATAATTAGTACAGTGTTTGAAGTATGCATAGGGGTCACACTTTCTCCTGAAGTTGCACTATTTTTATTTTGTTTCAACTAAAAAATGGTTTAAGATTATTGGAGACACTGTGATATAAACAAATATGAACAAGGAATTCATTTGATGTTGTCGCGTATATAGTATAATTAATATGTTAAGAAAAAGGCAATCAACTATCCGAAAAAAAGGGGAAGAAAGGTAATCAAAGATTTTTGGTGCTGTCCCAGCCAAGGGAGTCAGATTTATGTCACCAGGATCAATTCACATGCCCGTTTGATGTCTACAGTTATATATTATCTCAAGTTCGGGATGTTCAATGCTCAAATTAAACTGAATTAAAAAAAAAGAAAAATACTATGTGATGTGTGTGTTTTTACAGTCCGTGTTTACTTAAAAACTTGGATCTGTGCACCTCAAGTTTGATGTGCTCCTGACAATGACCTGATGCTGCTAATGTCACTGCTTGAACAATCATCAATGCATTCAGCCATTTCTAAAACAACATCACGTAAATTGACTAATCACTTTTGGTATTTGTTGCAAGGACTTGTTGTTTTAGCTTTGTTTAACAGTTGTGTCAATATATCAATCAAAAGACAGATGGTGAATAAAATTCAGAATAAAGCTCATGCTGAGAAACAATCTCAAAACTTCCAATGATCCTGTTTCAATTGCTGTAACTGCTATTGGGATATCTTGCAGTTGATCCAAACTTTTGGGAGTTGAGGGAAGGCTGCAAACAGACTAAAGAGATTTTTCTTTAGTCTGCACTTTTCTTACAGTAGTAAATGACCATGACGAATGTTCAGTTATACTTATTGAAGAATACAGTGAATTAATAACTCATGGTTAAATGCATCTACAATTCCTCCCAAAAGTTGTTGAAAGTATCACAAAATGTACCCTTACAGCTGGAAAAGACTGTTTTAGCCTTTACCAAAGCAATAATTTTTTTATATTAGATAAAAAGTTGATAATATATACAATAAATTAAATAAATTGTTTAAAATTAAAGAATTAAATACATGTTAAGGTACAGATAATATAATTTTTTTTTATAACTTTGAGCTACCTCTCTATATAAAAATTTATTGCTGAACCTTTTATTTAATGGTTTTATATCAAAAGGATAACAAAAAATAAGAGGGAGAGACTTGCAAAAATGAGAAAAAATATTTTCATGCCTTTTAAACTGCACCCCCTCTTGCTAGCCTTCTCCTGGAAAAAAAGTTGCACTTTCTTTTCTTAGCTCAAAAGTTGTTTTTTTTTTTTGGGGGGGGGGGGGGGGGGGGGGTTATATACAATGGTAACAAAACAAATGTTTGGTAAATGTGTTAATTATTTGTACACAAGATTAATGAAGCGATTCATTTAAATACTGATTCAATCCACTTTTTTTCAAAATCTTGTTTTTTTTACAAGTTTTTAAAGTATGACATCATCTAGCAAAGTGGTACTGACCCAAAGGGTCTGAATCCAATCTAAAAATGCATTTAAACTCATGGGTTAGTATACCATAATACACGGTTTAAAATTTATGAAAATGGATTGAGTGTTTTGAAACTAACCACTTCAAATAATATTGGTCTTACATAACCAAAATTATTCATTCACAAATTAAGGTTAACACAGTGCAAAATTACTAGGCACATTCTAAATGGGTTCGATTTATTAAACTAGCAAAAGCTATTAGATTTGTTAATACATTTTAATGACTCTTCTTGTAGCTTTTGATAAATATAAGTCATTAAAATAAAGATTTATCGAAATTTGAACGTTTCAAGCAGATGAGAAGCATATTTTAGCATTAAAAATAGTAAATATCCCAATTTTACGCTTGATGAATTTAACCCATTTTAATCGCAAAATTCTTATTAATAAAATTCCCAATTAATGAATTAAAGAGTTTATACTACATATTTTAAATTTTTATTTAGTCAAATTATATTGTAGCTACTTTAACTAATACACATATTTGAAGTTTCAGTATTTTTACATTAAGTTTAAAAATATGATTTATCTTATTTTAGCACAACAGCATAACTCCAGTTGTTGTCAACTTTATAAGAAGCATTCCAAATTATATTTTCATTCAGAGGTACTTATTTAAGGTATGCAATTTTTCAGTTTTGAATGTATGTATGCAATATCAACAAGTTAAAAATATATTCCAAATTGGAATCGATTATAACATTTAGACTGTATACTTTTAAAATTGTCTTAATTGGTTTGTGATTTTATATATAATGTTTATTATTTTTGGAAGCAACTGTAAGAAGCTAAACAATATTGCTGTTTTGAACAATTATCTTTTCTTTACAAAAATGTAGAATTTTAATTAGGATGCGTTTTTTTACACAGGTTGAATTATTAAAACTAAGTAGTTATAAATATTAAAAAAAATAAATGTTTTATTGTTATTGCCACTATTTAAGAAACACTTCTGTAAGCTGTTGACCAAACTGAGTATATTTCTATGGGCATTTACTCAGATGCAAAACATTACTCTTTAAAATAAGAATTCAAAATTTTTGTCTCTCTATAAATGGATGGGTTGGCTGCCAAGTGGTATAAGTCCTCCAAAAAACAGAGTTTCGCGATAACAGTGTTTAAAGTTTGCAACTGACTTTGGCTATAATGTTAAGGGGAATGACATCGACTCATTATTGAGCAACCTATTAAACTTGGAGCCACACAACTTGGCCAAATCATAGATCTAGCTGCCTATAATGGAAAATGGTGTTAGTTTGTTTTTGTGATTTACATCACTTGGCAGCCAACTCGCAATAAATGTAATGTCAAATTAATCTTGACAACCAGTAATTGCCTAATATTAATGAAATAAAACTTATTAAAAAATATTTTACATTTCCCCCCCCCCCCCTCTCCCCCATAGAAAATAGTTACTATATCCCCTCTATCTGGCATTTAGTAATATGAAGTATGTCACGTAGTTAAGTATGTAGTTTGTAAAAATAAATAAATTTAATTAAAAAAAAAATTGCATGTACTTCAAATACAAACTTCTGTAATTTGACTTTGATGATTCCAAATTATGTTTTAATCAATGAGTGATGTTTTATAAAATGATTCCAATGAATGTAAATTAATATTTATTTATTTTATTATATCAATTTATTATATTATAACATGAATTTATTATATTATAACATGAATTTATTATATTGTAACATCAATTTATTATATTGTAATATCAATTTACATATTAGTATCAATTTATTTAACCGTTTTTAAACAAAGTAGTTTGCCTTTTTCGAAATAAGTGGAACACATATCTTGTATCAAACTTCTTACATGTGGTGAAATATAATTTAATATCACAACTAACTAACAGCATGACAAAATTAGCTGTCCTTTAAAAGTAGGACTAATGTCATATAATTCTAAAGCAAGCAAATTACCTTCGTGAAAACAAGAGTACACATTATTAAAATACAAATGCAATGTTAAAACTACACAATAAAAATACATAAAATCTAGAATTGTTTTGGGCTTCATCAGTAGAAATGAAAAGTCTGTGTGCGCAATAAAATGAAAATAAACCCAGAATTGAAAGTGTTGCCGAAGAATAAAATATATATCATTCAGTTGGAGATTATTGGGTGCCAACTAGTGGGAAATACAGGAACCGCAAATGTTTCATTGACAATAGAATTAAAAATATGAAACACCTCTAGGAAGTCAAATTTAATTGGAGATTTAGGTTTGCAAATTAAATGTGGATTAGAAAAATTAAACATAAGATTATGTTCCCAAAAGAGCTTGGCAATGGAGGATTTCTTTATTTCTTGTTTGACAGTATATGCTTGGTTCTCCTTAATGCAAAATCTTAATGCTCTCTTTGTTTAACCGATATATGACATGCGACATGAGAACTAACTATATATGCCCCAGTTATTAAGGTCGTCAGTGGGGTCTTTAAGTTGTGTGAAGATTGTGATAGATGAAAAAATTGAACGTATGTTGAATTTACTGAGAATTTTATCAAATTTATGGCTGATCTAGGGATAATATGGCAAAGCATTAGAGCATTCAGATATATTAGAATTTTCTGGTGTAGAACGGTTAACAAAAGTGTAAAAAGCGGCCATTTTTTTGTTATATGGGGTGACAAGACCGAAGGGTTTTCTGTATACAGTGGTGGACAAATGGTCATCTTTATGAGTAATTAAAACATCAAGAAAAGGGAGAGTATTGTTGGATTAAGATTCAACAGTGAATTGTGTATTAGAATCTATTGAATTTCATACAGAGAGGAAGAATCTTGTCAACTTCTATGGTGAAGTTGTTTAATAGGGAAGTGCCATCAACATAGCAAAGGGGAAAAGTTTTTTTCTCAAAATAATCCATATCTATATCACTATGTGAAAGGGGGCTTTCCGTAGCCAAACCTTTCATTTGTTTATAAAAAATACACTCGCACTCAAAAGTAGTTTGCTATTTATTTTTATTGCATAGTTTTAAAGTTGCATTGTATTTTAATATTCTTTACACAATGATATGTCTATAAAACAAGTTAAACTAGTCTATAAATGAGTACTCATTAAAACGAAAATTGTAATTTTAGCTTAAATTAATATGTTCTTCCCCCTCTATGGAGTTTGGGGATCTATAATTGGAACTCTATTTTTCTCAGCAATGCACAGCCATTTTAAATTCATAAAAGTATACTAGGGTGAAACATGTTTAAAATGTAAAAGGCTATGGTATATTTATTTTTAGAAGCCATGTATCTATTAAAGTAATATTTTTTTAATAATAATGTTGTATTGGAAATATAAACTAAACCCTCACAAGGTGAAAAAAAAACTTTACAAAATAGATATTTTTGTTACTAAGCAGTGAGTCTAACTTATCAGTGGCCATTTAAAGGTTGGGATCCACTCCTATCCCAACCTTTAGATGGACACCCGACTACCACCTTCCAATAACATTAAATAAAATTCAAGTACAAAAAAAACTTCAGGTACTAAATATAATTCAAGTAATTAAAACTCATATTTAATTTTTAAAGAACTTTAAATAATTGTATAGTACTTAACTTGCATTTCTTAAGGTAGCCTTTCAAATTAATGAAATTATGTGTCAGCTTTTCAATAATACATATGAGGAGGTATTTCTCCTATGAACTTCAATATCTTTTAATACAGCATTACTTGTCTGAAAGCAGAGACTGATTTACGGGAGGGCATTTGGGGCACTTGCCCAGGGCCCCCATTTTAAAGGGGCCCCCAAAATGATGTAATGCTATATATTTGTGAAAAAGTTAAAAATAAATTTACTAACGAATTTTTTAAAAATCAATTAAATTTATTTTCATCAAAATTTTTAATTTAAAAAAAAAAAAAATCAATTGTTAATTGTTTTTCAATACTTATATTATTTTACCCAATTAAATCAATTTCCCTTTTCAGCACGTTCATGATGTATGTCACCTTTTGCATCACGTTTTTCAAAGATATGCGCTTTGGATCACTAGTAAAATTAAATTAATGACCAAGGTCCAAGACCATAAACAAGCTGTGTTTACTAATCGCACGTAGATTTGTCGTTTACGGATACTTTTTTTCCTATACCAAATTTCCTAATAGTGTAATCATATGGGATTTGCTAGCTATAAAATGGGTAGAACATACTAATCTGGCTCAACTAAACAAAAGCTAAAAAGGAAGAAAGAACATAATTAGAAACGTATGAAAAAACTCTGTTGCAGTATTGATCATTAACGTTAATTCAAATTCTCAAAAGAAGAAAATTAGTAGTTTAAAAAAATATATATATTTGCATTAAAGCTGACTGATTACGTCATTTTGTATTGTGTGCTTGCGCATAAGTTTAGCAGTTTTATTTTGAATTACGTCGAGGGGCCCCCTAATGTTCTTTTGCCCTGGGCCCCTAAGCTTGTAAGTCGGTCCCTGTCTGAAAGTAACTTCTTTTTTCAAAGAAATGAAGTAACACCCTTTCAATAGCTTCAAATGGAAGGATTCCACTTACATTTTTCTTTACAAAAACAGAAGTTAATTCATAAAAAAAAAATATCAAATGGATTGACAATGGCGCCCATGACGAAAAGTGATAAAACTTAAACTTATATATATTATATCTATCTCTCTCTATATAAACATACAAATAACTAATTTCTTTCCAATTCCTATAATAATCAAAGCCACTATCAAATTAAACATATGAAAGTTTAAAATTGGGTCCCAATTTTGTTTATTACATTTATTATTTTGTTGTCAATACATGAATAAACCTCCTACTATATCTATGGTTTAAAAACATTAAAAAACTATTGTGATTGTGTAATAAATCCACAGACCACTATAGACCCTGTCGTAGACCATGGGTTGGGAACCCCTGCAGGTTGGTAACATAACCTGGAAATCAGGGAATTATCATAAAAAATTTTAATTCTGGAAATATCAGGGAAATTTTCAAAATTTCACAAAAAATCAGGGAATTTTTCAAATTTAGATCACTAAAACTGCATTATTGTCTGTTATGCCATCCATTCGAGGTAATTTAGTTGTCAATATTTTCTTTTAGTTCCGAAAAAGAATTTAAAAAAAGCATGGTTATGCGCATTTTCATATTTTCAGTTTTATTTTTGTAAAACGCGAAACACTGTTGGAGGGAGAAGCAAAGTGCGTTGGACCTTGAATTGTAAGCAACATGTGAGGAGCTAATGAATATAGGATTTACTGAAGATTGGAATAGGATATATGAAGCATATAAAACATTTAAAATTATCTACAAAAGAAATAATTTGTAGAATATATATATTTTTGCATTATCTGCTTCCAGAGTACATGTTTAATTACTATTATGTCTGTCGCAATTGCATAATTTGTGTTGTATCCATAAATTATTATTTTAAATGCCAATAAGTATTGCTTATAATTTTTCATTTAAAGCAATATATTTATTGGATCATTGTAGTGTGCATACTTTGTTTCTATACAAAGCATGTAGTGCAACATTTCTTAATGTAATTGTAAAATCAGAGAAATTTTTGTGATACCATCATAGAAATCAGGGAACTTTTTTTCCAGAATGTTGTTGCCACCCTGCCTTGGAGGGGTTAGCAGCTATAATTTACTGCTTAGAGAACTAACAAATATATGTACAGTTCAACATCTCTTTCAAAATGTGATTAAACACTAAAATTTGTAAATTAGGATATGCAATCTTATATTTTTATGATTATGCCTTTTATTTTATAGAAAGAAGGAACAGAAATCGTAACTACTTCCAATTCAACAGATGCAGCCACTACCAAGTGGCCCGAAACCATGTACCATTCATGCCTCGTGTATGCTGCCCTCTTGAATGTGGCCGTGTTGGTTGTGCTTGGGGCCCTTTTGGCGTGGCATGCCAGACTCATTTCGAGAGGCGAAACAAGCATCGAGGGACACATCAACAAAAAGGAGACAGTGAGACTCCTACAGGAAGGACAGGTATAAATTGCGTACTGGAAGACAAAAATTCTCTACTTTTCCTTTTTAAAAATAAGAATTTTTACTATCGTATATGAGGTTACTATTGTATATAAGGCAATCACAAAATTGTAGCAATTAAAAAAAATATTTTTTTTAGCTACTTTGTGTTAAATATAATGTGGAAGGTTTTTTAGTTCAAACTTTCTTGTTAAACTGCAAATCGTAAAATCATTGGTAATTCTAAATTGATTTTTTAGTCTTCTTGGTGCAAATATATCTCAACTATTTAGGATCAGTAAGTGCATGAAATGGGGGCTTTATTTTAAGCAATTAAATTTTCAAATAGTGACTGCTTCCTAGGGGACGTGTCCACTTTTGTTTAATTTTATTTTCGAATTTTACATAACTTAATATGAGAATTTTTTCAAAAACTTAGTATCAAACGATAGGTAATGAATGACATTATAAACCCCATATGGTATAAACTGAAAATTCTATTCTTTGAAAGTTTGTAATTGCACTCGGTTTTTGGTGCTTCTATCAATTTTGATGTGTCCATTTACATCTAAGTCTGAATCATCTGAGTATAAAAAGTTTTTTTTTTTTTAAGTTGAACAAAGATGAATAACCTATTTATTTGATTTCTCTTGTTCAAAAATTCTCATTGAAAAAGTGACCATAAAAAAATCATAATTTGTATTAAAATGATTATTTCTTATTTAAAGATGCTAAGAAATAAATTTAAAATTGAATTACACACATGCCTGACCTTTTCTGTAAACATTTCAAATACAATGTAGATTTTTTTAGTTTCTAAACAAAAGAATTTAATTAAATCTTCAGTAATGGGAGATAAGAAAACAGTGCAGAAGAATGTGAAATGTGCTCCATTCTTCTTCCATTTATGCATTGTTTCCTTCAAATTCAAAGATTGATTATTGTGATAAATATTCTACATTAAAAAAAATTATTAATAATATTATATTAAAATTTTTATTGAATGTTTTATATTAAATAATTTCAACTTTTCTCCCTAGATCTACAAAAATCCATATGATTTTGGTCATAGAAATAATTGGAAGCTGTTTTTATGCATAGGCTACAGCAGGTAAGAAACATCACTAAACAATATTTTAATTTGGTTTAAATCTTAATATACTGCATTCTTGAGGAAAATAAATTTTGTTCAACCAATTATGAAATGCTTCCCATCTAAAGAGACAAATTAAAGTGATGACTTTTACAGTTACTCATACAGAAATAGATACAAGTTGTATGATATGGAGATTATGTCCAAGAATATTAGTTAAAAAAATATATAGTGTATATTATAAGTTATACTTGACATTGAGGAAAAATGTAATTACCTTTAGAATCAAATGGACAGCGTTTAGCCGTCCCCCTTCTTCGGCTGCTAGGTTCATGCTGTTTAGTTTGTTCGAAGGAATAAACATAGGTGAGCCGCTTGTAATTACTGTATCCAAGGGAATCTATATAGTAATATACCTGTTGTATAAGGTAATAAGACAAAGATTCCCTCAGTCCCCTTCGAACAGCGAATTCGTCACTGAGCTCGACACCGCCCATGTCCCTCTGACCCATTCCTAACATGGGCGCCTAAAGCTACTCAAGGTTACTTTGGCAGCCTTTATAAGCTACAGGTTCCCAAGGCAAAATCATAGAGATGGTTGCCTGCTAGCTTTCTGCATTTCAATAGCTACATCGGGCGACGAGAGCGGGGCCCAGACAACCATTTTCATGCTTGACGAGGGTCGGTTACTCTTCCTCAACGGGATCATCGCTTTTGCAAGCGACATGGCTGGGGATTTAACCTTTAGAATCAGATGCTTTTTTTAAGCAATGAAAATTTTTATATTGGTATGCCTTTTTTAAATGAAAGATTTTGTTATAGGCCCTGGTGGCATCTCCTATTTCCGTTCGTGGAGGAACCCCTCTGTGATGGGATGCAATGGAGTCTGCTGAGCAACAAGGAGCTGGATTTCGTTGAGTTCAAGCGGCAGCACCCGAGGACGTGTTTCGTGAAGATCTCTTGATGCAACTTGTCTTTTTATCTCAAATATAACATTTATTTATTCATTCATGTTACTCTCTGAAGGCGTACCAACAATACGCAATATTTTGAATTTTATTTTAGAATGAATTATTATTTGTGTGGATTCTAATGGTTTTTTTTTCATTGTTTGTGTAGTTTGGAACAAGAAGAATCAATGTCAGTTTTTTTAAACTATTTTGTTTATATCAATTTTAAACTGCTAAATGAAAAAGAAACCAATGCTGGGCTTCTCTAACTCTTCATATCAAACGGTTCCTTGATTTCCGTAACATTGTGACAAGCTGAGCCTCAAACTTCAAAGCCACTGTTCTCAAAACTGTCGATTATGACATGGGTCCTATAGATTTAATGACCCTCCAAATATTTAAAATGAATCTGTATCGAGCTCAACTCTGCCCGTGTCTTTTGAGGCTCAGAAAAAAATTATGAAATCAAAAACAAGTGTTTAAACCACTGGTTCCCAATCCTGAGCTGTCCATGTACCACTAAGTTAAAACTTATAACAGGAGCAGACTAACACATTCTATCAAATCAATTTTTAACACAAATAACTTAAATTACATAGGACATTTTAATTACTCAAAGTAGTAATCTTTTCAATGAGTGATACTTTACCAACTTCATTTTTAGTGCAAGCAAAAGAGTAGAAATTAAGGAAGCTACATCCTTTCCAATCTGCAAGTTTACTTAAATTTTTGTTTACAAAAACCTCTACGGACCCCTCAGGGTACTCACAGACCGCCAATGATCTGTGGACCAAGTACTAAAATACACGAGTTCATTCACCAGTAAATGAATTACAGTTTTAAAGTTTCTTTGGGTATGTATTATTTTTAATTTTAAGTAGTATGTATCTTGATGAACATAATTTAGCATATGGATGTTTGAAAGTAATTAGGTAATGTAAAATACCTGAATTTCATTTTTTAACCCTTTGTACTGCAAGAACATCTTTGACATTTGAGTTCTTGCTACGTAAACTGTTATTCATTCCTCTTTCTATTCATTAGCAGTGAAAAATACACAATCTATTTTGGATCTGAAGAGAACAAGTTAAAAAAAAATTGTAAACACAAGACCATCCTGGTCTAGTTTAATTTAAAGAACAGGGAACCAAAAGAATAGGTCGTTATATTGTCACCTGAGAGGAGACAACAAAGTACAAAGGGTTAAAATTAGCTTAGTAATTTAATTTTATAAATTATAGGTTCCTATTAAAAAAATGAAAATATATTTTTATTTAGTTTTTTAAATTGAGAAGGGTGCAATACAAAACTATATCTGCAACTTGATCTTCACTACGAGATGTGCCAAAACACATTTTTGGAATTCTGAGGAATAAAAATAAGAATATGTCACTCTCCTCTTATTTTGTAGTTAGGGAAAAGTAAAAGTAAAGCGATACTTTTTATTACCAGTTTAATATATTTTCTGTTATTTTTGATACTTTATTTATACTTTCCTTATTAACTGGTACTTTTTATTACCAGTTGGGGCATGTTACTTATCCCTTTAAAAGAAATATTAAGTTTTCGGAGAATTTATTAAGTTAGATGCCGACAGGTTTCTCTATCCACTTTCATTTGGACCGTTTGTGGTCAAAGATGTTTGCTATTTACATTCTTTTTATGGGACAGTTACATCCTGTTCTTTTTCCTAATTAATGCCTCGATGATACTCGATTAATGCCATACCTTTAAATGGAGTGAATAAGATAATGAAAGAAAAGCATTTTGTATGCTGAAAAACATGCAGTTTTCGTTCAGTTTCAAGATCAAAGTTATTGAGAGTCCTAAAATGTGGATGGAATTTAAAGGATAATCTTTGTGTTTAAAGGCGGAAAATGTTTATTTCAAGTGCTTAGATATAAAAAAGGTTATGGCAAAAAATTCTTTAGATGAATTTGTATAACCGTCTAAAAGTAGCATAACCATCCTGCAATACTTTTATCACTACTGTCCCAAACGCATGAACAGGGTTTCTATTGCAGAACATTTGAAGTAGAGAGAAGGTTTAATTTAAAAGTGTCTGCACAATCGCAAATAATTCAGCCTTGACTTGTACCCATCCACTTTATCTTTTACATCCCCCCATATATGTGTAAACTCTCCTATTTCTATGGAAGCCACCAGGCATTAGAATTCTGTCAGCAGACATTCTCATGACAGCCGAACAATAGTTAACGCTTACATATTTAATGTTTGGTTGTGTTTAATGTTTTGTTACATGTTCATATATTTCATTTTGAATTTATTATAATGTGAAATATACATTCTACTATTTCTGGACAAATTAAAATGGTCTTTATGACTAAAGAGAGAGAACGTCCATGTTTTAAATGAAATACACAAATGATTGAATTCTTTTGCTGTGAAATTAAAAAAAAGTTTCAGTATAAATACATTTGTATGGAAAAGAGTAAATAATAAAATATTCTTCTTTTCATGCCGAGTACTGTTTTTCACTTGAAATAATTTAGGATTTTTTTAAATAAAAATTTGTTTATACTATATATCGTCGTTGACAGTGCAGACAGTTGTATGTTAAAAAGTTCCGTTTTTATTTATTATTATTATTGCTATATGTAGCATTTTATGATTCCCACCTGGACCCAAAATCCATGATGTCAGCTAATGCAATAAAAAGATACAACCAAATGAAAAAAAGGTTCTAGCATAGAATCATCATAAGGAACCAATTCTTTTTGCTCTCCTGAAAAGCGTTAGGGTTAAACATGCGTCCTTTTGCACTGTCAACGATGATATAATCCACTAATTATAAGTTTATCCAAAGTTAATAATATATAAGATGAAAATCTTTGATTAAATTTTCCCAAGACATAAATACAAAATACTTCCATGTTATACTGACTATTTGGAGGATGTGTCTGTGCTGGATTCACGATTTGGGTAGGAGAGTGGCAAGCCACATCACACTTAGGCTGAAACTTGCCTTTCCTTAATTGGTGAATAAAACAAACGGATCTTAAACAGACTGGTGGCTTAGCAGAAAGCCAAAACTGTCCGAGTGGAACATTGCTAAAATCTGCAGACTCGAAGCTCATACCTCCGCACAGAATTTGAACTCTTTCGGAGGTGCTGTGACCACGCCTGTCGCATAGAATATTTAGGTCCAGCGAGGGGCTTGTGACAAATATAACTCATGGAAATATTTACCTAATTTTGTAGCACATATGATCTATGTAGATATTCAGTTGGCTTGGTGACATAAAAGTTACGTAATGGCTGGTTGTCTGGTTTGAACAGATAAAGGATCACTTTCTTGACACTTGAAATGGAACGGCAGTTGAACAGGTATTCAATATACTGCAGTCCAGAAATTGTCTGCTTTTGAAGCAAGGTATTTTCCAAGAAACATCTCATTCCGTGTCCCAATGAACATGCCTTGAGAAAAGGTTATAAATTATTCCTGTTAAACAGAAATGACTTCAATTGTGATCCTGGTAATTTCTTCACAATGCTAGCTTTCCCTACCACTCTGGAATTCCCCCTTTCCCATTTCTTTGAAAGAGCTTATTGTTAGAACCAAATTCTTGTTATTCAACCCATGCTAAAAGGTTATGCTTGTGTAAATATCACATTTACCAGAAACAAGTTCAACTCTTTCAGCTGAACACTTGCAGCCCATGCATTTGTTCTCATCAACAACTCCCATAGTTTTCAGATGTTAACACTCGTAAACAGCCCAATCATAATCCGATAGGACTACTTATCTAGCCCAAGTATACATTTTTGTTGTAAGTTATTTGCTAGAGTGTTTGGTTTGTAAATTTGTATTTGTAGAATAATTAAAGGAACAAGACTGAGTTTTAATGATACAGCAGATTCATAATAAAAATTTGCTAGCAATGTTTTATTAAAAGTTTCAAGAATTGTTGTAATTTACAAAAGTGAAAAAGCAAAATGCTTCATAAAATCTTCTTTAGTAGAAAAAATCCAGTTAAAATTTTTGTAAATCTAAACAAAGTAAAAATCTAAATTTACTAAGTACTATGATGAAAATTAAACAACATAAACAAACCCTCGATAAATCAGGTGCTAATGATTTTTTTTGTTCACATTCTTACAGAAGTAATTTTCATTATAGAATTGTAACATAACATCCACTATTTTATCTTATACTTAGAAGACATACAAAGACATTAAATAACACATCTATAAACACT
This sequence comes from Troglohyphantes excavatus, assembly GCA_963932185.1. Classification (NCBI taxonomy): domain Eukaryota; kingdom Metazoa; phylum Arthropoda; class Arachnida; order Araneae; family Linyphiidae; genus Troglohyphantes; species Troglohyphantes excavatus. The sequence goes on along the minus strand of OZ010671.1, from coordinate 70,850,379 downwards.
TTTTTACCCATATTAATTGCTCAAGTAATTATACCATTATCAAGATATGAATTATATAATAAAACTGCAATTCCTAAAAGATTGCACACATGTAAAAATAAGTAAAAAATTGCAAAAAGATACAAGTGCTTAGACATCTATTAAAAACAAATCCACATACAAAATAAGCCATACAAAAAATATATAAATATTTAAACGTTTTTAAAAAACAGATCATAAGAATGGAATTACAAATGTCGACACTAAAAATTACTAAGTGTAAAATACATTTAATATTGCACTTATTCGCAATATAAATACAATACTGTTTAATGTAGTAGTAACTTTTCGGTTGAAACAACTAGGAACATATATATTCTTTCAGCAACAGCAAATAGATTACACATCTTTTGTAGTTACTTTGATTGTTATAAATTCAATTTTATAATAATAAATATTTATTCTCTAAACAAAACATTTGGGTATTTAAGCAGCTTACAATGTCTACCGCTCTTGGAACTTCAGGGTGTCCATTGGAAAATTTGTAATACATCAGGAAATTCAACAAAAATTTATATGACTAAGTTTACTTCAGGTTTTGAAACATTGCTGATTAACTGCTTATTTTCAAATACTTATACGAGTAATCGAAATACTAGAGAACTAGCTGCTTGGCCCAGCATTGCAGGAAATTAATTAGGCATATACATAAAATAAAAATTGAGAGGGGGCCGTCGAGACTCGAACCTGCAGCCCATTGTTCTGAAGTCCTACACTGTATACCGACTAAGCAACAAAGGCATAATCTTGATCTTGGATTTTTTTAAAGATGTTTCTTTATTCAACACTTAAAAATTGTAAAAAATTCTATGGAATACAAATTTGAGTCTCAGGGGTACCCTTCTTGAGGATGAATAATATTTTTTTATATAAATTTTCAGCCTTTTATATGCAAAGTAGGTGTTTTGGTATCCACAGACAGACACTTTTATTATTATAGATTTCAAATTATTTTCTCTGTGGACACCCTGAACTTCTAAAATTACATTGAATAAATGAGCTTATATGTACTTAAAATTACTTTGATACTTTTTACTGAAAAGCAACTGTACATGGAAAGAATAACCCAGTACCAATAAACATTTTGAGAAAAAACTAATGATATCATGAACAAGCAGCACTTTGGACCATTTAGCTTATTTTGTATGTACTGAAAAACGATTAAATACAAACTGGTATAATAATAATTTTTAAAACTATTTTAAGAGTTTTAAAATAAGCTCCTCTTTTAATTACATAACTAATTCCCTTTTTAGAGGAAAAAGAATGATGTTTTTTCCTTTCAAACTTTTCAATTTATAAATACAAATTCTAGCAATAACAAGAATATTGCATGTTTTATTTTAATATTTGATTTTTTTTAAATTATACTTTCAAGACACCAATACTATTTGTTAGACTATTACTGTAATTTTGTCTTTATTACTTTATAAAAGCATTTCCATTGAACAAACACAGATTAAGTACCAACCACTATTATATTCGGTCATGGCTAAAGTCGCCACGTGTGTAACCATCTTGAATATAAGATAAAAACTCGTCTTGTAGAACATTGCGTTAAGAATATTAAAATACATAATAATTTTTTTATTGCATATTTTAACGTTGTATTTATTTTAATACATCTTGTATATAATCGTTACATATTTTATTTGTTTTGAGGTAAACCTCTAAACAGAAACCTCACTTTATTTAATTAGTAAGACATAATAAAATTGTAATGAAACAATCTGTGCTTAGCTTCATTTGAAAACAGGTTTAGCAGATGGCACATATTTATCAAAAATCTACAAAAATATAGGTTGTTACTTTTTTCCATCTAGTATTACTATAAAAAGTTTGTGCATGATTGTTGTTTCTGCACAGAGTTGTATTATAAGTACTTTTTTTTTTTAATTTGAGTCATGTTTAATAACAGTAATTCAAACAATAACTACCCATTGAACCTTTTAGAGGCATACATTGAATTAACTACAAAAAACATGGACATTCAAAAATTATTCTCTTAACAAAAAGGTATCTTGAATTTATCAAGAAAACTCACCGAGTACTTAGTGCAGCTGTAATGCTTTTACAAAAAATTTACTCTCAAAATGAGAAACTCTAAAACAATGGAAAAGTGGACAGCCAAAAAAACAAAAATGCTAACATTTCAACAATTTAATGTGGAAGCTGATCGATAGATTGTTTTTTTTATTAAGGAACACTTCATATATTTCCACATTTTCGAATAAACTGACCGGTTAAAATCCAATCATACTTTGATTTTGCTTATAATAAGTTACAAAATGATAATACTGTATAATCAATTACATATGATCTTCATTGTTTTCCCATGGAATTTTGTTAGATTTCTTACCAATACACAAGTAAAGTTGTAAATAAAAGGTCAAGAATGACTAGGAATGCCAAACAGTTTTCCCACTCTAGTGTTATCTCCACTGTGCTAGTTGAGCTTTGATCTGTGCAAGTAAGGACTTGCAAAGGTACATTGCAAAAACCTACAAAGAAAGAAGAGTATTCATTGTTATTTCACAAGAGAGTAAACACGACTAATCATTAGTCTATTATGACAATTTCTAAATATATTCATTACAAAGTATAGAATTTTCATTTGTTTAATTTTTTTTTATAATTTAAAAATGTAATACACATGTTTCTATTTTATTATTAAAAATAACACATCACACAGAATAAATAGAAAATAATATCTGGACATGTTTTTTGAAGAAAAAGTGCACTCTCTTCATCAGCTGAATATTAAACAATAAAGTATACGTGCAGAATAGTTAAGAAAATGTGAAAGTTTTTGAACTAAAAGTAAAAATTATTTATATTTAATGATTACAAACCAAAAGGCATGAATTATTTGAACTTCAAATGTTTCATTAAGCAAAGAGTTCAAGTTACGAGAAATGTGAGAAGCCTTCAGAAAAGGTTGATATACAAATTAATTGCAGTTAAGAAAAAATATTAAATTTTCTTATAAATTCTGTACATAAAATGTGTTGTACTGTTTTTCCTGATGAGGGCAGTTGTTTATCTCCCGAAATTATGCTCAACTTTTTACATACTTTTATTGCATAAATTTACATTGTTTTAATTTTAATATTTTTAGCAAAACATTTTATAACAACTGTTTTAAAAAAACCACCGAAACTAAATGATTTCAGCATATTTTTGAGTACCTTAGTTAGCAAAAAGTTTATAAAATATAACAGTAATTAAAAACACTTATTCTTGTAATTTGTAAGAATCAAGGCATAAAATATTAATATTATACTAAATACTATACTTATATAAAGGTAAAATTATAGTTTATGCTTTCCACTACTTGGGTAAACCACAATTCTCCAATTAAAAATAGTTATTACATATGCTTAGTTAACAAAGTTAAAGCAATGTTTTGTATCGAAAGTTAGATAATATAAGAAATTTCTTGCCGCAACATAAACATCTGAAAAATAAAACAGTTTAAACATGAACACACTGAAAAGTGACATCCAATCATGTGTATGAATTGTTCTTCAGGTTTTTTTCTAAACTGTTGTATACAATTTTCCATTATTTTCTGTAACATTACTACATATTTCCAAATTTAACTTAGTGTTCAGGCAAAATAACATGTTAAATTGGAGAACAGAAAGTACAACTTCCAAACATGATAAACATTTAATTTGGCATTTTATTGTTTAAGCTGCTATACCATGCAAGTTAAAAATCTCAACTTTCCAGGAAAGGAAAAGAAAACTTGCTATGTTTGTATAGTAACTGTATTTCAAAGATAAATTTATACCTCTTTATAGAACGTTTTGTAATGCACGCCTTTGTTACCTGAACAAAATGGTGTCAAAATTGGCTTAAACTTGCATGACATTACAGCAACGATTTACCTTGTCTCACACTAAAAAAAAGTTTAATTTCTACTTACTTGTATGAAAGAAGCACCGAGAAATATTCCTGCGACCAGATGCAGGTTACTTGAGACATAATCCTGCATCGCTTCAATACACCCTCGGGAGAAAATTAACTCTGCTGCATTGGTTTGAGACTAGAACATGAAATACTGAGTTTAGCTCACATTTTATTATTATTATGATAAATACGAGTATAACAGCTCATGAATAATAAGCAGTTACATGGTTATAAATGTTTTTGCCTTATACATTCATATTTTCAATTTCATATAATTTTTTTTTTAATTTGGAAGAATTTACCATGATTTAAGAATGGAACATCTTATAAATAACAACAACATTTGCATTCATAATATACAGGGGTCGGTAAATTAATCTCAAGACTTCAATACCTTATAATTTTAAACGAGAATTCTAAATAAAAAAAAAATGAAAATTACTTACTGAGGCATTCTGCATTTGGTAACCACACATCACATTAATCAAGCCACTCTAAAAAATAAATACAATGATATATAAAAAATTTTACTTATGAAATCAATTACATAAAATATTCGGTTTAGTAGAATAGTTATCAATTCAGCAATTGAATAGTGTTACTTCAGATGTACACAAAAAACCAGTAATGAACATTTTTATACAATAAATAGAATCGAAGAACACATATTAGAAAGGTTGCTACATTTTAATTCCTTAAATTTTATCTGTTATTAAATATAGCTTTAACCAGTAGAGCAACTTATTTTTAAGTTTTATGGAAAGGAAAAAAAAATATGTTTTGCTATTTTAATTTTAAACATATTTGGACAATTTTGTTTAACAACACATTATTTGGCTAAATGTAGGCATGTCATACTAGTTCCGCTGGTTTTAACAGTATGTCAGGTGTGAAAAATATCAAAGTTGTACATTGCTTTCATTGCAAAAGAGTTTAATTTATATTTTCAGCCCATTTCTTAACTTTTTTAAGTAGTTTAGAGACAACATATGTCTCACAGATTAAAGAGACCTAGTGATGGGCTTGGGATAGTTTGGATTCATGAGCGGGTTGGGGAGAATTTTTAAAACATATGTGGTTCTGAAGAGGTGGAACAGGTGGCTTTTAGAAGGTGATGTTTGACTAATGGTTTGTACAAGTCGATTCTCTTGCAGGGTGGCAACAACATTCTGGAAAAAAAGTTCCCTGATTTACATGATGATGCCACAAAAATTTCCCTGTAACATTTCTTAATGTAATTGTAATTACATTAAGAAATGTTTCAATAAATGCTTTGTATAGAAACAAAGTAACCATGCTACAATGATCCAATAAATACATTGCAATATAAACGAAAAACTATAAGCAATACTTATTGACAGTTAAAATAATAATTTATGGATATAACACAAATTATGCAATTGCGACAAGCATAATATTAATTAAACATGTTCTCTGGAAGCAGAGAATGAAAAAAAAAAAGTTTTTTTTTCAAATTATTTTAATTTTTAGATAATTTTAGATGTTTTATATTTTCTATTCCAATATTCAATAAATCACATATTCATTAGACCCTCACATGTTGCTTACAATTCAAGGTCCATGGGACTTTGCTTCAGTGGTTCATGTTTTACAAAAATAAAACTGAGAATATGAAAATGCGCATAAACATGCTTCTTTTTTTAAATTCATTTTCAGAACTAAAAGGAAATATTCATAACTAAATTATCCCGAATGGAGGGCATAACAGACGATAATTGCCGTTTGAATGATCCGAATTTGAAAATTTCCCTGATATTTCCAGAATTAAAAATTTCTTTGATAATTCCCTGATTTCCAAGTTATGTTACCACCCTGTCTTGTCACTTCGCTTGGGATGCATTTGTGCTTAGATTTGCTTTCCAGAGGCGTTGTACTTGCAAGGGGTTGAATACTTATAATAACATACAGTTTAATGTCAATTTTTCATACATTCAATTTGTCATATAGTCTCGTCATGCAATCAAAATAGAACAAAATATATTTGAGTTAGCATTATCAGAATTTTCCTATTTTAATAATCTTGTTAAAAGCTGTATGTTCGGGCCTATCCAGACGGTACTTACTTTCCCAATGTATACACATTCATGCTTGGCCCTTTGTGCCGTATGGGGCAGCCTGGATCTACCGTTCGCCTTAATCTTTAGAGTTATGTTAATTATCTTTATTGCTATATAAGACTGCTGTTCAGTCTGAGACGGCGAGAGTGCGGAAATGTCCCGATCATGCGTCTGAAGCATATGTATTGCTAATGTCTCTATTTATAAGTTTATTTAATTATTATTTTTAAAAATAAATTTTGATGTCAGTTTTAACCTTGTCCGTCTGATTTTAAAGTATCGCTTCTTACGAGGGATTAGCCTAGCATAATCACTGTAATAAAATACGTAATCATGTAAAAAAAACTATTGGTTGGATTTTATGTTAGCTAGTAGTTGTATATGACTTGGAACAAGAACAAATGTGATAATTGACAGTTTTGAGAAAAATAGCTTCAAAGTTTTAGGTTCAGCCTTGTTGCAATGTTAAGAAAATCCCTGAATTGTTTGATTTGAGAGAAGCCTGGCGACATTGGTTTCAATTTAATCTAAAAGTTTAAAATCAATATATTTAAAATAGTCTATAATTGTCACTTTTTATTCGTGTTCCAAAAGCCACAGATATAGGGTCCTGTTATGAAAGTAGGAAATTAAAATTTTTTATAAACTTTAAAAAAGTGAAAAATTTCATTGAATTACTCATTTATTTTTATATTATAACCCTAAATTGGTCATTGTGAGAGCAAAACAAAAAGTATTCAAATATTTCTTAACATACTATTTCAGAAACTTGAATTGTTTTTCTAATTAAATACCAATGCCAAAGAGGTGAAATTTTCAAGTACAAAATTGTCTATTTTGAGGGTTGTGTCTTAGCTGCATGTTCCTTTTCTATTTTACGGGGGCCACATCTGTTATGTAACTTTTATTGCCACATCTGTCAAACATTCAAAAACATATCTTTACACACATTATCATATGTGTAAAGAGAATGTTGAGTTAGACAACATTTACTTTCAGACTTCCTGAACAACTTACAAAATGTCAGTTACAACAGTTTGCCTCTCAGACACACATATTTTGATGGATAAAAAGCACTAAATAGTACAATTTGCATGGTATTCTTTTAAAGTTCCCTCTGTTTAAGGAACAATAAAATACAAATAAATTGATTAGCAATATCTTTTGTTTACACAAGAACTACAACTATATTTTCAAGTACTTTATAGAGATATTGCATAGAAAGTTTGGGTATAAAAAATTAATCAAAATATACCTCTAGGTCGTGCGGATTTCTGCAACATGAATATGGTACTGCACACCGTTCTGGACTTAAATTTTGTATGGTACAATTGAAGTACATGTTTTTAGACCAGTCCTTGTATCCCTGGTCTGATATACCACAACACTGAAACTGTAATACAAAAAGAAGAAAAAAATTTAGTAAATATTTATAATACCAAAAATATAGTTAAAAGAAATATAACAAAAAAACTTTAAAAAAATAATTATATACTTAACAAAGTATTTTGTTGCATTAATTGTGCTGTACATCCACAAAAGCAAATATCGTATTTTTATAATATACATTTTCTGATTGACTAGGTTTGATAAGAGTTCTTAATTAATAAACTACATCATTACGTAATATCAGGCAGCAGTTTTAAAACATAACTTACGAGACACAATATACGCTAGGGCATACATTTGTTACTATTATATTATAATTGGTAGTAGCATAAGGCAGATCTAATTTTTGAAATTGCCATTTTACACGGCTGAACATGTCACCTTTTTAATGAAACCTACTGGCGATAGAGTAATGGCCAACATTGTCTACGCTCTTCCCCTTAACGGGATGAAACTTTTTATGCTGTGTTATATTCAGATGGATTACCGTATATACTCGCGTATAAACCGATCCGCGTATAAGCCGACCCCCTAATTTTAGAACTATTTGTTGTCCAAAATCGGAAACTCGCGTATAAGCCGAGTTATATTTTCGTACATGAAAAATTCCGATTTAAATAGGAAAATCCTCGAAAAAAGAGTGAAATTTTAATTAGAAAAATTAATTTTTAAGCCTAGAAATTAAGTTTAAAGAAAGTGGCTGGAGAAACGGCCTTCTTCGAAGTTCGCGATGATTCATCGGGCTTAAAAGTATGTACCACTCGCAATGTTCTGGTGTCTTTCAAACCTCCATCGGACTTCTTAAATTAAATCTCCCTTATTATGAAATAAAATATTTTAAACCACATACTTAAATACCAAAATGTGCAATTTCTAATCCTTAACATTGTTTTGTAAAGATTTATAAACTTAGAAAACATCAACTATTTTCTGTCAACATCGTTGACTACTGTGGCTATTAAATACGGATGAGTATATTTTTTATCCATCTCAGAAGGAAATACTACTATTTTATGGATAAATATATACTTCTTATTATAATATTTAATTTTTAATTACGAAATAAATTACTTGAAAGTAGAACTTGAATTCGCCGATTAGCAACGTCCCGATTTCACCGCGTTAAAGCCAATTCAATCCTAAATACTAATAAAAGAACTATTAATATCTGTACATAATATTATCAAGGAATAAAATCTGTTTTGGGGAAATAAATTTTGTTTAATTATTGCAATCGAGCAAGAAAGACATTGACGTTAAAGTGGTGTCATTCGCTACGCACGATGTCAACTTCTTAGACTTCCATCCAAAATTCTATTAAAGTAATGAATACTAGCTTCATAAATTCTACAAACCAATGAAATATTTATCAAAATATATACTTTTTATTTAATTAAACTGATTATTTATGTGAGTAGTGCAATTTTGCGTTACGATTACGCCGCGATGCGCAGAAAGGTCTTCAGTGAACGTACGTGACGCACATTCTCAATCTCGGAAATGTATCGGCGCGTTTTAGAAGAATTCGCTTCATTTGAATTTCTTTCCTTTTCCCATTTTAGGCAAAATATATTATAAATTTTACTGACCCGCGTATAAGCCGAACCCCCTACTTTTTGATGAAAATTTTTACTTGAATTTCTCGGCTTATACGCAAGTATATACGGTAGGTAATTTTAATGCCTAATATCCTTTTTTTTTTGTTTGAAAGGTATAATAGACTGAAAAACTTCAGAATAAGAAGTGTGTAAATTAAAAAGAAATAGTTGCTTGGTAATTAACAATATGGTACAATTACCCAAGATGTTACATTGTCAAGTTCTATACATCTTTCAAAATCACTTTTTTATTTAATGCAGAAAAAAAGTTAACATTCAGAAACAAAAACAGTAAATTTGATAAATGTGCCAGATTATTACTTTTAAAAAACCTATTGGGTCATTCCACATCAACTCAACCAGGGTCCGACACCCATGGTCTCAGATTTTGATGAAACTTGGCATGTTTGTTCCTTTTATAGATTTAAGTAAGAATATAAAATATTTTTGCTCTAACTCAAGCGGTTTAGGTTTTACAGCATGTTAAAGTTTTTGAAATTTTCCGGTTTTTGTCGATTGGGTTGAGGAAACGTAATTTGTTCTTTCATAGAAAATAAATTTTATCTCCCTTGTTTAACAACCAATGTTAATGAATTTTTTTATGAATATACATCAACATGTAAGGAATCTAGGGTAAAAAAAAATGAAACTAGTAAGTATTTATACAAAGTCAGAAAAAAATCTTAAAGTTTTATTTATAGATATTTTTAAATAAAATAGTGAGTTTTACACTAAGTGGAATATCTTCAAAAGGGAAAGGATAATCGAAACCTTTTTTTAGTATTCTTGTTCTAAAAGACATGCTCTACCACATGAAAAAATAAAATGAATAGGTTTTTCACTCCTTCGTTATTTTTTTGCACTTCAAAGAGAGAAATCACTTGACTCTCTCATTTTCTTGAAATCGTTAAATTAAAATTACAATTTTAGTAAAATTATATTAAAATTGGACATGATACATGAAATTGGATTTTGCTTAACGAAATTACATGCATTATTGAACATATCAGATCATCTTACTGTAAAAAAATACAAAGGGTACATAAAAATCTATTAAAAGAAAATTGAAAATGTTCTTGATGTTGAGTTTCCAAAATGGTAAAAACTGTGATCCAAAAATTTGAAGACCTAGACAAGCTTCTAGATATAATTAAAAATGAATTAAATGGTGCAACAAGAAGTAGACAGATTCAGATGCTGACAATTTCAGCTTCCCTAATGTGGCTTAGAAGAAAAATTACAAGACTTTCAATGTATCTAATTATTCTGTTTGCAAGGCTCGTGCTATACTCAAATTTTAATACTTAGTAAGGTATACTCAAATTTTAAATGTGCATACCTTTCAAAATTTTGTTCTCTGAAACCTACGTAGTTTATTTTGTCTAGTCCCATTGTCACACACTTGTGTGTATGCACAATACATCAAAATGTTATTTTATTGATTCACGCAGCAGGTATTAAAGAGGATTGTAAAGTATATTGTTTTTAAAGAGCAGGAAAAGAATGTATGTTAAGACACTGGGACAAGTGCTCATCAAAAGATAATATTGTCCAGTTTTTACAGTCAAACTTTGAAAACTACAATGATGAAAACCCTGCCGAGTATAATCAGTGGTTTTCGATTGATTGAACTGAAATTATATGCTGCTCGAGCTCAGTTGGTGTGTTTATTGATAACTTAGTAGAAAAACTGTACAAGTTAATACCTCATCCATACATTGCTAAATCACAAGATTCATTTTAAAAAAGTTTTCTCAAATGCAGCTGTTATCTCAATGGATTTCAGTTAAAATTATGCTTTTACAATAGAAGAAATGGCTCAAGGTTTTCATTGGACCTCAGATTCATGCACTATTCATCCTGCCATGATTCACTGCAAGAATACAAGCAATACAAAGCTGATTTTAAATCTTTGTATACTATCTGATCACCTTAATGGTATAATATATGATATCCAAAAAACTGTAACAGTCTTTCTGAAAAATAATTGCTTGCATATAACAAACATTCATTACTTCAGTGATTGATGTGTTGGGCAGTATAAAAATAAATACAATTTCATGAATTTGTGTTTGCATGAGATGGTATTAAGTGGTACTAAGTACTAAAATTTGAGTATAGCACGAGCCTTGCAAACAGAATAATGAGATACATTGAAAGTCTCTTGTAATTTTTCTTCTAAGCCACATTAGGGAAGCTGAAATTGTCAGCATCTGAATCTGTCTACTTCTTGTTGCACCATTTAATTCATTTTTAATTATATCTAGAATTATTATTATATCTATTCATTATATCTATTCATTTTATTTTTTCATGTGGTAGAGCATGTCTTTTAGAACAATACTAAACAAAGGTTTCGATTATCCTTTTCCCTTTTGAAGATATTCCACTTAGCGTAGAACTCACTATTTTATTAAAAAATATCTATTAATAAAACTTTAGGATTTTTTTCTGACCTTGTATAAATAATTACTAGTTTTATTTTTTTACCCTAGATTCCTTACATATTGATGTATATTCATAAAAAAATTCATTAACATTGGTTGTTAAACAAGGGAGATAAAATTTATTTTCTATGAAAGAACAAATTACGTTTCCTCAACCCAATCGACAAAAACCGGAAAATTCCAAAAACTTTAACATGCTGTAAAACTTAAACCGCTTGAGATAGAGCAAAAATATTTTATATTCTTACTTAAATCTATAAAAGGAACAAACATGTTAAGTTTCATTAAAATCTGTGATCATAGGTGTCAAAACCTTTTTTTTTTGGTTGATTTAACATGGAATGACCCTATTGCCAATAATTCTGAAATTTGATAATTTTAATGCAAATAGATTTTGCAACAGGTCTTAAAAATATGCAACTTTCAGTAAAGTGTAGCAGGGATAACTTAAAATTGAGGTGTTTTAATACTAGTATTTGTATGGTATAGCATGCATACTTCAGAAAGTTGTGGTTGTATATTCAAATATATACAACAATAATTAAAAATAAATACAAATATGCTAATTCAATTGAGCATCTCCCCACACATTTATTGATGATAAATAGACAATAATAGTTTGTTTTACACTTTAATGCCTTTAATAAAAGCATCTTTTTTAAAAAAAATTTTAATATATTATTAAATTTATACCTTCTTGGTAGCATATATTAATACTAAAAATCACTTTTAAATAAACGTAAGGGTTATTGCATCCCTTTAACAGCAGACATTTTGGAGAAAAATTCATGTAAGGTGATTTGTCCTGGCTAGTGAAGCAAAGTATATTTTTCAGTCTGAAAGTATTGTCATTCTAACGACTGCAAAAAGCACATTTTGATTTCAGAAGCATTCATACTTTTTAAACAATTTTCTAAAACTGAAACCTCATCTTACTTAATACTTAAGTTGAAATACCAATCAAATCCTATTTTTTAACAAATACAAAATGGTACCAGAATACTATTTTTTTAAGCAAAGGCCCATCTCCATAGCATTTGCAGTCATAACATTGTGCTGATTGAGCAGTTTTGATCCTTGCAGCTGTGTCAACGATATGAAACTTACCAATAATTAAAATTACTAATTATAACGACTAAAAATTGAATTGCCATCGAGATTTTGTAAGTCACATTTCCAAATATATATGACATTTGGTAGGGGATTAAAAATAAACTATAAGATTTGACATTAAGGCTACAACAGTTGAATGAAAACGTCATAATTTACGAGATAGGACCTCACCTCTGTCTGGAAGGCATCAATGGCGTTCTGCAGGTTGGCGTCATCCCTGTACTTGAGGACAAGTTCCTTGGATAGCCCCTCCTTCAGGACGTCCACAAACTTGTTGGGGAAGACGAACGCAAACACCACCAGCGCCATCTCACCCAGGAACAGCAGCAGCAGGAAGCAGGAGTACTGCGGGTGAATCAGATATATTATTTCTATCAGAGTGTCAAAAAATCATGATTTTTAAAAATGTTATATAATTTTTTTAACTATGCTACAAATGTGGGTCTAGTAAATACCCCTCCCCCATTTAATGTATTTATGAAATGTATAATCATTTTGTAGCATAATATATTTTACAGACCATTCTGAAAATATATTTTATAAATGCCCACGTTTTTTACATGTTTCGGAGATTTCTGAAAGAAAACTTTAGATATATATGTATATATTAGGGTGGGCCGGAAAAATCAATAAAAAATCTAGAGAATGTTTAGTTTTAGAGTGGAAAATTTGTAACCGTCAGACTGACACTAATTACTATGCAAAATTTTGTGAATCCAGTTGTAGTCTTCTGTTCTGGCTTGAATTTAAAATAATTTTAGAAAACAACTCAAAAACAGAATATTTTTTAAATAAGTTTTGTGTGATGGTTGTAGAGCGTCGAGATTTCTAATTTTACAAAAGCTTTAAATATAAAAGAATTAAACGGAGGATTATAAAACAGAGTATTAATAATCTTACAGCATGCCTCTAAGAAAGGGAAAACACTTAAAATTGCAATTCTTATTATTTAGATTTTTGTTTCTTTGAAAAACAAAATGATTTACAAAGTTTGTCAACTATACATTATACGAAAGCATATTTTTCAGAGTCATATCGACATCAAACAAACATTTATCTAATTTGTATTTATTCTTGTGTGGAAGTAGGCATTATACTGCATGATTTTAATATAGCATGAATGAAATCGTTTCTTTTCTCTTGGCAACATTCATGATTTGTTGCCTTGGAAACGTATTTGGCGACTTGTATATGGCAAGGGAATTTATTAAACAACCATTTTTCAAAAGTGGACTTCATCAGTCAACACTTTTCGGATATAGGCTGAGTGCACGCTTCTGAGGACTGGTAGAGAGGTTATTTCACATATTTTCCCAGTCAATCATATCTATATAATGTGTAACCTTTTTTCAGAGTGTAACTTTTATATGACTGTAGATCGCTATGGACGTATTATTCTTTTAAAAGTTATATTTTTTGAGGGAAGTCATACAAGAAAAACTCATATTAATATTCTAATCTTAAACTGAAAATGAACAAAAATGAAATTGATTAAGTATCCTTTATCTCTGGAGTACAGATATATTGTGTAATTAAAAATTCATCCATTTTAAATTTAAGTCTTTAATCTACAAAAATGTACACCACTTTCCAGTCAAAGAATCCTTACATTCACCGACAAGTACAAAAAGTTTCGAGAATCTTTGCTATGATAATACTCACAAATTTGAGAAGACAGGTGTTTTCGCGTAGAGCCCCCAGGCACCCTGCGAAGCTGATGATGAAGACTACGCCACCAACCACCATAATGACAACGGACAGGTGCACAAAGAGCTCGAAGGCATTGTTCACTTCTGGCAACCCTTTGTAGTTGTACTCCTCGAAGAACGACCAGCCGCCGATGGAGATCAGGGCTCCCCCAACAAGCTGGAAATAGTTTCTTAGCATTACATTTGTAGTGAACAGATCTGGCACCAGAGGGCCAGAGTGGAAATAAAACAGCTGTGTCCCTGTTGACAAGCAGAGTACTATTCGTGAAACTCGCAAATCATTATTGTGTTAATGTACAGTGGCAGTGTTCACTCTAGAAATAAAAACGGGCAGGGCGCTGTTGGCAGTAAAAGGGCACCCAGTTTTTGAAAAGGCACTTCTAATTTTTTAAAGGGCACTTTAAAAAAATGTTTGGGGTGGACGTGGCCACACATTGACACATTGGACCCGTGACCAATAAAAAAACAGTTCTGATTTGTTGGTTGACTCTAGAACTGCATATTGGGCTATTGTTGACGGTTCGGGGCCTATCTCGAAGTACAAAATTGATGTCCCTTTATGATATTACTTAAAATCCAAAATTTAAAAATTAATGTTTTCCCTAACAATCTGTAAGTAGCCCTAATCAGACCCCTTACAAAACTAATAAAAAAGCTACTTAAATCCAAAGTTTGGTAATAAAATGCCTAGTCTTGCAACTTCGCCACACTTCTCTTTTTATAAATACAGAAAAAAACTTATCATTTCATATGCGGGCACAGGCGACCAATAGGATTCGAGAAATGGCCCTGTGCTCGAAATTACAGCAGAATCATCGCGATTACACAACAAGCGTAGTTAAAAAGGTGTCGACGATAATAAAAAAAATTACTAATTTTTTTAATCGATGCCTTTTTTTAAAGACAATTAAAGAAGAAATTACGCTTGTGCTTGACTGAAAAGGGCGGAATTTTTTCAAAAGAGGGCGGCATTATTGAAAAAGGGGCATGAGGGCGCTATTGAGATGAAAAATGGGCGGACAGGAAGGACCGCCCTTCAAAATACGCCTAGAGTGAACACTGTACAGTGGTGTTGTTACCGGAGTGTTAATAAAATGATGTTTTGATGTTAGTAAATGGCTCTTCAATTTCGAGTTGATCACTGAACACTTGGGCAGGTATAGTAATAAAATCAATGAAAAAGCGTGTAGTATTTCCTTATTATCGCAACCACTTTGAAAAAGTTTGGCAAACTTTTTTTTACAAGAGAAGGTGGTTGGTTGGTTGGTTAATTAATATCCTGCTAGTGCTGCACAGTGGGCTATTGGCGGTTCGGGGTCTATCTTGAAGGAAAGTCACCGAAACACTACCTCGTATGTTTTAACCATTCAATTCTTAAAATTTTTGTTAACGAAGACAAAATTATAATATTTAAAAAAAAATGACTTTGTAGGTCATTTTCTCTGATAATGTTTTTAGTTATCCAGGTGCAAGATAGAACTGTTTCTCTATTTCATTCACAAATGTAAGTACTTAAAATACTTTGGGTACAGAGTTAGACTATGACAGGCAGTGGTAGACTCTTTGGTATACACCTCTACAGGCAGTTATGGTTGACGAAGTTTAAGAACAAACAAAGTTTAAAGCATATAAAACCATAGGATATTTTGAAATTAGGCACATGTGAATATTTTTAATCAGGTTTCCTTAATCTATTTTTTCTCAAAAAATTCAAATAATTTTTTGGAATTGTAATTTTTTTTTATGTAATTGTTTAGCAAAGTAATAATTAAAAAGGACAGTTAAAATGTATTGAAAAGTTATGTTCACCCTTGGCAACGTTTCCAAAATTCGCATGCTAACATGTTCTTGGCAACAAAAACTGGTTTTGGCATCAAACAAAGAACTATTTCATTTCCCATCGAGGCCTCACTGGCCGAGTGGTTAAAGGCGTCAGCTGGGAATTCGAGGATTCCTGGTTCGATCCTATGCGATGGACTTGTCAAAGATAAGTAAAAAAAAGTAGTGATCTTGTGATTGGAGGGTTGCCAGTTTTGCTACATA
Source organism: Troglohyphantes excavatus (assembly GCA_963932185.1). Taxonomy (NCBI): domain Eukaryota; kingdom Metazoa; phylum Arthropoda; class Arachnida; order Araneae; family Linyphiidae; genus Troglohyphantes; species Troglohyphantes excavatus. Next base: position 70,834,048 of record OZ010671.1, on the reverse strand, counting down.
TTCTAGAAAAGTTGTCCAGAACATCCACAAAAATTAAAGGAGTGTATACGAGACTGGTGCACGATAAATCTGATTTGGGCCCAAAGTCCTGATGTCAATTGAAGGCGTTGGGTGCCAGTTCAGGTGTTTTCTCGTCATCTGACCATGGTTCTAAAATAACGAGGTGCATGTATGAATGTGTTCCCGGGTCTTTCCTTCGAGATAGACCCCGAACCATCGCCAATAGCCCACTGTGTAGCTCTAGTGCGACGTTAATTAACCAAACCTTTCCCATCTGCAGAGATGCCGCAAAAGATAAGCAGATTTGCCGAAAAATCATGGTGACTATTTAAAGCATTTGAATCAAATAGGCATTTCAAAGTGCAACAAAAAAAGGGATGGTTACTGTAAGTATGCATGCTTGGTGACCCGGTTTGGTTCCCAACTTCTCCATTTTCCCTTTGCATCAGCGTTTAGTGCCGAGTTGCCAGATTTGGTGAAAAATCAGGATGACCAAGTAAGAAAGATTCATCAGTAAAGATGCAGTTGGGATTTCTAATTGATAGCAGATACTTCTTGGCAACTTTTTTTGAGCGATCCACTTCTCAATGTCGTAATGGGACAATTGTTTACAAATATGAAATTATCTGAATTTCCGGGATTGGTTTAAAGAGTCACGTGACTTCCGAGCTCTGTACAAAATGGAACGATGTTGGAAGCAGATGATATTGTATTTTGGAACATTTATTTTCGGATATTAATTTTTTTTATGAAATCGCTAAATTTGCTATTAGATTAAATGATTTTTTTTTTTTTTTTTAATATGTAAGTATTTATTTGTCAGCTTGTAGCATTAGAATATTTTTGGAAAACTTGCATCATAAATTGAAAATAAGAACTATTCTTTTTGAAAAGAATTCCTTAAAGCATGCTTGCATTCTTTTTAAGATTTTTATACCTTTTAAAGCACATAACAGAAATTGTTGTTATATATGAAAATTTGATAAAATAAGTTATTATTTTTGAATAGAATTGCTGCAAAGATGCCGCAAAAGATAAGCAGATTTTGTTGTGTCACTTGCATTTTCTGTAGAATTGATATAATTTATAAAGGGCATAACAGAACCTCTTGTTAAATGTAAGTACCCTTCATTGCTCTTGGGATGGCTAGGAGATGCCTTTTCTCAACTTTTTTTTGCTTGATACAAGTTTTTTTCACTACAATTCGTTGCAATAAGCCCATTGTGTAGCTCTAATGTGTCGTAATTCAATTAACCCTTAAAATTAAATTATTTCTCAAAATGTGTCATTCACTTGGAATCCATTCGTGATAGACCGCTTACCATCGCCAATAACCCACTGTGAAGCTCTAGTCTAACATTATTTAACCAAACCACATGGAACCTGTTTGGAAACCTTATGTATATTACAGTATTCACTCTAGGCGTTTTTTGAAGGGCGGTCCGCCCTGCCCGCCCTTTTTTTATCTTGATAGCCCTCATGCCCTTTTTTTAAAAATGCCGCCCTCGTTTGAAAAAATTCCGCCCCTCTTGCCCTTTTTAGTCAAGCACAATCGTCCTTGCTTCCCTAGCTGTCTTTAAAAAAGACATCGATTCAATTTTTTTTGTGTGTGAACTGGAATTAAGTGAATTACGACAGTAGAAAAATAACCTCCTTTTTAACTGTGAGTGTTCTGCAATCGCGATGATTCCGAGCACCGGGCATTCCACCAATCCTATTGATTGCTTATGCTCAAATATGAAATGTTTAAGTTTTTTTCTGTGTTTTTTAAAAGAGAAGATGGTTTGGGGCGATGTTACAAGATTAGGCATTTTATTACCAAATTTTGGATTTAAGTAGCCTTTTTAATAGTTTTGTAAGGAGTCTGATTAGGGCAACTTACATATTTGGTTTTTAAGGAAAAAAATAATTTACAAATGTTAAATTTTTTATTTTAAGTTGTATATTCATAAAGAGACATGAATTTTGTATGGGTCCTTCCTTCATGATAGACCCCGAATCGTCAACAATATCCTAATATGCAGCTGTAGCGCAATGTCAACCAACATTGGAACTTGTTTTGTTTGGTCAAGTGTACGATGTGTCAATGGGTGGACACGCCTACCATAAACTTTTTTTTTTAAAGTGCCCTTTTAAAAACAAGAAGTGCCTTGTCAGAAACAGAGTGCCCTTTTATCGCCAACAGCCCCCTGCCCCTTTTTATTTCTAGAGTGAACACTGTATATTATATTTGTTAAACTAACGTTCAAGTTGCTTACTGTAATTGTGTATGTAATCAGGACAGTGCTGTTTTGTTTATATCACTTTTAGCCTGTTCACCACTCTCAATAAAATCTAACAATCTTTTTTTATCAATTTGCATAGTAATAACCTAACTTACAACCATTCAGATAATATAACGTTTCCATGTGATTTGCTTCGTGATTGACATGGCTACGACCTTCGTCTCTGTTAAAAATATAGTAAACATTAAGATCAGTGGGAAATGCGTTGGGCGAAGCCATGCACACAACGCATCCGGTCACTTGGCGACTTTTTGAAAACACTGTGCCAACCCGACGCAACTCTTTACCAAAGGTACAAACAATATTTTTTTTAATTACATTCATGTCTTAAATTTGAAAATTTTATCCACGGAATTTTATCGACAAAGTTAACGATTAAAATATGTTTTAACGGAGATGTCTCGTTACGTACTCCCCCCAAAATAATTTGCTCCTTCTGTTAATAATCTTCGAAGAATAACAAAGTGATTATACTCACCCAAAATATTAAATTGAAGAAAAACAGAGAATATTTGGTGCAGGAACTTATATAATCCTCCGAACGTCTGATTAAAGTCATCACTGCAATGTAATAGTTTCCCACAAATCAAAGAGCAACAGGTCTGAACAGTCCGGAAACGGATGTACCAAAGATCAGTCAAAAATAAAATGCTGTAAATCAGAAAGCGCTGTGCAGAGGACGAAAAAGATTCAAGTTTGTATTGTGAAACTCTTACCACGAATATTACGTCGTTTAACTGTTTTTATTTGACAATCAAAGCCCTTTCTCGAAACTAATAAAAACATAACAAACACATTAAAACATAAAAGACAGTTACAGTTAAAAATAATGTATTTGATTCCTACTTCAGTTTAGGAGGTATGTGAGTGGGGTGCAAATTCACATGTTGTTTCACTATTTTTATCTATTTCGCAATGCAGTTCTCTCAGATCCTTTCTTTTGGATAACTATAAAATTGTTGCTGGGGCCTCCAGTTGCACAGTGGATAAAGGCGTTCAGCTGGTAATCAGAAGATTGCTAGTTTTCGTGCTGCGGTCTTGACCAGTGGCGAATTTAACAGGCGGCAAATTTATAGTTGCGCCTTGTCTTAGGTCCATTTGGGACCCCTCGACTACAAAAATTTAAAAAGAGAAAATAAATATTTTTTTATTTTTTAGCATATTTTAATTTTACTAAACATTTCAATGGAATTTTCTGTTTGGATTCATTTTTTCCTTATGTATTGATATGAGCACACAG